>OY294046.1:57137712-57207808 GCA_958510825.1 Brachypterus glaber | reverse complement strand
TTTTTCTCCCCTTCTAAAATTTTAACATTATCGAAGTCGAAAAAATGACCTTCATTGAAATGGTGAGTGCTGAGGGCTGTTTTATCCTTATACCAGATATTTTTACAACTGGATTTATGCTGTGATACCTTAGATTTGAGAATATTTTTTGTTTCACCTAAATAAAAACTTCGTACAATTTTTGCAGTCTATGTTATAAATAAGTCCTGATTTTAAATTATCTGGGGTTTTGTCTTTTAATTTATTATAAAGTTGATTTATTGTAAAATCATTGTGGTTTGATATTACAATGTTTTCCTTTTTTAAATGTTTGTAATTTTTAAACACTTAAATTGGGTACTAAAGGTAATTTAAAATATTTTATATCGTTTGGATTTAATCGAGGATTATTATTTTGATTATTTGTGTATTTGATTTTGAAAAAGAATTGTATTAAGTAAGTTTAAAGGGTAACCATTTTCCAAAAGTATGTTTTTAATTTTATTTAAATTTTTATTGTGAAATTGCTGATCACTTAATTTTAGAATCCTATTTTCAAAATTTTAACTGTATTAAATTTATATTTTTTATTTGGAAGGAATCAAAATGTAAATATCGATTTGAACTGTAAGGTTTTTGGTACCAATCTGTTAATATAGAACCATTTTCCTGTCTTATTAACGTAATGTCTAAATAGTTTATTTTTTTATTGTTTTCTTTTTCGAGAGTGAATTGAATTTTTTGGTTAAATGAATTAAATAAATTTAACACATTTTGCTCTTCCCCGTTAGGAATTATTGTAAAAATATCATCCATCCGCCGAAACGTTGGAATAAAAGTATTTTTTATAACGTGTTCTAAAAAGCAAGAAAATATACCTACATTTTCAATATTTTTCAATTTTTTATTCGGTAAGGTGGTGCCAGGGGGCAATGGGGAACAATATTTTAAATGGCACCTAGGTCTTGTGATACTTCATTTTAAAGAGTTTGGAATTCTCTATTCAACTACGTAACTATTAATTTTTTAATATTTTTTTCTTCAAAATTATTCAAATTTTTAATATTTTGTGCATAAATATTAAAAATTTTACATGAAAAAGATAAATAATTAGTGTTAACATGGTAATACACCATGTATCAACTATTTGGACCTTTGTGCGCAAAATTTTCAAAATTAATTTTTCAAAAATTTTATCAATTTGAAGAAAAAAAATTTCAAAAAAAATATTAAAAAATAAATAGTTAATAGATAACTTTAAGCTCTTTTAAATGTTGTATCACAAGCCTAGAGTGCCAAATGAAAATATTGTCCCCCTGGCGCCGCCTTAGCGAATAAAAAATTGAAAAATATGACAAATGATAGTTTTTGATATGTGATATGCATATTCCAAATATAAAGTTTATATCTAATCCCGTTCAAAAGTTACGGTGGGTGTACCATTTAAAAGAATAACCCTTTATAGTTTGACACACAGTAAATTGGCTACGACGAAAGGGGGAGCTATACACGAAACAGCTAGAGCGCTCTCAACTTTACGATTAAAGCGTCATAAGGGGCTGTCCATATATTACGTAACGCGCCTAGGGGGGGGGGGGTCAGATAAATTGTTACAGTTTGTGACAGGGGGGAGGGGGGGGTCTAGGTAAACGTTACGTAACGGAATTTAATAAATTTAATGTTTATTTCCTAAGCTTGGCAGATGTATTTTTATTTCAACATAAATTACTATTTAGTGGCCCATAATTCCCTTTTTCACACAAAAATTGACGAAACTATGCATATTTAAATAATATTGTAATCAGTAAAAAAACTGTTGACATTGATATTAAAAAAAAATCTTACAGCCCTGTTCTTGCGTGATCTTGCCGATGAATCATCGGCGATGATACATTTTCGCGCGGAATGTGTACTCACAGAACACCAATGTGTACCTGTGCATAAACAATATACGTGTTATATGCGACACTCAGTGTGAAAAGAGGTACCTAGTATTTTTTCCCTGTGTGATATTGATTATGAATATTTTTTTTAAGTTTGAGTGAATTTTTCGTGTAAATTTTTTTCAAGGTTATGTTATACTATATTTTAGGTTCATGTTTGTTTTGTCGAGAAAAACGAATCAATAGTGAGAATACAGTTAAATTTATTGCGAAACAAAAAATTTATATTGTTACGCGTTTCACAGGGGGGGGGGGTTGGTAAATGTGACAGTTTGTTACACAGGGGGGGGAGGGGGTCATTTTTTTGAAAAATTGCGTTACGTAATATATGGACAGCCCCTAAGTCAGAATGCGTGCAAGCGATACGCACACACATTCTTTCGATAGCTTTAAAACCGTGTGTCAAACAATATATCTTCACGGCTTGTCATTTTCTTCTAAAAACTTTTATTATAATGTTAGGTATTTTCAACTCTAAAACTGTTTTATTTTAATACATTTACAGAAATTAGGTACGATATATTTCTAAAAGTTCTTAAAACTTTTAAAATAAAAACTTATTATAACAATGTAAAATAAACTGGAGCTTTAAAATAAAATCAAAATGTTGGACAATGTTGTATGGCAATAGACACGGTTGATTACGTCTATTAACACTTTTATTAACCGCAAAAAGAAAATTGTTCTACTTAATAGAAATAAAAGGTTTTAAACGTCCATAAAGACTAGAAAAAGAGAATAGGAAAAACTTTTACGATAAAATAACTGATGCGCACAAATGCCCGTCAAAGAGAATCAAGTTTTTTTATCTTTTCAATCCATTTTCGGGAGGAAAAGAAGCACTTTTTATCGCTAGGCTTAATATGATGTTTCCTGATCTTGTTATTTATGAAATATGTTTCAAGTTTTCACTTCTTTATGTTTTTAATGATATTGTCATTTTCGTAGTTTATTATGGGCCAAAGATTGTACAGGGAGGATATGATTTTAATCAACCTTTTTACCCGGACGTTTTGTACTCATACGAACATCATGATGAGCACATCTCATGATTTTGTGATCATGTTGTGAGTTTGTTATGAGTTTGTCATGAGGTGTATACATTTAACGTTAAATCATTAAATGATGTCATAATGATTTCCACGTGAAATAGCAAATGTTGCCCGGGACCCGATTGAGAACGATTGCCGAATAGTACAGCTCCTGTAATGTTTCAATTTCAGTGCACTTCACAGCGTTATGCTATAGGTGGCGCCACATGTTATTTTCTAGCACTAACTAAACTTTTTAAACGAATAAAGGAATACTAGTATTAAAAGGCAGCTGTCTTTGTAAGGATATACTACTAGTAAAAACTAGTAATTAACTTACTGGTCAGCTAATTCGATACACATTATCGGATTGGTATGGTGAGCCGTAGATATCTGGAGACCTTAGCCTAGAACTAGGTCCTCCAGTCAAGTTAGTCAGATAATTTAAAATCAGGACTTATTTATAACATAGACTGCAAAAATTGTACGAAGTTTTATTTAGGTGAAACAAAAAATATTCTCAAATCTAAGGTATCACAGCATAAATCCAGTTGTAAAAATATCTGGTATAAGGATAAAACAGCCCTCAGCACTCACCATTTCAATGAAGGTCATTTTTTCGACTTCGATAATGTTAAAATTTTAGAAGGGGAGAAAAATAAATTTAAACGAAAATAAAGAACTTTCACTTTCGGGTTTAGACCGTGTTAATGGATTTTCACTTTCCGACGTTTCGTCTCTTACTACTAGAGACATCTTCAGATTAATCCCTGAAGATGTCTCTAGTAGTAAGAGACGAAACGTCGGAAAGTGAAAATCCATTAACACGGTCTAAACCCGAAAGTGAAAGTTCTTTATATCTTAATGGCCGTGAAAGCTTAAAATCTAAAATTAAACGAAAATTTTTAGAAATGGTTCACATTAAATTATATTCAAATAATACTATAAACTTTAGAAAGGATACTCAAAACTTAAGCACTTTATATCTAAACATATTAAGATAATTCTTTTCACTAACTCATTAACACTTATACCTGTACACCTTAATTAATTTTATATATTTGTCAAGTTGACTTTTAAAAGTCCAAATATTTTTACTTTATTTTATTTATACATTTATTTTTTTTTAATTCATCCTTGAAAATGGCTGTACAATAAACGCCGAAACGTTGGAATAAAAGTATTTTTTATTGCGTGTTCTAAAAAGCAAGAAAATATACCTACATATAATTTAATAGAACAAGAATAGTAAAATTTTAAATATTGAAAATGATAATTTTTATTGTGTGATGTGCATATTCCAAATACAAAGTTTATATCTCATCTAGTTCAAAAGTTACGGTGGGTGTACCATTTAAGAACCCTGTATAAGGTTCTCATTTTATAGATTATAATTTTCAATTTTGGCGAAGGCGCATGCATAACACAGGCACACAAAACACAAAAAAAATAAAGACGAGACAAACATTTCTATACGTTTTTGGGGTCGCTGAATCTGAATCTGGTGTTGGTTTGACTCGGTCAGGTCGGATGTCGTTGCTAACCTCATGTTTAGGTTTCGTTCAAATAATAAATCTAAATTTATTATTTTTATTTAAAATAAAGGGAATTTTGTCCAGTTGACCTGGCAACGCCGCAACGTGCGATTTCAGGATTTGTCACCTGAAACGCGGGGACATTCAATAGTAGTAATTAATAATTAGTTCGGTACGCAGCAAGTACGTCGATATTGTCAATCAATATCGCCGCCGGCCATTGCTGTTTCGGTCACTCGCTATGCAAAAAGGAGATTATAGATACCATCTATGATATACAGTTCCACTTTTACACAACATTTTCGCGTTACTGAATATAGAGACAGGACCTCTCCATCACCACTTCTGAGATCAGACATCACAAAAATCTAACATCAAGGTAAGTCCAATATCTATGTTTCACGCATTTTCTTATCTCAAATTGTCGTTTTGAGACCCCAGGGTCCAACGCCTCAAAAAAGTTGAAACATTTAATCACTTTTTTGAAGTTAGCAACGAATATGTTTAAAAATATGCATCCTAGGCACGGCGTATCCAAAATGGATTTATCTAAAATTCTCACCTCCATAAAAAATTCTTATTAATTCTTAAGTAATCGAATAAGAACAAAAAAAGCCAAAAGTAAAATAATCGTGGGAAAAACGTTTAAAATAGAGGCTTAAAATTAGGCCTCGTTTTGAAATTTATTTCAAATGAGCTGAATTTTTTATAAAACCTTACTATTTATTCAGTATGAAAATTAACCAAATCCCATTATTCCAAGACCTTCGAAATGGGCCCAAACGCCAAAAAAACTGTAATTTTCTAGTTTTTCGATAATACTGGCACTTAGGCCCTATTTTGAAAAAAAGTCAAATGACAAATTTTATTAACTATTTTTTTATAAAAAATTCAGCTCATTTGAAATAAATTTCAAAATGAGGCCTAATTTTATGCCTTTATTTTAAACTTTTTTTGTAATAAAACAAAAAAAAACACGATTATTTTACTTTTTGGCTTTATTTGTTCGTATTTAATTACTTTGATGGAGGTGAAAATTTTAGATAAATCCATTTTGGATACGCCGTGTAGGGGTTTTAGGGTTGCTGAAACCAAATCTGATGTTAAAAATTTAAAATGGCAGATCCAATACTGCTCTGATAAAGTAAAGGGCAGTAGGTGACATTGGTCAATAGCAGAGTTTTCAAAATATTACATCAGGGTTGACGTGAAAACGCCGCTATGCGACAAATGTCAGTTACTGCCCTCTAACAGGGCAGAATATGGTGATTAATGTGACATAAATATTTATTAATGTCATAAAAAAATATCAAAACTTTCATGATGTTTACTTCAGAAGAGTCTTGCGAAATGCTAATTTTATATGGCGAGTGTGGCCGGAGTGCTTCAGCTACATCTGTAGAATATTCTATTCGTTTTCCCAATAGAGAACATCCTAGCAGAAATGTTATTTTAGGATTGGGGCAAAGGGCAAGAAATTCTGTAAATTTAACTCCAAACAAAAAAGAGATTGGAGGCGCTCCGCGAACTGCAAGAACTATTGATAAAGAAGAAGCTGTCATTCAGGCTTTTGAAGAAGAACCTTAGTATCGTGGCTAGAAATCTTGATATGTCTAAGACCTCTGTTCAATGAATTCTAAAAGATGAAAAAATGCATCCCTTTCATTACACTCGAGTACAATGCTTGACACCGGAGGACTATCCTTTACGAGTCGAATTTTGCACATGGCTGTTGCAGAAACATCAAGAAAATGAAAACTTTGTAAAAAGCATTCTTTTTACGGATGAGTCTGGGTTTCAAAGAGATGGTTTTTTTAATTCAAGGAATTCTCATGTTTGGGGACAGGAAAATCCCCATGCCTTCAGGCAAGGAAATCCCCAACGAAGGTTTTCCTTGAATATTTGGGCCGGAATATTGGGAGATGCTATAGTAAGTTATTTTGAGAAATAAACCACCATAAAATGCTTAAAATATTTGTTTTTAGGTTGGACCCCATGAGTTTCCTGGCAGATTGAATTACATTCTAGCTAGAATGTTCTCTTTTCGGAACATCGATAAAAATTTTTCCTATGTACATTACTTTGAAATAAATAAATAAAATTCAGTTATTGTATTTTTATTTTATTAATTTGTATTAAGAATTTATAGCCAGTAAATCAATTAAAAGATCTGAGTTTCTAATAAAAAAAAACACTACATTCAGCGCGCTCAATGGAGTTGCAGCGGCAGTTTGTTGCTGCCGTCTAAGACGGGTATCATAAAACCACCGCCGGATGGAGTGACCCTATAAAAATAGAATATTTGATAGCCTCTGTCGGTTTTGTCAAAATATAATAACCTAAAAAAATTCTAAAGTTGAAAGTCTTAAACAATGCACGAGTCAACCATTAAAATGCAACCATAGTTACTAATAAGTAGGGAAAAACTAATTTTTAGGTAATTTAACATCAGCAACAGGATTGGTCAGAAAAATAGCTTCCTTTTTAATTAGTATTGAAGATGGATTTTTTTAAAATTTTTTTCATATTTTCCAGTGGGTTTTTAATATACCCTCAAATTTCGGTACGCGAGTTCTGGAACAGGCTGTATAAGTCGATATGGAATTTTCTAAATGGTTTGAGCGACCTCAAAAATACTTAGTCACTAATTTTCGGCAAAAAATATTGAAATTTTTTAAAATTTCGTATGGATTTTGAATTTTGAATTCAGTTTCATCAATCTTAAAAACCCTGGGATACCTATTTTCAAAAATATTGTGTAATTTGTCAAAATTCTAGTTAACTTTATATTGTTTCTACATGGAAGCCCAAAAAAACCGGATGCTTTTTAAACCTTCATAACTTTTTTGCCTTTTGAGCGAACTTTACTTATTTGAAATGAATAGGCTCAAAACATGTAAGATTCGGTTGATAATTTTATTGACTTAAATTATTATCAATTTTGTTTGTAAGAAACCTTTATCTAATGGGGTTATTTTAAAGCCATGGGGATTAGAGCAAAATGTACAAAATGATAACTTTTAGTCTGCATTACGTTAAATGGTCTTTCTTCAATAGTTGTGTGTTTACCTTTGAATTTAAAATTGTAATTTATTTTTTATAATTATTTTATTCGAAAGGCTACAGATCCCAGGCAACCACAAGATGACGGATCACGTCTTTATCACGTGAGAAAGACGTCGAAAAGGGGGTCAAGTCGCAAGCTGCCCAAAATATGACCTAAATGAAACGTCATACGGTGCAAAAAAAAACGTCGCTTCAGTAACGTTTTTATCACGTCAAAAAATAGTCAGACAAGTGACGTCAACAAATAAATAATTAGAAGTACCTGTATTTGAGTATTTGACAAAAAGACGTCATGTCATGTCAATTTTTTTTAATGAAATTGTGATGTAAGAAGCAAAATTGTTATTAGAATTATGGCTGTAAAGAGATATGAAGGAGAGGAGAAACTATGGAAATGGAGTGGAGCGCGAAGAAAGTAATTTATAAATTTTATGTAAAAATCAATCAAAATTGGAACTGCAGTTTTTTTTTTCAAAATTAATGGAGAGCCCCTAGCACAAGCCAAGAGCTTATTTGGGGCTCTCCATGCCTATGTAACACTATAAGAAATAAACAAAGTATGTAGGTATTTCTAATTATTTATTTATTGACATATGTAAGAACATATATTCATATAATAGAAAAATAATGCTTTTTTTCCTATTTACTTTTTACTGTCGCAACTAGAAATTTGTTACGTATCCATTTCTCACATTATATATATATTTTTTAATTATCTTTAAGCATTTATTACAATTAAAAGTCAATAAATAAAAAAAACTCATGTAATTTTGACTTTATCGATAAGATATATTCATATGAAATAAGTTTTGTAGTTATACTTGAAATTTTCAATTATGGCGCGTTATTCCGACAAGCCTATTTGCTGAACCTATTCTTCTCCAGCCAAACTTTATTTTTAAAATAAAAGGATAAAATCTTTTATAGATAAAAACAAGTAAGTAACTAGAAATTTTATTTAAAAATAACATTAGACGGTTTCGGTATGGGGTTATTTTATTAGTGGGTACATAATTAAAAATGTTTATTTGCACGTTTTATTTGCACGTTTATCACGTTTCATCCACGTCGAAAAGATCACGTTTCATGCACGTCGAAAGATCACGTCATTGTGGTGGGACTTATTCACGTGATTTTAACGTCAATAAAACGTCATTTGGAAACGTGATTCCAGGCATCGGGTGACGTTTTTTTCACGTTTCTGTAACGTGATTTGGTTGCCTGGGATAGCGCTAAATGAAATTTTAGCTTAAAAAAAATTGATTAAGTAGGCGGTTATCTAAAAGTAATTTTGACATGTCTCAAAAAATTGTATGTTAAATTGAAAATATCAAAAATTGCTATTCAAAAAACTAAGGAAAACATAATAAAACTGCATTGTGGTGGATATATATTTTAAAGAAGATGAACAATATATATTTTGCTCTAATCACCAAAGCTTTAAAGCAACCCCTTCGGGAAAAGCTTAATTACTGAACAATATAATAATATTTTAAGTAAATAAAATTATCTTCCCAATCCTTCATGTTTTTAGTATATTCATTTCAAATTTGGTATAGATCGGTCAAAAGGCAAAGAAGTTATAACGGTTTAAAAAGTGTCGGGTTTTTTTTTGGGCCACCCTCTAGGTGTACAAAATTAAGAGCATTTAAATCATTTTGAAATATTTATATTATTTAGTACAATTACTTTATTCGTAACTAATTATATGAATATTTAAAAATATTATTCTGGGAAATTATTAAACATTTTGTTGATAGAAGTATATTTTTTCAAGATAATTATACTAATACATGTTATTTAATTAATAAATAAAGACCATGGTCTAACAAGCAAATTATTCTCACAAAGTGATAACTCTCGTGGAAATATGAAAATTCGGAGCTTACTCCCAAAACTAATTAGAAAAGCAAATCGGCAGTGGAGATGCAGCCGGTTGGCCAGTGATTTCTCCCTACCGTATGAGAAATATGTGTACTCGTTCCCACAAAGGACTAAAATGTTTTATGGAGTATTCCATATACGGTACGCGTACCATATATACAGTATACAGTATAAAGTTGCCTTTTCACGGAGCAATTTGTACGCAAGTTTGGTGCTATGCAAGTTTGCTGCCAGATATAACATGAGGACAATTGCACATTCATTTGCCTTTTCACGGAGCAAGTTGTACGCAAGTTTCACGCTATATAAAGCAAGTTAAATAGTGCTCCAACAGAGACTACAATCTCTGGCTCCAACCAGGCAATTTTGACGTGTCTCTGCGTTTGTTGACAAAACCATAACCTAGAATTTTCTTTTTTAAGGAAGTGTTTTATTAGGCAGACCGGCCCAATATTAATAATAATTATTATTAACATGTGCAGTTGCTAATATATTAGTAAAAGAATCGATTTGGTAACTTTTTTCCAGGTTGGTACCACGAAAATAACTACAAATCTTGCGTGAAAAATAGAACTTGTTCTAATAATTTGATGACTCGAAAATAGCACCAAAGTTGCCTAAAGGCATGCTCAGTGACTGAATCATTCTTGCAACAAAATTGCATAGCACCTAACTTGCGTACAATTTGCTCCGTGAAAAGACGTCTTAAAAAAGAAAAATGCGCACATATCATTTTGGCAAGAATATCGTTTGTTTTAGGTTTACGAGCCTAGTAGTATGATGAAGATTACGATATACATTATTTTGGATAAACTTTCTCAAACGACAAGCTTTTAATTTATTAAAAAAAATTTATCTACAAATGAAGGGTACAGGGAAAAACCCACGGTAGTCGAAAATAGCTGATTTTGAGTTAAATGCATTTCAAAATTTTCCAATGCATGGTTATGACAATGTCATAATATGACAGACGAGACGAGGTACTGCAACGTACGCGCGTTTGTTCGACTACCGGGGGTTTTCCATACACACGCATGGACTGACGGGATTCTTTTCCGGTACCGCGTATTTTCAAATAAATGTATTTTAGTGTGGATGGAGTTTTGCACGAACGTTGATAGCTGATTCGGAAAGTACACTTCAATAACTGATGGCATTATCAACCCGTTTTGCGCAAAAATTGACTGACGGGGTTTTCCCCTGTATCCTTCAAATTTTAAAAAATATGACAAATCATGAAAAAGCTACAAAAGGTATCCATCCTGTCAGAAAAGTACCGTTATTTCCATGTGCCTAATTTCACCGGCATACAAAAAAAAGAGTTGTTTGTACATCAGACACGACCTACCTACCGGCATGTATTTTGACCCGCTGAATCCGAATTTCAAGTCAGTTTGGGCCGTCCACCCTTCAATATCGAGTAAATTGTAAAAATAGTAAAAATGGGATAAATAGTCATAAAAAAAATTTATGAATCGAAATTAAGCATAATTTTTATGTATTTCGATCCGCTGAATACAAATCTGAAGTTTATTTAGATCATAAACCGTTCTAAATCATAGAAATTGTACAAAACAGTTCATACATCAGTTTTTAGAGATATTGCAATTTTTTGCTACTTTTAACATTTTTCAAGGTTTTTGTACAATTTCTATGATTTAGAACGGTTTATGGTCTAAATAAACTTCAGATTTGTATTCAGCGGATCGAAATACATAAGAATTATGCTTAATTTCGATTCATAAATTTTTTTTATGACTATTTATCCCATTTTTACTATTTTTACAATTTACTCGATATTGAAGGGTGGACGGCCCAAACTGACTTGAAATTCGGATTCAGCGGGTCAAAATACATGCCGGTAGGTAGGTCGTGTCTGATGTACAAACAACTTTTTTTTTTTGTGTGCCGGTGTTTTCGATCCTCGTGTCACACGGCTGAGTACTGTGTCACCTCTGAGGAAAGACCGCCATTTTAGATGATAAATGGCGACAATTAGAGTTTTTTGCAAATAACTAGAGCCATGAATCGAAATTGATTACCGTAACAAAAAAAAATTTTTTAGTAAAAGAGAATTTGATGTTATAAAAAATAAAATAATATAAAAAGACTGGATTTAAATCCGTTTTAAATTTAGGGAATGTGTCTAAAAACCTGTATATTGGATGAAGCTGAAGTTTGCAACGTTTTACTGCAACGAAAATTCAAATAGTATATTAAAGTACTAGTTTCATAACATACGTTTTTAGCACACGAGTACAAGTTAAGAAAACAAGGGCTTGCGGCGAGTTCTCTAAAGTACTAGTGCGCTAAAAACGTGTTATGGAATAAGTGCTTTAATATACTATTTGAATTTTCGATGCAAAAAAACGTTGCAAACTTCAGCTTCATATGAAACTAGTACTTTAATATCCCTTACCCTCCCGAGACTAATTTAATGATAATTTTTCGATTTAATTGTGTTTTTTTTTATATTTGCAATGCCTAAAAAAAAAAAAAATAATAAACCAATTTAGTTTTTGCTCGAGTTTTTGGTTCCTTAGAGTTTCAGGAGAGCTGTATTATAATGAATTAAATTTGCATATTTGTTTGCATACATAGAATGTCTATAAAAGTATTTTGGATTAATATTGCCTTAAAGAAAAAATTAAGAAATAAAGTCACAATTGTGACACCCTGGAGGGTAAGGGTCAAACTATTTGAATTTTCATAGCATCACATGTATTCACGGCTTGTTTATTTTTTTTACAACTAATTTTTGAAAATGAAGCTGAAGTTTGCAACGTTTTTTTGCAACGAAAATTCAAATACTATATTAAAGCACTTATTCCATAACACGTTTTTAGCGCACTAGTACTTTAGAAAACTCGCCGCAAGCGGCTTGTTTTCTAAACTTGTATTTGTGCGCTAAAAACGTTTGTTATGAAACTAGTACTTTAATATACTATTTAAATTTTCGTTGCAAAAAAACGTTGCAAACTTCAGCTTCATAATATTGGTAATAAAAAAACTTTCAAAACCTCCCAATTCTGTCCCAGCAAACACACCAGCAATGGGCCGGCAACGGCACAATGCCGTAAGCCGATAAAGAGTCATCGGTCCGTTGACGACATGCCATTACCGGCCCGGTAATGGAAGTGTCGCACAAGCCGATAACTGGCCGGTAATGGCAAGCCGATAACGGGCCGGTAATGGCTAGCCGGCAGACTACCGATGGGGTATAGAATCAAATAGTGTCAAATGTCCACTCATGTGAATTTTACTTCAGAAGCAAAAAAAAAACGAATTAAAACACACTCGATCGGCAAATTTGTATTGTTTTGTATAATTTGATATATAGCAAATTATACAAAACAATACAAATTTGCCGACCGAGTGTTTTATTTCTTTTTTTTTTGCTTCTGAAGTAAAATTTACATGACTGGACTTTGCACTATTTGATTCTATACCCTGAATTTTAATTTCTGGTTTATATTAAAAAAATTTTTTTTCGTTTTTTTGCATAAAAAAATAAAAAATAAATAAAAATTAAAATTTTTCAAAATATTTTTTTTCGAAAAATTTAGTTTTTTCATTTTTTTTGTTTTTCACGAAAAGATCTTAAGATCTTTTATTAAGTATTAAAAAAAATGTTTCGATGTTCTTTTTTTATTTTTTGAAAAAACCTTTGTAATAAACTATAGGGAAAAGTATTATTTTGTTGGAGGTTGGATCAGTATTTTACCATGGCATAAAAAAGAACGATAATATCGATCGTTTTAGAATATTATTCTGAATAAGTTTTTATATTTTAGTACCTACGGAACCTTAACGAGCTTCTTTCCCGCCCTGGGATCTTAAATGCGACTTAAATGCAAGTGAATTAATTGTTAATTTAGTATTTAATAAATAAAATGTAATTACTTACTTTTTATCTTCAAAAATCATTATTAAGAATTGTAAATAATAAACACACCAGCAATGGGCCGGCAACGGCACAATGCCGTAAGCCGATATAGAGTCATCGGTCCGTTGACGACATGCCATTACCGGCCCGGTAATGGAAGTGTCGCACAAGCCGATAACTGGCCGGTAATGGCAAGCCGATAACGGGCCGGTAATGGCTAGCCGGCAGACTACTGATAGAATCAAATAGTGTCAAATGTCCACTCATGTGAATTTTACTTCAGAAGCAAAAAAAAACGAATTAAAACACACTCGATCGGAAAATTTGTATTGTTTTGTATAATTTGATATATAGAAAATTATACAAAACAATACAAATTTGCCGACCGAGTGTTTTATTTCTTTTTTTTTTTGCTTCTGAAGTAAAATTTACATGACTGGACATTGCACTATTTGATTCTATACTCTGAATTATAATTTCTGGTTTATATTAAAAAATTTTTTTTTTCGTTTTTTGCATAAAAAAAAATAAAAAATAAATAAAAATTAAAATTGTTCAATTTTTTTTTTTTCGAAAAATTTAGTTTTTTCATTTTTTTTTGTTTTTCACGAAAAGATCATAAGATCTTTTATTAGGTATTAAAAAAAATGGTTCGATGTTTTTTTTTATTTTTTGAAAAAACCTTTGTAATGAACTATAGGGAAAAGTATTATTTTGTTGGAGGGTGGATCAGTATTTTACCATGGCATAAAAAAGAACGATAATATCGATCGTTTTAGAATATTATTCTGAATAAGTTTTTATATGTTAGTACCTACGGAACCTTAACGAGCTTCTTTCCCGCCCTGGGATCTTAAATGCGACTTAAATGCAAGTGAATTAATTGTTAATTTAGTATTTAATAAAAAAAATGTAATTACTTACTTTTTATCTTCAAAAATCATTATTAAGAATTTTAAATAAACACATGCCACAGAAAATTTTCATTAATGAACTTTATCACTGACGCAGCAAAATCACACAAGAGGCCAGTTTGAGTTGAGCTCTCGGAGCATAGTTCTATCTCTTTCTAACTACTTGTTTTAAAAGAGATAGAACTATGCTCCGAGCGCTCCAAGATACAACTCAAACGGCCCTAAGAACACAACCCGCGCAAAACTTGCGCATGTGTCTTGACTTCTTCTCCTTCTACGCAAGATCATATTTTAAATTGGCGTTGTATCGTCGGCCACAGATCGGTCCTTTACAGGCTAGCCGATAATCGGCAAGCCAGCAATGGGCCAATAATTATTTATGCCGATTATGGTACGGTGGTTTGCTGGGGTAGAAACCTACCAATCGACATGATATTTCTTATTAAAACCTTTTACCTTAACTTCAAAGGATTTTAAAGAAAAACACGTATTAAGTCTGTCAAAATTTTATGGGAAATAACCTGTTAAATTCTATGCTAAGACCTTCCCAATGCTGTGTAAACTTGACCTAGTAAATCCTAGTAAACACGTGAGGTTGCAGATATCCAGAAGAATTCTTAAAAAGGGATACATTTTGACTTCTCAGCGCAACCACTATGCAACTTTTATAAAACGTTTTTCTGTGATAACAATGTAATTCTTCAGCACTTCATGTAGAAGTTTTGTTTACTTTCACTGCTCCATTTGTATCCTACCAGAAATCACATGCAATTTTTCAATAAGTACCTAACTTAATATATTAATTTTAATTAAGGCCTGGGTCATGCTAATTTAGTGCACATCACTGGATTAGTAAATGGGACCATCTATGCCTGCCATTCGCAATACACTATGTAGTCTATAGCTTTCCTCTTTAACAAACAAGCTTGTTTGTCACAAAAAACTTGCAAGTTGCGAAGTTTATTAGAAGTACATATATAAATATAGAAAAAAAGTAATTGTTACTATGTATAGAATTCTTTATGAATATAATGTACATCCCTATAGTAAAACTTAATAAAAAAACGTGTAATTTGCGAAGTTTTGTAGAATTCCTGGCGTGGCGGATATTCGTAATTGTCCAGCACGTTCTGAAGAATGAAACAAGAAGTCTTATAAGAAGTTGAACTTCTTGTTGAAGTTTTGTGTTTACTGGGATACAAGGATGTTCCTTTCAGAAATTTTAAAACCTTTTTACAGTGTTAAATTTGGCAGGATATTTTCTATTATTTCCTTATAGGAATTTATTAGGTACATGCATGTACCTACAACATGTCCTAAAATCCTGCTAAAACCTCTTATTCTTTTTTTAGAAAATTTCCTTTAAAAACTTTAATGTCTTAAAAGGTCAGTTTATTTAGGGAATGTACACTTTTTTCTGGCGTTAGTACTCAAATATACATTAATTACCATGAACAAGTTGCATAACTAGGCGTTCAGGATTCTCGAGAGAGTCGAGTCCTTTTCCATAATCCGTATGGTTCGAGAGGTATTCATTTAAATCGAGAAATAGCGAACATCTATACATAAGGGATGAAAAATTTGATTTGTATTGACTTGTAAAATGGTGATTTCTCCCGTTAGATTAGACAGGGACAAAAGTTCTACCCAAAAAGGATAGAAGACATACATACACTCCTACTTCCACCCAACCAAACAAATTCTGTATTTGTTCTTTGTTGAACAAATACAATATTTACTTGGCTGGGCGAAAAGTGTAACTATTTATTTTTATTAAAGAAATTACTGGCGCCATCTAAATTTTAGTAGAATTATCTTGTTCTACAGATTCACATTAGCTATGTTCGTTCGTGCCGCTCACTGCTACAATTTCCGGCCAACCAAATAAATTCTGTATTTGTTGTATGAAAAACAAATACAGTATTTATTTGGTTGGCTGGAAAGTGTAGCACAAATGAGATAGAGATAGGGTAGACGTCTTTTGTTTCATAATTCTAGTTGTAGAGAGCTCTATTATGCATAGAAAAAGATATAATGTTTATTTTGATCCTAAATGAAGAGGTTAATAAATACTCAGACCCACTAAGAAAAATTAAGTTTAATTACTATTACCCATGGTTAATAGTATACTAATTATAATTAAACTTAATTTTTTAATTTTTTTGTGAAAATAAAGTTTAGTGCCTTATAGACGGCAAACTATTAAAATCTATAAAGAAATTTCACTGCTCTACTACAGAATTTTCACAATCAATAAGAAAATCCCTAAAAATTGAGAATGTCTCTCAGGTTTCTGATATAAGTAATCTTTTGTAGCTTAAAAAAATTGTGTACCCGCGCCTTCGCCATAATTGCAAATAAGAGCACATAAAAAAAACTGGTTGACGCAACCAGATCGGAACAAAATATGAAAATACTATTTTTCTGGTTCCTGCAACGAGAAATCTGGTAAGGACAGCAAGACACATTGTTGTTTTTAGTGGATCCTTAAAATCCAACTTTTGTTTCTGCACTGATAAAAAGGATTTATTTGGATATGGCCAATTAAATTATTTGGTTGTGAGTAACAAATCTAAACAACAACCAGATTTCTGGTGGTAGCACCAGAAAAATAGTTGGTCCAAATTTGGCTATTGGTCTGGTTACCCCATCTAGATCTTTTTTACATTGAGGAAATACCTGCGTTCCAAGTTTCAAGTATCTAGCTTAGAGATCTTCAGTTATTAAGCTTGCAAGTCTTTCGGGACAGACCAACCGAGACATAAACAATTAAAAATTTTTGCACTATTTCAAGACTTTACCCTATTTTAAAAAATTGTTTTTTGCAAGTTGAAATAAGGTCCTCTACATGAAAGACCGGTTATTGAAATGTAGTTTTCAGTATTTTACTATTTCCTTTAAAAAGTAGTTTTCTAAAATTCTAATATTTTCGAGCAGTTTGGGTTTTAAATTTATTTTTCAAAATTAAAAGAAATTTTTTTATATTAATTTCTCAGATGACCAAAACTAATCTATCCAAGCGAAAGCAATATCGTAAGGGGCAAAAGGTGACAAATAGAAATAAGATGTCCAGAACTAGTAAGCCAGTTAATATTGTCGTTTTTGGTTAAATTTTATTTTATATTTGCTAATTTTTTTATAAAGAAATAAGGTGGTTGCAGGTATTATGGCCATGTATTTATTATGGCCAATTTGCCATATTTCCAAAAGTAAGAATGAAAAAATTTTGATTACAGTATTTTAAGTGTTTCTAACAAGAATCCTAGGGCAAGCGCTAGATCGCGCCACTATTAATGGTTTTAATTCTGCAACGATTTTAGTGATTTTCTTTTTGTTGGTAAACGATTATATAAAAATTTTAATATTTTGAAAATTCATAACATTTGATTACGGTAAGTACTTTAAATTTTATTTATATTTTATTATAGCAAAACGTCCTATTTGACAGTTGGTCTATATAGAATTTCAGTCAGTAAACGTAACTTTAACAAAAATTTAGGAAATCTTCTACATTACAATGTAGAGTAATATGGCCAATTTGTATGTATAGTAATATGGCCATGGCAATAAGCATGCTTCCTGCAGGAAGCTATGAGGCTCGGTGATAGATGTTACGTTTATTTACATAAATATTGTGTTAGACTAACAGAAAATTACAAAGGACCATTTTTATTCAGATTGTAAATAATTTAAAAAAATAAATAAATAGCTAGTATAAAATATTTATCAAGTATGTTTTACTTTACCTAAAGCCATTAATTGTTTTTTTATATTTTATGAAGTGTATAGTTTTTATTTAACTTTTCAGTTTTTTTTTTATGTTATATAATAAAAGGCAAAAAAAAACCATATATAAATACTTAACTTGATAATATTTAGAAAATTATGATTTATTTTATATGTGGCCATATTACCAGCACCGTGTTGGTAATATGGCCAATTGATACATTTTTTTTAAATGGCCTATGATTTTTTATTTTTTTTTAAAACTTTTTCTTTAATAACTTAAGCATAAATAAGTAATCTGGGCTCTATAAGTATTATTTTGTTTTGAAGTTATCTCCTTTAATTTTTATCAGCAATTATACGTTAGCATGGGCATAATACCTGCACTTACCTTATTAAAAGTAGGTATTACTGTATTTTAAATACTATAGATACATATTTACTCATAAGGATGCCGATGAGGACGATGATATTTCTGTCGGCAATGTTGCCGCACTGAGGCCCAAAGAAATCTGAAAAAAAATATTTAGTGGAAAATGTTTTTTCAAGTTTTTGTAAAATGTTGCACTTTAGTAGAGATCTACTAAGCTCTCTCTCATATTTTTACATTTAAGGGGTCTTTCTACCTTCAAATTATAAAAATAATACAAAAATAATTAGATTTTTAAAGTTCCATGGCCATATTTTTTTTTAACATCAAAAACGGTGGTCGCCATGATCATGGCGGAATTGATTCCTCCCGTTTGGATCGACTGCAAAAAAAAACAAAGCTGAATATTATTTAGTATTGAAGTCACTATAGCCCGAACTAGAGGTAAAAGTTTTGGCCAAAAAATAACAAAATGGCGGACGTTTTGGTTTGAAAATGTTTGAAATTGTTTGAAAAACGTCCGTCATTTTGTTATTTTTTGGCCAAAAAAAAACTCTTTTAGTTCGGGCTATAGCGACTTCAATACTAAATAATAATATCTTGTTTGGCCAAAATCATGGCGACCACCGGATTTTGATGTTTTTGTCAAAACAAATTTATAACCAAAAAAGGGCACTTTAAAATTATATTTTTTTACTTTTTTTTATATTCTTTAAATATAAATAAACATACATACAAAATTTCACAATGATATCTTTTTTCTTGCTATATAAAATTTTTTTTAAAAAAGAGTATTTTTAAAATTTGAAGGTAGAATCACGCCACAAATAAATATATGTTTGTTTTTAACCTCGTACTATTCTACTTAATTAAGCATCCCCTAAGTCCAGGACTTGTGTGGGCTAGTAGTAGAGGGAACCACCGGCTTTAATTGACTTTCGAACCAATATATCTAGGGAGTACGCCTTCGCCAAATTTCAATTATTAATTAACTGAAAAAGGCAATCGGCGCCAGTGAGGTTTGAACTCACGATCATTATATCAGTGTCAGGCTATATCGATGCCATTGACCACTGAGCTAAATCTCCCAATATAAACAGAGATAAAATGTAGTCTCTGATACAAATAGGTTGTTGCTTTGTTTAGTTGAGTTTCTTGTGTTTTGGTGGTTGGTCGGTTGGGTTAATCTAACGTTAGCTTTTTAACGTAAGACTTCTCATGTTAGAAATGTGGATATTAATACATTAAAAAACGTTAGGAAAACGTTATTCTTACCTTAATTTTCTACCAGAGTACACTCAGAAAATGTCATTGTAATTTTAATACTAAATTTTATTTGTAAATACATATTTGTTATTTATATCTCCACTATTGGTATTTAATACTTTACTTGTGATATTAAATACTGCAATGTGTATTGTATACAAAATGTTGTCATACTAACATAGAGGCCGTTCTGGTACATTTGGAACCCTACGCAACATGTGTTTATTAATACTAGCATGTTATAGTAAAAATTACTGTAACATTTGGTAAAACATATCACACTTATAGTATGGTATACTTTGAGTTGTTGTTAAGTTGTATTACTGATCTAGTTTAAAGTATGTTACAGTATTCAGAAAAATTAACAATCGGTAAATAATACCAAAATTTTGATTAGTAATAATATAAAGATTGCAACCACACACAATTACACACTGATAAAATAATCGATCCTTTTTTTTTACTTTTCTCTGTATTATTACTAATCAAAATTTTGGTATTATTTACCGATTGTTATTTTACTAAATACTGTAACATACTTTAAATTAGATCAATATCACAACTACTACGACTTAAAGTATAATTTACTAATTATAATTTATAATTAATTAATTATAAATTATAATTTATAATTATAATTTATAATATAATATAATATATTATAATATATAATAATTATATAATTATAATTTATAATTTATAATAATTTATAATTTAATATAATTTACCAATGTTACAGTATTAATAAACACATGTTGCGTGGGGATCCAAATATACCAGCACGGTTTCTATGTTAGTATGACAACATTTTGTATACAATACACACATTGCAGTATTTAATATCACAAGTAAAGTATTAATCACCAATGGTGGTGATATAAATAAAAAATATGTATTAACAAATAACATTCAGTATTAAAAATACAACGATAATTGAACTAGAACTTGTCAAAAATTAGCAATTTCAACTGGCCCAAAGGTGGATTGAACAAAGAAGAGTGGCAGTCTCTTGACGCGCTCGAAAGCATTTCGGAGGATTTATAAGACTTCCCCAAAGATTAAATAAATAATTTAGGATAAAAAATAAATAGTAGATCTTAAATGGAACTTCTCTAACTGTATTTTATTTTTCGATATATCTATCTCATATAGGGGTTAGGAAACAACCAATAAAGCACAGTAAGGAGAGTCTATATCCATAGAAAGAGGGTCTGGATTCATAAAAATAAATGTGATACTCTAATATAGGGACCGGTCCTTGAATGAAGTGACTAAACTTTAATCTAATTTAGGAATCAATAAACTGACGGATATACAAGTAATGACGATTAAAAATTTAAAAACCAGAGATAGCCTTTTATCGAGTCTTTTACTGTCTGACCACATAACCTTGGCCAGTTTAAGGATTTTTTATATCGGCAACGTGGCGCTATGTCGCCTATTGGGATCGTGGTATGCTAGAAGAGGGCACAGAACACCAATCAGAGGCAACGCATTTCTTTCTGCTACCGATGCCCCGTTAGCCAAGGTTACGTGGTCGGTTTGCAAATTATAATATTATTTTTGCTCATTTTTCCGTTATATAAAAAAAGAATTTCGAGCAAAAAAAATGTTGGTCGGTCTCGGTCGTTCGATCGGTCTGTTTGGGATAGTTTGTAAGCACAATAACAATTAGAAGTCTTTAAGCTAGAGACTTAAAATTCGAAATATAGGTTTGTCGCCAAGTTCTCGGTTGGGATTGTTTATAATAAAAATTGGAGAGGTGTCAAAAAGCTTTGATTTATTACGTATATAAAAGCTTCCAAATATATTTTTCGTACGACCAACAGCTTCGGATATATTTTTTTTGGTATAGTAAGTCACTGATTGTGGTATCAGGGCCGGATTCACTAAAGTTGCCGCCCTAGGCAGTAGAAGAGGGCACAGAACACCAATCAGAGGCAACGCATTTCTTTGTGCTACCGATGCCCCGTTAGCCAAGGTTACGTGGTCGGTTTGCAAATTATAATATTATTTTTGCTCATTTTTCCGTTATATAAAAAAAGTATTTCGAGCAAAAAAAATGTTGGTCGGTCTCGGTCGTTCGATCGGTCTGTTTGGGATAGTTTGTAAGCACAATAAGAATTAGAAGTCTTTAAGCTAGAGACTTAAAATTCGAAATATAGGTTTGTCGCCAAGTTCTCGGTTGGGATTGTTTATAATAAAAATTGGAGAGGTGTCAAAAAGCTTTGATTTATTACGTATATAAAAGCTTCCAAATATATTTTTCGTACGACCAACAGCTTCGGATATTTTTTTTTGGTATAGTAAGTCACTGATTGTGGTATCAGGGCCGGATTCACTAAAGTTGCCGCCCTAGGCAGTAGATAACATGCCATCTCCCAGAAAGAAAATAAGTACTAAAAAGGTCATTAACTGGACTAATGAGAGCTTCCTTTCAGACAACTACTTTTAATGACAATTAAAGTTAAGTCAACTAAAAAACTGCCACTCTTTAAAATTTGCAGCCCTAGGCAATTGCCTAACGTTGCCTAATGCCAATAAATAAACTATAAATAGCTATTGTGTATAAAAATTAATATTCGGCTTATCCGGGCAGTTTTCCAGAGAGCATGCGAAGCCCAATGTTCTCTCGATTCTGTTTTCACATTTTGAAATCGCACATTCAGTTTTGCGCTGCGATCGTATCCAGCTAGTCACGTTATCAACTGTTGATCATTACGTTACGTTTTAAGTAACGCGAAATCACGTGGCATGTCTTTTAATATAAGGGTTAATAAAATTTTATTTCGCAGTTTTTGAGGAAAAAGTATCGTACGTATTTATACATTGAAAAATTTTTTTTATTAATTTTGAGCCGATGATTGCTTTTATTGTATTGACTGAATATTTTTTCTTTGAGAATTTATTATATTAACTATTTTTTTTGCTAAATTTTAATATTTCAATAAAATTTATGTATTAATATGAGAATATAATTTATATATATATATATATATATATATATATATATATATATATATATATATATATATATATATATATATATGTAGTATGCTGTACTGATAAGTGAAAATACCTTACCCCTACAATGGTTTTTTACCCCCTCTTTTCTCTAATCTAAAATCGTGCTTATTGTTTGCTTTTTAATTTATAAAATATAATTTATTTGTAGATTAATACGTTATAATTAAGAGGTATGTGTATTAAATATAAATTATATTCTCTCCCTAAATATCAATTCGTGATACTAGGTTAGGTACCGGTGCTTTTTTTCCAAATTTTACTCATATTAATCCCAATTTTTGAAAAATGCAACTCCTGCTAAAGCAGTCGTTGCATTTTCGTCATTGGGATTAATATTCGTAAAATTTATGTAAAAAACCACCGATACCTTACCTAGTATCACTTATGATATTACCCCTGATAAAACTTTCTTTGTTACAATTAAAAACATTCATCTACTCAAAATTAATCTAATTTTCATCGATATTATCAACACGATTAGTTCTGTGTACTTTTTCAAAATAAATGTTTTTTTTTAATCTCTTTTCTGGACTGATTTAAAGCATTTTTCCCAATCAAGAATCCAGAGGATTGGGGGCAATAGCAGTAGTCACTTTGTACACTAACTTTAAAAAAATACAAAGAGTACTTATAGTACATAAAGTTTTTATAAAAAAAAGGGAAATGTCCCGCCTCCCCAAAGTTTTTTTTTTGGCAAATTGTCATGTCGTTTTGAAAATATTTTTCTGGATACGTTCCTGGCCTTAAGGGTCTTTCTACCTTCAAATTTAAAAAATATTTTTTTTAGCATTTTTTTTATATGGAAAGAAAAAGGATATCATTGTAAAAGTTTGTAGGTATGTTTATTTACATTCAAAATATACAAAAAAAAACATTTTTAGATTTTTTGGCTATAATATTTTTTTGAAAAAAACATCAAAAAAGGGTGGTCGCCATGATTCCGGCCGTTTGGATCGACAACAAAAACTGGATATTATTCAGTATTAAAGTCGTTATAGCCCGAAATATAAGATTTTTTTTTGCCAAAAAATAAGAAAATGACGGACGTTATTTTGAAAATTTTTGAAAAACGTTCGCCATTTTGTTTGGCCAAAAAAGTTAAAAGCTATAGCGACTTCAATACTAAATAATAATATCCCATTTTTTTAGTCGATGCAAAAAGTCCGGTGTCATGGCAGCCACCGTTTTCTGATGTGTTTTTTTTAATATGGCCAGAAAATTTTAAAAATATAAAAAAAATTCTTGTATTTTTTGAATATAAATAAACATACTCACAAAATTTCACAAAGATATCTTTTTTCTTTCTATATAAAAAAATGTTTAAAAAAAAATATTTTTCATTTTCTGTGTTATTATTCCTGTATTTCATATTAATATAACTAAAGGCCATAACCTTTATGATGGTAAATAGTAATTTTTCAGTTATTGCTTTTTATATTCCTTTATCAAAAATATATAACTAGTTTTATTTTTAGAAAAGAAATTAATAAAATATTAAGGAATTCAGGTCTCTTGAAAAAAAAAATCGAGTAAAATCTGATTTTTAACTACTTTTATTATGTATTTTTCAACATTTTTCTAGTGAATCTTAACGGAAATTTTGGGGAAATCTTAAGGGATAACCATCCAAGAGGAATTTAGCTGTACAATTTTTTTTTCAGCGTTTTACCCCCCGCCTTTTTGTATAAAGTTCATGCTATCAACTATAGGGAATAGTTATTTATGGTACTAGTGGGTAAAGTAAAATATTGCCCATGAGAAAATTAACCTACGAGGCGTCAGCCAAGCAGGTTAATTTTCGAGAGGGCAATATCGGTTTACCCATGAGTGTTATCCAATAAATAGCTTAGGAATTCATATTTTTATTAAAAATTTTAATGACATTTACAAGAAAATAATTTGACAAGTGACAGTTGAGTGGGTAATATAAATAATTATCCACTCAATAAAGTAAAAGCCACGCGGGGGTTATTATTGAGTTTATCTATTTAAAATAAAGCTGGTAATTGTCTTATTATCTGTATGTATTGGATAAAAGTTTTTATTGTAAAATCTCGATTTCTCATAGTTTTATTTTATAAATCTTAATTTCTCATATAAAAATCAGTAGAACTAAAATATGTTTCATTAAAGCACAGAAGAAATAATTAAATTCATTTATCTTCTGAAAAGACGAAGTAAAATTTTATTAAGCCATTCCGAAAACATTAAAAGTGTTTACAGAATTCAGCTAAATGCCATTTTAACTGCCACAGTGCATTTAACATTAAATGGTAAATTTAAATCCTTTTTGCTGATAAAAACTTACTTAAATTAAACTTTTCGAGTGATAAAGGAGACATGGTGTTTAAGATAGGTTACAGTCGGCTATGTTTTCAACTTATTTGTGGGTTACTTTTTATCAATGGTAAGTTTTAAGTTTTTCTTCTTACACACTGAATTCATTAATTTTAAGCCAGTGAACACTCACGGTTTACCTGGGCGATTTTAAATAAAAAATTCGTGGACCCCTACATTTTTTGGACTAAAACATATCTGATGACATAAGAAATCAATTTCCATTTGAAAGAAAATCGTAAAAGATACACTTTTTTAGAAAGATAAAAAAACGTTTTTTTGAGTAATAGGGTGTGTCAAAAAATTCCGATTTGCGATCGAAAACGCTCTCTGCTCAAAAGTTGCTCCTTAGTAAAAAACTGTGGTCACTCAAAAATGAGACAAAACGATTAATGTTTAGAGGTAGCTCAAAGCACTCACACTTTGAAAAATATCGGTACCTGTTTTTTGGATAAAAAGTGATTGTATATAAAATTAAGGAAATTTTGGAGGGTTTCTTTGGTAATATTTAGAAACAATACTAATTGCGAGAAAACTAAAAAAATTATATTTCCCCTCCCCTTAAGTTAGAACATAAAAAAATCGCCAATTATTTGAAGATTTTGCCAAAATTTATTGAAAATGGACATAACTTCCTTAGGAATGATTTTTTGACCAAGGTGCATATTTCTATGTTTTTAATGTTAAATAACCACTCATTACTAATATATTTGTTTTTTGCTTTATATTTTTTAATTTTTTAATTTTTGGTTCTTCATGCATAAAAATTTACTCTTAAATGCATTTATCTTTAAAACGGTTAAACCTGCGATGTTAAACCACAGAAACTTTTTTGTGTATTTTTACATAAAAAAGTATTCCAACCAAAAAATCAAAAAAAAGTACACCGAAAAAAAAAAACAGAAAATCCACCCGGTTTCTAATCGAAATTAATTTTTTTTACTCAACTTGAGGAAAAAAATTATGTTTTCTGTATAGTCATGTAGGTTAACATGTATATATGCTTATATACTAATATATAATTTTGCAGATTTTTTATTTAAAGCTATTTTTTATGCACTTTTAAAAACTTGCAAAAATAAATTTTCGCGAAATCTTCAAATAATTGGCGATTTTTTCATGTTCTAACTTAAGGGGAGGGGGTATATAATTGTTTTAGTTCTTACATTTAGTATTGTTTCTAAATATTACCAAAGAAATCCTCCAAAATTTCCTCAATTTTTATCGGTATCAGTTTTATCCGAAAAACAGATACCGATTTTTTTTTTATGTTTGAGTGCTTTGAGCTACCTCTAAACATTTATCGATTTGGCTCATTTTTGAGTGGCCACTGTTTTTTACTAAGGAGCAACTTTTAAGCCAGAGAGCGTTTTTGATTTTGAAAATCGCGATTTTTTGACACACCTTATTACTCAAAAAAACGTTTTTTTTTATCTGCCTAAATGTGTATCTTTTACAATTTTCTTTCAAATGGGAATTGATTTCTTATGTCATCAGTTATCTTTTAAATGGGGGGCGTAGCCTAAAAAAACACAACAGGCGAAAAAACCCTGTTAACCCAAGGAGTTAGGTTATGTTACGTGGGACGTTTAAATGACCAGTTCGTTAAATGGCAGTTTGTTTGTAACAATTTACAACGTTCATCGGCTTAGGATTAATGTAATTCTAATTGATATTATGGTTCAGGGCACATATAAAAATGATATATAAGTACCAAACCACGTAAAAAATTGTAACACGGAAACAGTATGGGATTTACTTAAAAAATATGTTGGATTCAAAATGGAGAATTCCTAAAATGAAAACGGTAGAATATTTCCTTAAAAAAATGTGTGAGACTAAAAAGATTTCCTAAAAATAAAAACATTATGAAACTATAAAAAAATGTGTGGGATTCAAAAGGAGATTTCCTAAAATGGAAATGGTAGGAAATTTCTTGCAGGAACCTAAAGGGTTTAAAAGGAAATCCCCTATTTGTCCACAATATATTGTCCACAATATATTTTTTGGAAGCTGTTACAAACAATAAATTACATACAAAAGTTGGTTTGCGTGATTTGGAGGGAAGTTAAAAGGCTATAGGAATAATAAAAGATGGGGAAAATGATGGTGTTTAAATTTATCTGTTGAAAATATGGAGTTTTTTTTTATAATAGAGAAGAATAGCTTGTAATAGTGAAGATTATCTATTTTAAATTTCTATAATACTGTCAGGAGTAATATCATAAGTGATACTAGGTTAGGTATCGGTGGTTTTTTACATAAATTTTACGAATAATAATCCCAATGACGAAAATGCAACGACTGCTTTAGCAGGAGTTGCATTTTCCAAAAATTGGGATTAATATGAGTAAAATTTGAAAAAAAAGCACGAATTGATATTTAGGGAGAGAATATAATTTATATTTAATACACATACCTCTTAATTATAACGTATTAATCCACAAATAAATTATATTTTATAAATTAAAAAGCAAACAATAATTTTAAAGACAATAGTTTTGTAAAGTTACAAATGTCGGTCGAAATTTAAATAATTGCAAAGGTTTGGCTCATTTAAAAATACTTTAGACAGTAAACTAAACTAAACAATTATCTCCTACAATTTCCTACATTACAACAGGGATATGTTTTTTCTTAAATTATTTTAATATTTTTAAAGAAACTATATAAATCTGCAAAGCTTTCAAAAATATTTTGAATGAAATTATAATTATTTTAAAGACAATAGTTTTGTAAAGTTAAAAATGTCGGTCGAAATTTAAATAATTGCAAAGGTTTGGCTCATTTATTTTGTATTTGTGTTGGTAACTCTGACTCAATAAAGAATTCAAAGGCGACTTTTGTTACAATGACGGTCGTCCTTTAACTTTATCGCCTCTTATGGCTGCATTTTATAGACTCATAAACTTAGTACGAATGAATAATGTTAAAAATTTATACCGTCATGACATATTTTAAATATTTAAGGAAATTTTTATGAACTTTATAGTATACTTGTAAATAAATGCATCATTTTTTATTTATTATCACGGAAATTTTAAATAAACTAGTCTGCAAAAAATAGATCAAAATCGTCATTTTCGTGACCGTCCGTTTGATGTTTTATTAAAGAAAATAATTCTTGATGCCTTAAAAAAGTTTTTTAAATTAATTTTAATAAATGTTAATAACACAGGTCTACAAAAAAATTTGCTCCAAGGACTAAACCTATTATGCCTTAAGTATTCTTGTGTGCTGAAAACGAATTTTCAATTTAAAAAACTTTCTAGCGCGTAGATCTCGAGTAAATCCCGGTTTTTATTGTCAAAATACGGTATACTGACAATAATAACCGGGATTTACTCGAAACCTACTCGGTTACAAATTCTGAATATTCCTTCATTTTTTAACCGACTTGCAAAAAGGAGGATGTTATCAATTCGACGTGTGACTTTGTTTTTTTTATGTTTGTTCCTGCATGACTTTGGAACGAATTAACGGAATTTGATGAAACTGTTTGCAACTTAAAGAGGGCATTCATGAGGTGGTCCCGTTTTAATTTGACGTTCGGGTAATGCCGGGTTAGCCGGCTAATTAAGATGAATCTAATCATTTTAACGCAATTTCACTTAAAAACGGCTTAATTTGGTTCTATTACCAGCCAAATTTTTAGAGAAATATCGGATAACTCGGATAAGCCGGATAACTTGATTAAGGGGTTACTTAAATATTACGGCACGCTGAAAATCTTTTAAATGCCGCTAAACTTGATTCTATGGGCCTTTAATATTAAAATACCAAGAGAAAATGATAAATGTTGTGATTTTACCAAAAGGCGTTGTTCGATTATTACTTAACGCTTAAAGTTTAACAAGATTTTCTTTAGTATTTCGTTTAAAATAAGGTTGGTTGGACTCTTGGGCGCTGAAATAAAAATATTACTTTTATTTTTTAGAAATTTTTCTTTAAGATAATGACTTCACAACGCACGAACAATGCGCGTTGTGACGTCAGCAGCTTGCCTAGTTGGAAGGACAACTATAAAATCTACAAGTTCTGTTTCTCTAAAAAGTAAAAAATAAAAACTTTTCGCAAAAAAAAATGAACAGACTTCTATGTCTCTAAAAAGTAAAAAATAAAAAATACTTAAGTCGTGCCAATTTCACAGCAAACAATAATAAAACAATAAAAAAATAATTGTTAGTAATTAATTTAGGGAATGGTGAAATTGGCACCGACTTAAGTTTTTTTTATTTTTTTCTTTTTAGAGACATAGAAGTCGGTTCATTTTTTTTTGCGAAAAGTTTTTATTTTAGCAACCATTTCTCTGTACAAAGGTATTTGGATCCGAATAGCTGTGAACTTTAACAGATAGATCTAGTTATTTAAAGAGAAATAATTATTCTTAAATCCAGTTAAATTAAATTGAAATCTCTTGTACAAAACTAGTAATCTTGTCCTAGATGTCCTAGTTGAACATGCAGTAAAATTACATATTTCAATCCAATTAAAAGATCTTATCTAAAATGAATAGTAAATGCTGGGAAATAGTAGTTTATGATACAAGGACGTCAAGGACGATTACCATAGACAAAGAAAATTTCTTATTTTGTCTATGGCGATTACAGGATTGCCATCCGAGCTCGGAGAGCGAGGTTGGCAACCGTAATCGTCCTAAAAACAGTTTTGGTCCGTGTATCATACGCTATTTTTTATTCGATTGTATAGTATATTCTATAACTAGTATGGAATAGACAATATTTCGCGCGACCGGAAAGTTTGTCATACGAGCCGGTAGGCGAGTATGACGGTCCCGCGAGCGCGGAATGACTATTCCATACGTGTTGTAGACTATACTTTTTCTTCGACTGCAAATATGAAACACTGTATGGCTTTAAACTGCGGACAAAGTTGAAAACCATGTTTTTTGTGACTTGACATTGTAAATGCAACAAAACACATATTTTTAAATAAAGCTATTAATGTTATTTAATAATTTTATCAAATCAGTAATTAAAAAAGATTTTTATTTAATTTTAGCACATATTTACAAATTATAATGCAAAAATTGAAGGTTATGTCAGATTGTTGTGACAGATATCAGGTTTAAATATTTAACAATAGATGGAGCAGTTTTAATTTTTTGAACTAAATTGATAAAAAACTGGTCAAATATTAAGAAAAACTAATAAACTTTATGTAATTTTAACGCAAAACTTTAAATTGCATTAAATTATTCAATATTTCATGGTAAAATATATAAATTTTTGCTAATTTTACTTCAGTTTTATTTACTTTTATAAACAAGAGATGGCACTACATGTGTTCATTCTAACAATTGATACGGAATATTCATACCGTATCTAGAGCTTTCTGTCTTTGAAAAGTGTGTGTATTTGCTTACATTCTAAAGCAGTCGTTGAAAAATATATTTATAAATACATTTGTATTTTTGACAACAAATTTGAGGTTAGAATTCAAATGTCAACAGTTTTAATCAACCAATCAACGTCGACTATTTTATTTTTGCGGCCTAGGCCGAAAAATAAAAATTTTCGCACAGGTTTATCATTCAAACAGTGGCGCTTTTAGGTGCAATCGAATAAAAATTATTTTTAATTTTTATGGACACGTTTAAAGTATGCTCTAATATTTGTTACTCATTTTTTACCTTATATACAGGGATATTCACGGAAGTGGCCTATTAAAAGTTTATAGAGAAACAACAATTTCAAAAATCTGATATTTTGCACGTTAGGGTTTTTGAATATGGCCAATCGATTAAAAATATTTTCATGCTTGTGCCGCTTCCGGTTGTATCGAAAGTTGCACTCAACTTTCATTTTTTTAATGGAATACCACATATATTTTTTAATTTTTAAAATCTGCATTAAATTTGCTTTATTTTGATACATAAAACTTTATATCTATCTCCGGTAGTTTTTGAGTTATTCAACTTTTTAGCGAAAAATAAGCAAAATCTAGCACCACTAAAACATTAATTTCTCCTTGTTTTTTTTTTTGAATTGGAGAAAAGTTGTTTTGTGGTTTACTCAATAATACTTATTCTAAGCCGAAACAGAAACCAAAATTTATACAGGGTAACTCAGAAAGCAAGTCAAATCTAAATTGCCCCCTGGCCTTGGTTTGAGCCCCCCCTGGTGGCAGTTTCGCTGAGCGCTCCCTGGTATTTTTTAAGTCACGTACCTTTGGGCGCAATTTTTTTTTGCAGGGGCGCCAAGTTTGGTAGAAAAAAAGCTTTTTCTTAAAGTTAATTTTTGGGTCGCCAATTTTTTTTTTTATTTGAAGGGGCCAAGCCGCCATGTTTGATAGAAACTGTCAGGGACAAAGCTTTTTTTTAATAAAGGTAATTTTTGGGGCGCCAATTTCTTTCTTGTAGGGGCGCCAACTTGGGTAGAAACTGTCAGTTAGGTACAAAGCTTTTTTCATGAGGGTATTTTTTGGGACGCCGCCAATTTTTTTTTTCTTGCAGGGACGCCAAGTTTCGTAGAAACCGTCAGGGACAGACATAGCTTTTTTTCGTGAGGGTATTTTTTTGGGGGGCGTCATTTTTTTTGTGTGGGGACGCCAAGTTTTGGTTGAAACCGTCAGGGACAAAGTTTTTTTTTGAGGGTGCCACCCTGGGGCTGAGCCCCCTCTAGATTTTTTTCTGGTTACGGCCCTGTATTAACTAGGGTGCCCCGGATCTACGGAATTGTTTGGGTCCCACACTTCAAAATTATTCATTTAGGTGAAAAAACAACTTATATTTAAAAAAAATATTTAGAGGTCGCACCCAGCGCATTTTTGAATATAAAATCATGTGAGGGGTTTTTATTTTTTTTTAAGGATATAAAAATATTGATATCGGACATTTATGGAACAAAAAAGTGTTTTGGGATAATAACGAAATATTCTCAATTTATGCCCCTCTACAAAAATAAAACGTTTTTTTTATGGGGTAAAAATGCTAAAAAATGACACATGAGGTTAATAAAGGCTAGAAAAAAATGGACTTTGAAATTTTTCCAATGAGTCCGTTTCTCTTTGAGGTATTCTCGAATATAGGAATTATATTTACTTTTTTCAAAATGTACAGGGTGTCCAAAAAATAATTAAATATCTTAACAAAAGCTAAAAAATTGCATTAAATTTCAAAAAAATATATCAATTTTTTTTAGAAAATAAAAAAAATTTAATACAAAATTTTTTCAAAATACCCTGTAATATTTTATACTATGTAATGAAACACATTAAATAATATTATTTAAAAAAAAAAGTGTAGAGCGCAAACCCTTAATTTATTTTTCGAAATCTGCAAAAAAATCCATATAAAATAAAATATACATTTCCAAGCAATTTATACATATACTTTTTGGCCAAATATCATCCGTTTTATCGAAATAAAGTGTATTTTTTATATTTTATGAGATTCGTGATTATTTTTGGACATCCTGTTCATTTTCTCAAAAAAAAAAAATAACTCTGGGGCGTTAATTGGTACTTATCTTGGAGTGTTACGCCCATGTTAATGGTATAGGAAAATAGCGTTATAGGGAGGGGGGTGGGGGTCCAAAGTGAGCAAAATTTGCGTTACGTAATACTTGAACGCTCTCTAATATATATATATATACCCTTCAAATACCCATATTACGAATGGGAGAGGCTCCCCATTGTTGGCAGGGCTGCTTCCAAGTCCTTTTTAGATAGATAGAACTTAGTTATAGTGGTATTGCAATCCAATCAAATCAAGTCGCAAGAGCTAAGATAAAATAAAAAGAACGTCTTACTATTGTGTAAGTATACGGGATATACCAAAAGAAACTTTACAGTAATTTAAAAGTTTAAAGTAAATTACAATTCTTGGTGAAATTAGGTTTGAGATAAGGTAGTTGACATTCTAAAAGTTTAATAGTATTTAATTTAAATATACCAAGTTTTTCACTTAAGGGAGATCATGTAGCTTTTATATTATGAAATTAAGAAATTCTTGATTCTTACTCATATTGGAGTTGATTAAAAAAAACTAATTATAAAATGTTATCTGTCCAAAAGTTGAATTTGTTGTATCTTAAACATTAGGGTGGGTCAAAAAACCGACTATTTTTTTTTTACTTTGTACTCTGAAAAATCGGTTGCTCTTAATTTTGATAGGAAGGTCCTCCGCTTTACAATTTTCCATTTTTTTCCTCAGTTTTAGAAACAAAAATTCATATCTCTTTGACAACTGTTCGTTAAAAAGTATTTCCCCCCATATTCTTGTAGGAAATCGAACGCTCTACAAAAAAGTTCTTTTACAATTTTTTCGTAAACCTCACCGTTTAAAAGATATCAAAGGTTAAAGTTTGATTATTTTAAGAGACATTTCAGTTTTGCTTATGAATTTTATAACTCGCTTAGAAAAAATTGTTATGAATTGCGCAATTCATACTTTTGTAGGAAATTAACTGTTCTACAAAAATGGTCTCTTATGATTTGTCGATTAAATTAAGCGTTTAAAAGATATTCATCGTCAAACTTCAATGCATACTAATTTTAATAGTTTTTGATGAATAATTCGAAAAATTTCAATTTAATTTATGAGTTTCACGAAAATTTATACAAATTTGAGTTCCTATGAAAAGAAAAATGTTTTAAAATATTTGTCTCGTTTTTTTTAGTCCTACGTATGTTTGGTTGTATTGAAAAAAACTCAGAGTCAATGGTTTATTAAATTTTGAAAAAAAATAACGTTTTCGTTATGAATTAAATATGAAAAGTATTGATTTTGAAGAAAAAAAAAATTATGAAAATATTATTAAAATAAAAAAGTTTCAAATAAATTTTCGAAAGGGAAACTTCTATAAGAGTTACTCTTACGATAGAAAAGTCGATTATTTTGACCCACCCTATTAAACATACATATAGCTACAATTGTTTCGACTTCAACAATAAGTAATTTTCAAGCTAAAAATAATGAAAATTAGGTTGAAAATGCTACAGTACCATTTAAAAAACTTACTTGCAAATATAAACAAATTAAACGTGAGTACGCATTATTAGAAATTTCATACTGACTTTAAATATATTATTATACTTTTCACAGCGCCTGCCCTAAAATAGTATTATAATAGTATTATAATAGTAGTTTCGAATTTTTAAAAATCGTCCTGAACAAACAATTCTTGGATATAAATTCTCGAGATAACTTGTCCAATATTTTTTTTGCCATTTTTTTGATAAATGTTGGTGTCAGCAAGCAAACAAATGTAGTCCAGTCATGACGCTTTTTCATTTTTGTAGGCCTGTGTAATTTATTGATTATTGTAATGACTCATTATTAATGGCTCTTATTATATTATTCACAAAAATGGGGGTTAAACTTTTAAAAAATAGAAAAAAGCTGAAAGAAAATTCCGATTAACGTAACTTTTCTAGGAAAAATTATTTTTCTTATAAAGATCAATTCTACCAATTTTGAAAGTAGTTCCCCAACAACAAAAAAGTTATGGGGGGTTAAACTTTTTTAAAAAATAAAAAAACTAACAAAAAGAATTCTTATTTTTTTTTCGTTTTTACAAAAAGAAAATAAAGAAAAAATATTTTTCAATTTTTTTTTGTATTTTTTTTTTTTTGAAAAATTTTACTTTTGATTTTTTTTTGTTTTTTTTTTTAAATGATCTTATTTCTAAAAAAATTGTTAAAATTTATTTTTGTTTTTTTTTTTGAAAAATATTTTTTTTTCTTAAAAAGAAATAAAAAAAAGTTTAAAAATGTTTTAAAGTTTTTTTTTATTTTTTTTAAGTATTTGGGAAAATGCAATATACCATTTACTGTGAATAATATATAATGGAATGTGAAGCATTACATATCTTCACGGCTTGTTAATGAGTTATACTAATTTTAAAGGATAGGGGGTCACGTCCCTGTATGCGCCCATTTTTTGTGGTACATTTTGATCCAGAATTTAATATCACCAAGTTTTTACGTTTGCCACTAACAAAACGTAAATGAAATTCGGTACAAGTATGAAATATGTATCTATCTCGCGAAACTTTTGTAGTTTCTAAGATTTACGACAACTCGTTTGCCACGAATCGCAAGTTATTTATTATCAATAAAATTAAACACTTTTTAAAATAGTAGGTACTTTAAGTTTATATCTTATCTCCGACCTTTTATAAAATGAATCTAGTCAGGGTAATAAATAAAACATAGTGATAAATTACCAAGGGGTGGTAAGCGTCCTATTAGCAATCAAGGAAGCTGGTTTGAGATGCAGCTTTATGAAAACTATGAGTCATAGTCTATGACAGTCACATAGGCCCCCCTGGACTTATAACAGGGGAGGCGGACCTCCCTTGGAATATTGTCTATACTTTTAAATATTATAAAAGCTTCACTTTTTTTTTTAATTTAATAAAATTGTATATAAACTTTTTTTACTTCAAAAAATTTTGGGCCCCGTGGGATTTTGAAAAGTCGGCGCCTATATACACTGTAACAAGGAATAATGTAAATTTGGAATACACAAGGTGAGATTTTTCGGACCCATGTGCGATGTAAATATTGTGTAAAATTTTATTAGATCTAAAATAATACCTACCATACGGTTAATTATATTTTCGTACGACCTAGTGTACACGAATAAAGAAAAATTCATGTTCACTATATATGCTCGTTAGGATATTTTTCTATCGCACGAGTACATAGTGCATATTTGAATGAAATGACAACTATGCACACTCATTTATCCAAACGATTACATATCGTCTTGTAAATTTCAGGACGTCGTATCTCAATTTTTTTCGATTTTGAGATTTTGGATTTAAACGCTTTATATTATTAATTTACATCTAAAAAATAAGTTTCACCTGCTATTTTTTTTTAAATAACAAAAATATAAGCAAAATAGTAACGTCGTATCTTAGATGATTACAGATTAATAAATTTGAGAACCTCGTATCTCTTAAATCTAGTTAACTGACTTGGAACGCATCTTTTGCATATATATTTTGTTCTATGAATCCACCGATCAGCTGATCGGTGTTTGAATCAACCTTGGCAAAATGACAGTTTGAATAACACTGCGCATGTGATGCAAGAGGTGCGTTCCGCTAATAATGTTTCAAAGCTCGTATCTTAAAAAAAATTTATTAATTTTGAGCATCAAAATGTCGTATCTATAAACATTAGGTTTTTATTTGTATTTATTTATTTTATACACAATAAAATGACTTAAGGTAAGTTAATCATTTAAAATGTGTTAAGTTTATATTAAAAAAGTACATTTTTAACCTATGAATAATGCGAAAAAGAGTTATTTCTCATTCCTGTAAAGTTGTCTTTTTTGAGATACGACGTCCTGAAATTTACAAGACGATCTAGCTTTCATATGGACAAAAGTCATTTGACGTTTATAAAATTTTGAAATGTCAAAATTAAACACAGGTAATTCTTTAAATTATACATTTTTAAAGAGTCTAGACTGTATATCGAAACTCGTTTGCGACAAGTCCTTAGTACACTCAATGATTTTTTGACTTCGCTTCGCGTCGTCCAAAAAAACTTCATTCTCGTGCACTAAGGACTAAAGTCGCTTACTCGTTACGAAAACTACTATTGTATAAATATATTATAAAATTACATAAGATACGACATAAACACGAAATAATATGGTCCCAAGTTTGGTTTTAGGCAGCTCTCCTAAAATTTTCACGCCTTACTTAATGTCCTTGTTGTATTAGTGGAGTCATATAACCAGAAACTTTTATGAATAAGGACAAATCTGGTATTAGCGCGATTTTTTTTTCTAATTTGTTCTAGACATCCAAAAGAGTCTTTAACTCGAAGGCGGAAATAGTTTAAAAATTATTTTGACATAGCTGTCAGTTTGACATATAAGTTGAAAAAAGTTAGTAGTTTTAATTTTTTTTCATTATTGACCGTCGTCAATAAACAATGCTTAACAACGGTCAATAATAAATTAGTTTACTGATTTTATTGGTTGCCAAGGTAAACAAGCCTTGACGACGGCAGATAATATGTAATCTAGCACTTAATTAGGTAGTAGAAAAATAGTATTTCTTTACTGTTTTGATTATTTTTTTATACAAAAATAGTCTTTTAAAAGCACCGATGATAGCTGAATATCTATAAATTATAAAATATCAAAAACAATGTAAAACAAAAAAAATATATAAAAAATCATAATCCCGAAAGCGGTATCCCTCGGGATTGAAGTCAATACCGCAAAAATCCCGCGGGATTCAAACTCTTGCGCGATTGAAATCCCTAGTCCCAGACCAAAAGTTCTTGGATACAAATATGTTTTATGTATACTGGAAAAAAACTAAATAGTTTTCGAACTAAAATTTAACGAATCATTTCGTAGAACCCATCTAACATTGGTTCGTTGGCCGCCCGTTGGCAAAACCACATTGAGCCTACGTACTGAGGAGATATCAGCTGCCCTAAGGCCGCATACGATGGGCAAATATTGGCAAAACTACATTGGACCTACATTGGATGCCCGAAGCTAACGATAAATTCGATGGTAAAATCTTACATTGGCCAATCTAAGGCCGCAGTCTTATGAACCAAAGTACGTTGGCCAACCTAAGGCCAATGATAAATTTCCAACTTAAAAATTGAAAAAATTTTCGTTGGTCTTCGGTCGGCCAATATAGGACCAATGCAGTTTTGCCAACATTGGCCCGTCTTATGCGGCCTTAGGGCGGCTGATGTCTCCTCAGTATGTAGGCCCAATGTACTGCCCTACTACGCTAGAAAGCAGTAACTCCATTTGTCGCCTAGCAGCGTTTTCAAAATATTATATCAGAGTTGACCTGAAAACGTTGCTATGCGACAAATGGAGTTACTGCTTTCTAGCGTAGTGGGGCAGTGTAGAAAACATTGGCACGCCAATGTTTGGACAACGGGCGGCCAACGAACCAATGTTTGCTGAGAAATAACAGACTCGTCCTTTAATTGAGTAAAGACGTAGTAGACAATAATATATTTTTTTAATGGAAATAAATATGTTCAAGCAAATCATTTCTGTAGAAATTTTTTTTATGATTGTATTAAATTGTTTTTGACACATTACTTTTATTTTAAAATTCTACAGTAACTTTTTCTAGTGTAGGCTCGGCTCAAAAATTTTTATAACAATAAATCAACAAAAATGAAATATTAGGGTAGGTTCCTACGTACGAATGATTTAGTTAAAATCTTAAGCGATAACTGTAACTGTAAGCAAACACGATTTCTCCATGTTATAAGGGTAAGGTAAGATAATAAGAACCCTACTACTAGAACTACAAACAAAAACAGTTTAATATATTATTTTAATTGTTGTTATAATATTTATGAGTTGGTTTTACTTTTCTCCTGCTTTGGTAAAAAATGGTTTTTCTTATTACTTTTTTTAAATAAAATTTACAGGGAAATCATACAGTTCAACCTTTCAGTTAAGTTATCGACTTTTTATATGTTATGTAAAAAGGATAATTTCCGCGAAAACCATTTATTTGTCCGTCGGTCTGTCTTTCCGACAAATGTTTGACCTAGTCCAAAGTTTTCGGCTGAAATTACTTTCGGTAAAAATCGGTGTAGATGCGGGTTCAAATATCTTTACTGCCCAACTAGCATTCTTTGTGAATTTTACCTAAATAACTGGAACTTATCACATAACTTTTTGCTGTTATCTGAACATAATTAAATATATTTTTATTGGTAACAGAATAGTAAATTCTACCAAGAATATTATTTTTATCCTTTTTTTACTCAATAGGAATAATAAAGTTGCCTTGACTACGTAATTACTCAATTAAATGACCACCAGGGTTATATTACTAAAATGTTCCAAAAGGTACGTCGCTGATGCCACAAAAAGTTACCATAATCCTACTTTCAAGTTACCATTCCTGTTTAGTTATAATATAGGAAACAACTTCGTTTTTAAAACCTTATACATTACTAAACAGTAACAGATAACTTTTTAGTTACAATTATAAGTGATCGCGCGGTTATAGCTACTCATTAAAAATGCATAATGCGCAGTATTGTAAAAATATTTAATTAAGCATATATGCTTAATTATAATTTCACTACAAAGTAACTAGATATTAACCAATGTTTTATTCCCAAATGATAACAAATATATTATAACACATTTTACTAAAAAATATTTAATTTTGCATTCCTAAGCTTAAAATAATATTTAATTGTATCATTTATTTAAACAATAAAACTACATAATCGTCTTGGCACATTAGTTTTTTAGAATTATTATTATTAATATTTACAAAAAAAAATCCGTCATTACTATTTTCATACCAGAAGATTGTTTTACTTCCAAACTGAAATAGGTAATGTGAATAAGTTAATATTTATATCGCATCTTCGACAAAAAGTCCAAACCAATAACTACCACACAATTATGTGGCTACGTAGTAACTGTTTTGCAACGAGATCGTTCCGTTACAAATACGTAGCAAGATCTTAATTGTTACCCTTACATTTTTCTCCATTTTGGTAGTATCTACTTAATTACTACGTAACTATAGTGTCCTGTAACTTGTCGCCGCTAGTTAATTTGTTTTAATGGAGGTAATGATCACGTAGCGGCAACCTAAAATGCTAGTTGGGTGTAACCGATAAACACTTAATAACTTTTTTGCAATTTTATTTTTGAAATTTTATTTTTGAAATATGATTCCTCAGGTCAAAATACATAAAAAAGGTACTCTTGTTGTAATACTGTAGGATAAACCGTTTTCGAGAAAAATTCATTTGAAGGTGAAATTCCACGGTTCGAGGACAAAAAATTTAATACTAAAATGTTGAAAATCAAAATTTTAATGACGCAGGGCGAATTTACATTAAAAACTAAGAAAAAAACCTCATATACAGGTACTTTCAAAAATCAATCCTAATCTAGCTATGGTCTCCTAAATATGCACCATTTTTAAAGGGCTATGGTAGCTTTAAAAGCGTTTTTTCGACCTACATGTATGGAAACTTTTTTTCTTAGTTTTTGATGTAGAATAACATTGCATCATTAAAATTTTGGTTTTCGACATTTTAGTATATAATTTTTCGTCCTCGAACCGTGAAATTTCACCTTCAAATGAACATTTCTCGAAAACGGTTAATCCTACAGTATTACAACGAGAGTACTTTTTTATGTATTTTGACCTGAGGAATTATATTTCAAAAATAAAGTTGCAAAAAAGTTACACAGAAAAAAGTTTGGGACATAAAACTGATAAGGCCCCCCCCCGTTTCGCACACCCCTGGTTTAAATAAGTACGTGAAAATGACATACAAGGATGGGCCTTATTAGGATTAATTCACGTGCAAAACCTCGTTAACATATCTCAAAGGGTTCCTGAGTTATTAAATAAAAACCGATGTTTTTAGCCAATTTCCTTAGCTTTCCTTAGCTCCCTTATGACGAATTTTCAGACATATGTTTATAGGAACTTTTTGTCATATTTTATCATGTAGAATCACCTGTTAAAATTTCCTATGCTATTTCAAATACACATTGTATTTTTTCGATTCTTTATTTGTCGAAATCAATCAATATTTTTGATTTCTTTTGTCTAAATGAATATTGTCTTGTCATTCTGTACGTTTTAGTTACGTATTGATCGATTGTTTGCTTGACGAAATTCTGCGGAAAAATAGTGAAAATGGGTTTTCATCCTAAAGAAGCAATAAAATTGCTTTTGACGGACACAAAGTGTTTTCAAAAAAGCTCTGGAATTGCTTTTAAAGTTGGTTTTATCAATGGGAAAACTATTGAGGCACTATTAATACTTAAAAATATTTTCTTTTAAGCTTTTCATGTTCCATAACATCATTACTCGTTGGAAAATCTTATCAAAATATCACAGCCAGCTGGTGCAATGATTTCCGAAGTAGTCCAGTCAAATAACGAGAAATTCTTATGTTAAATTGCAATAAATGTACACGGGCTGATATTTTAAAGGGCAGTTGTGGTTGATTTGCGTAAGGGGTGTCCTCTATCTTGAATTTTAGGGGTGCGGTTATCTCGCTAAAGATGCATCTTACGATAAAAATGCATATAACGAATTTTGTTCAGGGCAAAATTTCCAACAATTTTTGCATGGATCATTTTTTTAATATATTAATAACAATCGAGTTATAAATATTCAAAAATGGCCATGTTGGGGGTAATTTTTTTTTTTTTTTTCGATTTTTTAGCCAAATTATTCATCGGAGGATAAAAGTATTTTGTTACGGTTACATTGGGCGCGAATTGCGCCCTCTGCAACCGTACCACAGTACCTATAAAAATTTATAATATATGAAACTTATAGAGAATTTGAAGAGCTACAAGTTTGCTTATAACCACTTTTATTCTTTGATGAATAATTTGGCAAAACAATGGAAAAAAACAATTTCACCTCCAACATGGCTTTTTTGAAATAACTCGATTGTTATTAATATATTAAAAAAATTATCCAAACAAAATTTGTTGGAAATATCCTCCTTTACAAAATTGGTTTAACCAATTTGGTTATATGAATTTTTATCGTAAGATGCACATTAAGCAATTCACCCCTAATATTCAAGATAGCGGACACCCCACCGAAAATCACCCGGTGAAAAACTAACAGAAGTGTCCTAATACCATACACTACTACCCTTTGAATTATCAGCCCATGCACATTGATTGCAATTTATTATTTGACTGGACTAAAGGTAAAATACGTTTTACGTTTGAAGTTTAAAAATAAATTATTTTTTTATTATTGCAATATTTTTCTTTTACAATTTTTAAGAAAAATATAACGTTACATTGAGAGCAATAGAAAATAATATAGGGTGATTACAAATTTGTGTACAACATTTTACTTGACAAAAATATCTCAAGTATACCAATTTATCTTCTCCTAAAGAGAAGTATTGTTATTGTTTATGTTTATTTTTTTATCATTCGTGGATATAAAAAAATTGACGTCTGTCGGTTTGTCGGTCTGTCTATTTAGGGAACGTTAAAGTATTACGTAACGCTCCTAGGGGGGGGGGGTGTTACGCCCATGTTAATGGTATAGGAAAATAGCGTTACAGGGGGTGGTCCAAAATGATCAAAATTTGAGTTACGTAATACTTGAAAGTTCCCTTGGGGGCTAAATTTCAAACCTTTTAATATTCAAATTTAACAGTTAATAACTAGTTGGAGATTGTATATGAAAAATATAGGGTCAGTGGGGTTTCGAGGGTTAATGTGGTAAAAAGTGTGAATTTTGGACTTTTTTGAAGTATTTGCCAGAAAAATTGCATGATGCCATTGGAATTTGTTACCCGAAGCTTTTTTATATTTTACGAGTGCTCACCATTGAGATAGAGCACCTCAATGGTGTTCACCTGCTATAAAAACCGACGGATTTTTTTTTTTGCATTTGCGGATTTAGGGAGTACTGGATAGGGAGGTTTGTTAGGATAATTAGGTAGTGTACACACTACACTCCTGCGGAAGCACTCACATACCCTTACAAACCTACCTATCTAGTGCTCTAATTAAACACGCCGAGAAAATGTGATAAAAGTGAGTCTAAAATTGTCGGTCTGTATGTTTGTAAACCCTACAACTTTTAAACGGAATATCCACTTTAAAAAAATCTTTCTCCAAACGATTCAGGGCTTTTCTGGGTTCCGTAACTTGAAATGTGGCCTGGGGTAAGGGGGGTAAAGGGGGGGGGAGGGCAAAAACTAACATTTTTGGCGCTATTGCTCGCTTGTATTAACCTGGAAAAAAATATTAAAATAGTTATTTTAATTTTAATTTAAATATTTATTTTGTTATCTAAAATTATGTTCTTGAAAATAAAAAAAAGTAATTATATACCAAGGTAGAGAAGACATTATCCGTATTAAATCCCAAGCTGCGTAGCGGCGAGGTATTTAAGAGTGCGAGGCTATAATAGTCTTTCCTGCCGTAGTTTATATATTGGTTTTTTTACTACTAGCAATATTTATTTTTATTCAAATAATAAAATAAATTATAATTATTAACAGAAATTATATTACTTGAAATTTTCATAAAAATCAAGTAGCCTTGATCAATGACATTTGCTCAAATAAATACTTTGAACTGACGTTTAAAAATTTAGTTTGGACTTTTTAAATTGTTTTCATAATGTTTAGATAATTATTGATTGTATTAATTGGCAATAATTATAATTAATTATATTTAATACATAAAAAGTTATTTAAAGCTATTTTCTGGGGTTTAATTAGTAAAAATTGCACAAAGAACTGAAACATATAAAGTGACATAAATAAATTGTTTATAAAATTTACTCCTACTAGGAGAGAAATAGTTATTTATATACCAAGGGACTAAACTGGCTATTTTAGTCCCGCTGCATTAGTGTTTCCTGAGCGAGCGTAGCGAGCGAGGGTAACAGCAATGCAAGGGACTAAAACAGCCAAGTTTAGTCCTGAGGTATATACACTATTTTTTGCAGGACCAAACATAATTAAGGTAGGTAGATAAAATTAAAATTAAAAACCACGCGTCTAAAATCGGTTGTTTTATTTTCGTAATTTAATCAAGATGCCTGTAAATTGCGAAAAGTCAGTTTCATGGCTATCGCGATTTCAATTGTTTTTTAATATGGTTGACACAAGCGTCAAAAAAATGGACGAAGATGATAAATTTTAAGTTATGTATAAATTGTTATAACAATGTTATTTTTAAAGGTTTTCTTTGTTAAAATCAAATAAATTGGTTTGAATCGCTAATTTATTACAAAACACCACCAAACCTAATTTTTGAACCAGCAAAGCACATAGTGTAGGTATAATATTTTAATATTATCAAGGTTGCCGTTTAGTCCCGAAAATGAAAGCGTAAAATTAGGTTTTAGTCTTGGTCGTGCAAAAAGATTATTATTGCTATAGTTGAAGAAAATTGATTTCACAGTCTGAAAACATGATAAATAATAATATGTTCTAAAGCCAGTAGTGAAAAAACAATTTTTCTGCTTATAAAAACACAATGTATGCAAATCAGTTAATCAATCGGGAGATAAAAAATGCAAATCTGGGCAGTATATCAAACAGTTCGATTTTAAAATTTAATACACCCTAAAGTACATTCATAAATTTACTGCTATTACTATGTCCATTTTTATACTCCTCGTAGCTATAAAAAAATACACTGCCCAGTAAAAAAGCTTTCCAATTTTTCACCTCGGCGCGTGAAATGTTATTATCAGATTCAAATTTAGCAACCTTAAAAACCCCAATATACCAAGTTTCAAGAAAACAACCCCCGCCTCTCAAGGGGTGAAGTTAGAATTTTTTTTATTATCAGATTCACTTTCAGCACCTTTATTACAATTTTCAGGAAAACTACCCCTTTGTGCCTTAGGGTGGATTTAGAAAAAATTTATTTTAAAATTCTGTTTTAGTGACCTCAAAAACCCCAATATATCAATTTTTAAAAAACTACCCCCCGCCCCTCAGGGGGTGAAAATAGATTTTTTTATTATCAGATTCACTGTCAGCATCCTCCAAAACCCCAATATACAAATTTTCAAGAAAAATTTACCATACACTAGATGGGTCGGAAACGTCTCACCTAATATTATAATATATTGCAGTGTAAAGCAGTGTAAATCTATAAATCTGTAAAACTCAGTATTTCAGAATGGATAATCCTTGTTCCCAAATGTCTCGGAATAGGATTTATGTAAGTAAGTAATTAAAAGTTGAAAATCTTCAGAAGTCATAGCCAAGAGTGAAGCCAAGTTTTTGAGCAATTTTTACTGTAAAGATAATATAATGGAAGTCCATTTTAATTATTTATAATATAACATATGTTTACCGACAGTTCTAATTGATTAAGTTTATTAAATATAATTGTAAAGATTAACAGAAGAGTTTAAATTAATTTCTCCAATCCTCTACTATTTTCTGTTCAAACAACTGATAAGGAACCCGTATAAAATAAAATCCTGACGAGAAAAATAGGTATCAAAACTGAAGGTGGGTAAAAACTTCTACACGGTAAAAATAATGCAGTTTTTACAGTGTATCGCATATAGAACAACCGTTTTAAAAAAGATCCACCACATATTGAAGATACGTTTAAAAATCCCACATATGGACCGAAAGGCAAAAACTACTGGATATATACTACTTGCCTATACATATAGGTTTTCCAAACTTAACCGTGTTTTTTGGAAAAACTAAACCGAGTATTCAATATTGAATATCTACATTGTAAATGGTATCCGAAGTTAGGCGACTTTCCTCTACAAAAATACACAATTTTTTAACCTAAATTTATTTAAAAATCCATTACGAAGGGTTTACTATAGAATGCGAAGCCCCATCTATATCTATAGCCGTATACGGCTTGTTTTTTTTTAGGGATTTCTCTCCATAACCCTCATAAATACTGTTAAACATTTAAGCACGGTGTCTATTGTATCAGCACAATCGTAATAATAATATTATGGTAATGTGGGTTAAGCTCACAGAGCCTACTGTTACCAACAAAAGAAAATATAATTGGACTCTGAAATACCCGAACGTCAGATACAGAAACATTATGTAAATCACTTTATGTAAATTGTCGAGATTGTCACAGCATTTATTTTATTACAACTAACTCTTACTTTTCTCTGTGTGATGTTCCTTGCGAAATATTTGGGAAGAAAATTCTAGTTTATGAGACAAAGATGAAAATAGTTATTTGCGCTCCTAGTAGAGGTAAGTGAATTTTTCTGAGTGAGGTCGTATTTTGTGGACCGAAGCGGAGCTGAGGTCCATAAACACGACCGAAGACAGAAAAAAAAACTTACCTCCAAACTAGTGGCGCGTTACTTTTTTCTACCACCAAGGAGTTAAAATCTTATTTTATTGATAATATTTTTGACATTTATACGTGTGACAACTCAAGAAATCATTTTTTTTATGGAATCACTCTATAAAATTAGAAATAGTAGTCTTGTGTCGACATGTCCCTCTGCGATAAGTGTTGCACACTTAGTGTCCTTGCGCGGTAAATCGTTTTTTCTTTCTTTAGTTACGGTTTTGTTTGTCTTGATTTCATATATCACTAAGTGTGCTCGATATAGTACTTTCCATTACTGTTGACTTTATATTAAGTAATTTCAACTTACTTAGTTGGTAGTGAAAAAATACTTTTTTTAGGGCGATTTCGGAGATTCCCAACTGTTAGTTGGCAACTGAGCTTAAAGGGTGAGCAAACGTAATACCATAGTAGCATTAAAAAAAATTTCCTTCAAGAAAAAAACCTCTGCCCAGATGGTTTCTACCAAACTTGGCGCCCCTTAAAAAAAACTAAAAAAATTGGCTCTCCAAAAATTACCTTTACCAAACTTGACCCAAAAACCAAAAAAAAAAAAATTGGCTTGGTGCCTATATGTAGGTGACTTTTTAATTTTAATACCAGGGGGGCTCAGCGAAAACGCCAGGGGGACTCAAATCAAGGCCAGGGGGGGCTTAGCCCTTCTGTCCCCTCCTAGTTACCTCCCTGTATCCGCGCAGGGATATGCGGGCTCCCGCCACGCTCTAAATGAAAGTACCTACTAACAATAGAACTATAAAACATTCCCATAGAAAAAAAATGGTGCATTTCCGCAGAAAATAATTGTAATTTTTGAACTCAGGAGGGTCAATTTAGTTAGATGGTAAGTAATTTGTAACGATATCAGATTTCCTGCAAACGAAAGTTGGGCCAAGTACCTTTTCGCACGCGACTTCACATTTTATTATAATTAACAGGGTTCAGTATCTTAAGTGATTACTAAATGAAAATCTCTATCTAGAGAGTAATTAGCAATTTTTATTTGCTTATCGCACCCTGCAAGTCCATTGGGTGTGATAAGCAAGTAAAGACTTAAAATTCTACTATACATAGATATTTAGACAATTTTATACAGGACGATTCTTAAAAGATATATTTTTTTAAAGAGTTATTCTACATCAAAAAATTTGAAAAAGTTCCTATAAATCAATGTCCGAAATCAGGTCGTACATAAGAGCTAGCTACGAGCGGTCGCGACCCTTCAAAAGGGGGTCCAAAACCTCGTAATCTCACCTATCGTCCTATGTTGCCCACTAAACATAAAACTTCTACAAGAAGTTGTATCAAGAAGTTCAACTTCTTATAAGACTTCTTGTTTCATTCTTCAGTACGTGCTGGATAATTATGAATGTCCGCCACGCCAGGAATCTACAAAACTTCGCAAATTACACGTTTTTTACTATAGGGATGTATAATATATGCATTAAAAATTCTATTCTACGACATTAATTTTTTTCTATATTTATATGTACTTCTAATAAACTTCGCAGCTTGAAAGTGTTTTTGTAATTTCATTAACAAGAGTTGACAAGTCGACAAGAGTTAAAGGGGAAAGCTGTAGACTACATAGTGTATTCCCAATGGCAGGCATAGAGGGACCCATTTAGTAATCCAGTGATGTGCACTAAACTAGCATGACCCGCTTAGGCCTTAACTAAAATTAATATATTAAGTTACGTACTTATTAAAAAATTACATGTTATTGCTGGTAGGATACAAATGGAAACGCGTTTGAGAAATGGAAGTAGAAAAAACTTCTACAAGAAGTGCTGAAGAATTACGAATGTTCGCGAAGCGAGAAATTCTACAAAACTTTATTTATAATACCTCTTCTTTTACACTTCGCAAATTACACGTTTTTTTAAGTTTTACTATAGGGATTTATAATATATGCATAAGTGATATCGTAAATAAACCTTTTATAAAATTTTCATGGTAGTTGCGTTGAGAAATCACAATGTAGCCTTTTTTTTATACATTGTTATCACAGAAACACGTTTTATAAAAATTGCATAGTGATTGCGCTGAAAAGTCACAACGTACCCCTTTTTAAGAATTCTTCAGGATATCTGCAACCTCACGTGTTTAGTAGGTATTTTGATTTAGTTATTATAACCAATGGCCTGCGAAACTGCCAAAAACTTTTTTATTTGTATTCCTTTTGGTATTTTTATTATTAGAATCTAATTCCTCAGAAAAAAAACATGTACTGTTTTTACACAGAATTTTTTTTCGATGTTTTTTTAATAAATTTGTTTTAGTTTAATTTATATGATAGTAAAGAATAACAAGCATTGCAAATAACACATTTTATTACATACCCGTACATACAGTGCTGTCCAAAAGTTCAAAAGTCACCCCTGCTCTTAACTTTTGAACAAGCTGGAATATCAACTTCAAATTTGGAGCATTTTAATAAGACAACCCAATCTATCTTTTCGAATATATTTAATATTTTGAGGTGAGCTAAATCAGCTCTTAAAATGTGGACAGGGGGCATGGGGGGACATTTTTTTAACGGAAATGGGGTTTGTTTGCTACATCATTTTAAAGCTTATAAAATTATCTTTATTTTATTTTTTTAGTTTTTTTTTAAGGTTTTAATTTAATTTAAGAACAAGTACTGTTTTTCAAGTGACTGCTGTCAATATATGGATCAGCTCTTAAAATGTGGACAGGGGGCATGGGGGGACATTTTTTTAACGGAAATGGGGTTTGTTTGCTACATCATTTTAAAGCTTATAAAATTATCTTTATTTTATTTTTTTAGTTTTTTTTTAAGGTTTTAATTTAATTTAAGAACAAGTACTGTTTTTCAAGTGACTGCTGTCAATATATGGATCGCGCAGCCGTAGTGTCGCGTAAATGATAATGTTCTTAAGCAGAATGAATAAAGCTACAAAGGAGGGTATCGCATTTTGGGCTAAATCGCCTGCAACGATAAGACTTTACATGCTTATAGATACATAAAAAATAAATACTTAGCCAAAATTTCAGCCCTTTTTACATCCCGGAACATACTTTAATTAATTATTTTAATTAAGAATTTTGCTAATGTACGATTTGGCAACATTGCACGAAACTTCAAGTGTCAAATGTCATCTCGTCAAAATAAAAATAACTTTGCACGTTAACTACTACAGTGGGGACAAAAGAAAGAGTGTGTGTTGTGTTCACTGCTCTTGACTATAATATTAAAATATTTTGTTGGTTTTATTAGTTTTTACGGATTATAACTCAGTGTGTAATTAGACTTATGTGACTAGTTTCTTAGGTTTCAGTACGATTATGGAGTTATTTCTGAGGTATTTAAACTATAATTATATCGTAAGCAAACCAGCAGTTTTAACGATAAACCAAAGCATGTAGTTCCATAGGACAGTGTTACCCAAGACAAGTAATTTAATGTGGCTTTCAACATGTCAAATTAGTTTATTTCCATGATATGATATATATACACATATACTTTTAACTTTTAATATTAATTAAATATATTTATTTAAAAATAAATATATTTAATTAATATTGTACAGTGTTTTTTTTATACATTCTACCTAAATGTATTTATGTTTTTAGATAACAAAAAATATTGCTTTTTTTTCAATATGATAGTCACATTTAGCGCAAGAATAATGCCATGTTGTCGGGTTTTCGATAACAAATAATTCCTGACTTTTTAATTTTTGTTTCATTTTGTTCTTTATTAAAAAATAACACAGTTTTTTATCATTTTGCAATTTTTTAAACAAAAACATATTTTTCTTATCTAGCACAAAACTCCTATTTAAAACGATACCCTTCTTTTGCGAACATTCAGGCCTATTCACATGTACCATTGAAATCTATTCAATATTGACAAAAATTACAATCCCATGCAGTTTTAATACAGTTGACGTAAATGACCTTGCAATTTTCGTCAATATTGCCACAATACTCAATCTCAATGGTACATGTGAATAGGCCTGATTGGCTATCTTATCACAAAATGGCTATTATTGGACTATAGTATATTCAACTTCAAAATACAGTAAGTGTAAATAAACGCATGTGACAACAACGGATTTAGTGACAGGGTAGGACTCAAAACAAAATATTTCTATATAACGGTCCATTACAATGCATTGTACGCTTCATCGCAAGTGCTCACTTACTGACCTGTTTAATTTTCTACATCCCTACTCTCGCAACATTCGAGTGTTTTAACCAATGAAACCACGCGCCAGCTGCCGAGTGAGCGATTCTTTTATTTAATTCTACTGCATGTTGAAGTTCAACATACTATAGTGTTGTATATTTTAAGCATGTAAACATAAAACCTTGCATAAAACCTACATTTGCGTACCTGCAAAGGCTTCTCCACATTTAATCCCCAAAATCGAAGATACCAGCGCCAATTCAAAAACAGAAGGGACAACATTAAAAACCATTGCAGACAGCACAAAATTAATGCCGCTGGAATCTGGATCTATTGTTTTAGACAGGATCCCTGTTTGTCTACTTAAATGGAATGAAAGGTCTAAGTTGTGCAGATGAAGAAAAACATTTTTCGATCGATCGATCGAAAAATCACTGCGCCATGCTGACTCGTAAAATATTTTATAATTTGTTGTAAACAATATGTAGTTTGTTCTTAACTGTTCTTTTAATGTTTTCTGTTTATATATACCTATTTGTGAATTTTCGTACTGTTTACCGTACCCTCTTCCCCGAGGAGTTATTTTGACTTTTCTAACCTCACTACTACAGTGGGCCCCAAAAAACTTAAATTACAGAGATTGCCCTGAGGAAGTGCAAATAATACATGAAACGTAGGCAACCTACCAATTTGTTTTTTTCTGCGATATCCTATTAGGATACGATAACATAATAATTATTTTTCGCTATTTTTCTTTTGCAAAAACAGCATTTCTCAGTTCATTAAAACCAGCGGCACCTGCCCTTGCAATGCCATCTAAAAACAAGCCGTGAAGATATGTAATGTGTTCTGTGTACTATAGTACAGTTAATTTCAACAAAACTGGAAAAGTGGGGTTATAAAAAAAATACATTGTGAACTATCTTTCATTTGACAAATATTTGTTTACTTGTTAATAAATTTAGTGTCAATATTGTTATTGCCACATCAAAGTCAAAGTCAAAAAATGTCGGTGTATTTTTTTAAAATTGGGAGAGATAAAGCAGAAAAACAAGAATACTCGAAGAATACTGGTGTAAAACCCATAATTTTAATTTTTAAATTAAGGAACTATGAGGAATACCTAGTTGTAGGAGACCAATATACTAGTAGTGTTTTTTAAAAATAAAGGTATTTAAAACAAGTTTATTAGATACAAAATATATTGATAAGGGGATTTAATAATAAACATTTTAGAATAGGGATATTTTAGAGCAGAAATACAGTAATTAACAATAGAGATACGCTTCAAAATCCAAACAGTATTTACTAAACACAAATGCATAGAATAACATATGATTTTTGACATGGTTAAACTAAACTTATTTTTCAAACGAGCATAACCCCATTTAAATAATCCGCATTCACACAACTAAATTTTATGGAAAACATGAAATTTTACTTAACCCCACTTTTCCAGTTTTGTTGAAATCAACTGTACTGTTTTTCAACTGACGGATTTGCAATTTTGGCGAAGGCGCTAGTGTTACAACAAAGTATTATAATAAATAATTTATATATTGGCTCATTATGAAACTCAAATATAATATATTTTTTTAAATTGCATTAATTTCGATTAAAATATATAAACCTAAAAACATCAAAAAAATATAGTAGGCCAAGAATTGGTAGTCTGATTTGGTCCATTTATCACTGTTTTAGAGTGGTCTATTATTCGGCATTTTAGTATTCCCAACATATATAGTGAGTTTTCAGGTAAATACAATAAATTACATCTCAAAGGTAATTGGATGTCAGACACAGAATGCTATTCTATATTATCAAAATGATATATATTTTCTACTAATACTAAAAATTATATAGAAAAAGCTTTCAGTTTGTTTGAAACGAATTACGTTTTAGTTAATTTATTTTGCATTTCTATTTATGGCTCATTTCATGTCAAATAGGACCCTAAAACCCTACCCTACTTTACTTGAAAGTAAAACATACTGCTACAATCTCTATTCGGTTGAACTTTGGTGTAACCATACCGCCGCATCCTGGCGTACCCTGCGTATATGTTTTAATGACGCCTTTCGCATCCTGCACCGACTTCCGAGAATACTATTCTAGATTATCAAAATTATATATATTTTCTACTTATACTAAAAATTAGTAGAAAAAGCCTTCAAACAATTTGTTTGAAACGAAATACGATTTAGTTAATTTACTTTGTATTTCTATTTATGGCTCATTCCATGTCAAATAGGACCCTAAAACCCTACCCTACTTTACTTGAAAGTAAAACATACTGCTACAATCTCTATTCGGGTGAACTTTGGTGTAACCATACCGCCGCATCCTGGCGTACCCTGCGTATATGTTTTAATGACGCCTTTCGCATCCTGCACCGACTTCCGAGAATACTATTCTAGATTATCAAAATGATATAAATTTTCTACTTATACTAAAAATTAGTAGAAAAAGCCTTCAAACAATTTGTTTGAAACGAAATACGATTTAGTTAATTTACTTTGTATTTCTATTTATGGCTCATTCCATGTCAAATAGGACCCTAAAACCCTACCCTACTTTACTTGAAAGTAAAACATACTGCTACAATCTCTATTCGGGTGATCTTTGGTGTAACCATACCGCCGCATCCTGGCGTACCCTGCGTATATGTTTTAATGACGCCTTTCGCATCCTGCACCGACTTCCGAGAATACTATTCTATATTATCAAAATGATATATATTTTCTACTAATACTAAAAATTAGTAGAAAAAGCCTTCAAACAGTTTGTTTGAAACGAAATACGGTTTAGTTAATTTACTTTGTATGTCTATTTATAAATAAAAGGTAATCCAGTAAACACTGAAAAATATTTAGCGTGGGTAATGGTAAAATAACTTGATGTTCGTGTTTTCACCGTGTTATACGGTACTATTAATTTTTGAGTTTTTACTGTATTCCATGGTAAAATTAACTGAGAGAAGATAACAAAAGATTTCACTGGTAGAAAAGTACACAAATCTAACTTAACATAACATTAGATTAGTGACATTTTTATGTTTAGTCTCAAACGTTATACAAAAACGTTATAAAATATATAAATTTAACCTTAAAAACTAACGTTTGACAAAAACGTTATGAAATATATAAATCTAACCTTAAAAACTTGACAAAAACTTTATAAAATACATAAATCTAACGTTAGTTTCCCAACTAAATTCTTACCTTTTTCTAACCTTATTCTAACTTTAAATATAGCTATAGTAGAAAATACTCATTTCAGATCGCTATGTGCCTAGGTTTGATAATTATATATTATTTCTATAATAAGTTTCAAAAAATATCCCCCAAAAGTCAAAATTATAGTAAGTCTGGCAACGCTGTATTAGAGTTAAAAAAATATTTTAAGATTCTGAATGTATAAATAAATATTAACTAACTAAATATAAAGTTTTTCTGAGAGGTAAACGTATTTATCGAAGTAAAACAGCATATTACACGAAAAATATTTAGGGCCACCTAAAAAGAAGGCTATTTTATAAATAAATGTAACGAAATTATGTTTAGAAATATTATGATTGCTAAAATATATTAAGATTTATTTATATGAATAAATTTGCCTCCAGCTGCCATTTTATGATGCAGGTAGAAATTTCCTAGTTGACCACGCCCCCTCCGAAAGTTAGAAATTCAACGTACTTATAACGTATCTCTAAATTAAAAATCCAACGTTAGATAAACGTTTGTAACTAACGTTAGATTCTAATGTTAAAAAGCGGCACATATTTTATAACTACTTTTATACAGTTTTCTAACGTTAGAAAAACGTTATTCTAACTTTAAATTTATACTAGGGTTATCTATTACTTTTTAATACCAATATTTTGCATGATATTAGGCAAAACCTAAAACTATTTAGTGCATTTTAGAAATCTGTACAAAAATTACAAAAATAATAATAAATAAAAAATAATAATAATTAAACTAATGGCCCTTCAGATGTAGTTTAGTAAAATTTTGGGTTAACGAATATTCTTTATATGGTCTACAAAATTTAAAAATTTTAAATATAAACTGTATATAATAATTATAAAATAACATATAACTGTATAAATAAATATAACTGTATATATTAATAATAATAATATATTAATCCAACTGAACATGGTACTAAAACCCAAAAGATTTATTATTTATTTTTGGTAGCAAACTATAAAACAATTATTTTCTATTAAGACAAAAATTTAAAGGATCAAATATATTTCTTTTAATGAACAAATAAATCATTTTTGTTGGATTAAGATATTATTTTTGTGTGTATAAAAATGCGAAGTATTATTTATTTTTTTTAGCAGTAATTTATTCCGAACAATTTTTAATGAGTACCGTCAACTGGGGTGACTTCGGACGGTGTGGGTGACTTCGGACACTTTCACGAAACTCTCTGTACACGTGTTCATAAGTTGTGGGGTTATGTTCACAGGTTGTGGGGTACAATTCACCCAAGCAGCAAAATTGGTAAAATAGTAACTCTCAAGAATTATCTACTGCCTTGATTAGGTGTTATTTTACGTAAAATATTTGAATATTTTACCAAATTGGAGCTTTTTATGCTTTACTTAGGTCTTATGTTAATGATTTTTCATGTATATATGTATATGCTCTTATTATTATTTTCACTTGTATTTTTTTTGTATATGATCCTTTAGTGGTCGGAATAAACATATATTATTATTATTATTATTATTAGTAAATAATTTTGTATAAATTACCACCATTTTACCTCAAATCATTCCTGAAAAACTATCCTCCCCATAGTTTATATCTGGTAAAAAAATAAGAGTTTTAATCCAAAATTGTACCAAGAAATATACCTAAAAGTAAATAAAGTAAATACAGACAACAATTCGTATAATTTTTTGGTAAATTATTATCTTTTTAAACTTATATAGTATAACAGTGTTTAATGACATAAAATCAGTATAATAGTCGTTTTTTTACCAACTTTTTACTTTAAGGTAAATTTAACTTTGAAGGCTAAATATTTGCTATAAAATACCATTTTATTACCAAATATTGGTAATATTGGACCAAAAATGGTGCACACAACCCCACAACTTGTACACGCGTGCCCACAACTTGTACACGCGTGCTTTTGTTTAGAGGGCTTTGCGAAAAAGTGTCCGAAGTCACCCCACTTGACGGTAGTAAGTTATTTTAAATATGTATAGCTAAAGAAATCTTTCGAAAGAAAATTAATTTATTCTCAACAAATTACGGAATAGTAGAAATTTCGTATGCCAGTTTCGGTATTCAACAAAGTTATTATATTATAACTTATAACAATATATCTCGTTACATTTAAAGTTAGAAAATTATGTTTTGTTTTGCCTAAAAAGGGATTTGCCATGTACTTAAAATAAACTAAATTGTTAAGTAGAAACTTTATATAAAAGCTGGCTTAATTCAAAGTATTATCTGTATAAAAAGCGGCTGTAACTTTAAACGAATATCCAAAATGCTGAAGGACTATTATATCTATATAATCGGGGCTTTAATACGATAACACAGACAAAAAAAATGTATAATTTTTGCGTTGTACTGAATATTTTTTCTAGGGAAGCATTTACTAGTCAAATTATGTTAACTCGAGTGTTAACTGGACTGTACAGCTGCAGCTGTGCAGACTGCACACAGAGAAATGATTACTTTAAGTGGCCTTTTTACCTTCAAATTTTAAAAATATTTTGTTTTTAAACATTTTTTTATATAGAAAGAAAAAAGATATCATTGTAAAATTTGCTAGGTATGTTTATTTATGTTTAAAGAATATTTTATTTTTTTTTATATAATTTTAAACTGCCATCAAAAAACGGTGGTCGCCATGATTCCGGCCGTTTGGATCGAATAAAAAAAAACGGGATATTATTTAGTATTGAAGTCGCTAGGGCTTATCCAAAAGAATTTTTTTTTGGCCAAAAAATAACAAAATGGCGGACGTTTATGGGAGGATTGGTGTAGTGGACTACCGCGTCGTACTTGGCGAGTTTACTACATAAATAGCGTGAGTGCGATTCTCACCGGCGCCGATTTGCCTTTTTCAGTTAATTAATAATTTAAATTTGGCGAAGGCGTAAGTGAAGCGGACACTCCCTATAAATTGGTTCGAAAGTCAATTAAGGCCGGTGGTTCCCTCTACTACTAGCCCACACAAGTCCTGGACTTAGGGGATGCTTAATTAAAAAATAAAATTTAAAAGTAGAATAGTACGAGGTTAAACAAAAATATATTTTCAAAAATGTTTAAATAATTTTCAAAAAAACGTCTGGCCAAAAAAATCCTCTAGATAGGGCGATAGTGACCAATACTAAAAAACATTTTTTTCAGTTGATTCAAACGGCCAGAATCATGGCGACTACCGTTTTTTGATTTTTTTTTTCAAAAAAATGTTATGGCAAAAAATGCCACTTTAAATATATATATATATATATATATATATATATATATATATATATATATATATATATATATATATTCTTTAAATATAAATAAACATTAAGTCCAAAATTTCACAATGATATATTTTGTATTTCCTACAGGATGCTTCTTGAAATTTATTTAGGGTTATTTGTGATAAACACTCGGAAATTATTGTTGATGTAATGTTTTTGTTTAATTTGTTTGTTTTAATGCATATTTAATAATTTAGCCCTGAAGAAGCCTAAATATTAGGTGAAACGTTGGCAGGATTATGTAATGCAATAAAGTTTTTATTTGCTTCATTTCCGAGTGTTTATCACAAATAACCCTAAATATTTTGTATTTTTATATAAAAAAATGTTTAAAATTTGAAGACCCCCTTCAAAGACCCCTTAAACAAGTATGTAAGGGGCCCTAAGTTGGCGAACATAAGCTTTGATGGTTTGTATAAAATAGGGCACGGCGCCTGTTTGACTTGATTTAGTTCGATCATCTTGCAACCCTATTTTTTTTTCATAAATTCATTTAGGGCGTCCTATAGATCATATTTACAAAATTTTAAAATATCTACAGGTCCGTTCGTTTTTTATTTAAAAATTTGTTTCTAAATATAAATTTTTTAGAGGGATACTATTTGCAAATTCGTAACATGTTTTAATTCGTTTCCATTCGCGTGGACTATCATTTTCAATTAGATACTATTTGCAAATGCGTATCCGAATTAATTTGTTTCTATTTGCATATGCGGAATACCATTTTTAATTAGATATTATTTGCAAATGCGAACATGTTTTAATTCGTTTCTATTCGCATGTGCAGAATGTAATTTTCAATTAGCAACTGTTTGCAAATGCGTATCTGATTTGATTCATTTGGACCTGTTTAGATCCGTTTTTGCGAATTGAAAAGTAATTTTCAATTAGCATTTGCGAATTGATTCTGATTCAAACAGATTAAAAATAAAATATTTTTAATCCGTTTTAATTCGCAAATGCGTATAAAATTTTTGAATTGCTTCTCACCTACGCGTCGCGACGTTAGCATCAAAAAGTCGATATAAGCTTATCTAGATGATGTATGTAAAGTAAATTAATGCAAAAATACAATACCAACCCTTAACCCACGGGTGGCTGATTTTATTTTATAATAAATAAAGAATTTTTACAAAAATAGCGTATTAATAATAAAAGTTGGGCAATTTTACTTACCGTCACAAATTTAAATACATATTTTTCAGGGGTTTCTTACCTTTATTCTTATTTTTTAAATATTAATAATTATTTTGAAATAAAATCATCCACCCTTAAGTTAAAGGTTGGTGTATTAATTTTTTTGTTTTGAATTAAAACATTAAAATTAAAGCATTTTTTAAGCTCCTTCAAATGACAGAAAACCCTTATTTAAGATTTTAATGTTGGGGTAGCTGGGGGTAAGGGTGAGAGTTACAACCCTCAAAACTACATACTTAGGTTTCCCCCTTGAAAAAATAGATTTACCCGTTTTTTAGAATTTTCACATTGTGCTTAGTTTGCGAGATATTTGGAGTGGAGCGTTTTCAAATGATCACCCCGTACTTGTGATTCAGAAATACTTTATATTGGACTTTTTGTTTGTGTTCATACTGCAGCATGATTAACATAATTACTGATGTCTTTTTGTAATCAGATGCTGTAAAAAGCCTATTTCAGTCGTTGCCATCAAAATGTAAATTGATTATATCTTGGCAGATGCACACGCAAAAAAAAACTAATCATGTAATATAGCTAACCGGGAAACTCTTGAATAAAACATATTTTTCCGGGAAATAAAAACGGCTTTATTTCAACAGAGAAGGTCTCTAATAACTACCCTACTACTCTATGTTATATGTTATACGCTTATAAATGGCCGATCTTATGTTTCTTTATAAGTAAAGCCGCCTGCACACTTACTGTCCTTAAGGATTTTTTGTGTTTTTGTGTTTAAAATATTTTTTTTATAAATTTGTATTAAAATAAATTACATAATATGTATTATTATATTATAAGGTTTAACAACATAATATCCTTGCAACAAAATATCTGGACGATAAAATATCTAAATTAAAAGTTTGATGCAACAAAATATCCTGCTAAATATACAGGGTTATTCAGAAATAAGTTCGAGAAATTTAAGAGGTGATTCTACGTTAAAAAATATGAAAAAAATATCCTATAAAGGTTGGTCCGGAAATGAGCCCTAAGGGAGGTGCGGCCCTTCGAAGATGGGCATATTGAATGGGGAACAAAAAAAGCACCAATAACATTTTAATGCTGCAGGGCGATTCTTCATTTAAAACTAAGTAAAAAAGTATTCTTCACCAAAACACCTAAATTTAATATTAAAGGAGTTATAGCCTTTTAACAAGTAACATTTTTAGTGGCACAAAATGTTACTTCCTTTTAATTGTATTTTTTTTAACGGTTGCCCCTACAGTGTTACACTATATTACATTTTTTATGTATTTTTACTGAAGGAATCTATATTTATTACAAAATATCCAAAAAAAATACACATAAAAAAGTTTGGGGCAAAAATGTGTTAAGCGTCACATATTTTGTCCGTCTAGGCATGCCACTGGATAAATTAAAAAAAATAAATTAACATAAATTTATTGCCCTTATTAATACTAGCATACATGCAAAAGCTCGTCGCTCTTGCTTAAAGGGTACAAGAGTTATTAATTAAAAACCTTATTATAGTTAAGTTAAACCGTTCCTGAGTGAATAATATTCTAAAGATATCCCTTCTACGTCTTCTAGCTCCCCTAAGAAGTCATTTAACACAAACGTTCACAGAAACCTTTTTTTTTTACTTTTTGAATTAAAATCTGAATATTAAAAAAAAAAATTATGGTCATTTTTTTTTTGTTAAAACAAATGAAAATCGTTTTTCTCAAAAACGCATGAATAAATTTTCTTAAATTTGGTCTTAAAAAGATGCCAAAGCCCTAAATAATTAAAATATAAAAACAATCTGAAAGTTAAGCTAAAAATCGTTTCCAGACCGGGGTGATTGGTGAAACCGACCTATAGAATGGCTGCGTTCAATGGAAACAGCTAAACTAATCGAAAGCTGTCAAATCACTACTGAACGCTATGATCAGTTTCGATTGAAAAAATTAAATTGATTGACAGATGTCGCCGCAATAATTCCTCATCAACGTTTTTAGATGATTACTGTGTACATTTTATGAATTGGCACCTTTGTGGAATTTAAAAAGTTCAAGGTCACCTATACTGCCCTACTACGCTAGAAAGCAATAACTCCATTTATCGCATAGCAAGGTTTTCACATCAGCTCTGATGTAATATTTTGAAAACGCTGCTATGCAACAAATGGAGTTAGGGAACGTTCAAGTATTACGTAACGCAAATTTTGATCATTTTGGACTTTTTATCCCCCAAAAGTCAAAATTATAGTAAGTCTGGCAACGCTGTACTATAATTGAAAAAATAATTTAAGATTCTGAATGTATAAATAAATATTAACTAACTAAATATAAAGTTTTTCTGAGAGGTAAACGTATTTATCGAAGTATTACAGGATATTACAAGAAACATTTTTAGGGCCACCTAAAAAGATGACTATTTTATAAATAAATGTAACGAAATTATGTTTAAAAATATTATGATTGTAAAAATATATTAAGATTTATTTATATGAATAAATTTGTCTCCAGCTGCCATTTTGTGATGCAGGTAGAAATTTCCTAGTTGGCCACGCCCCCTCCGAAAGTTAGAAATTCAACGTACTTATAACGTATTTCTAACTTAAAAATCTAAGGTTAGATTAATGTTTGTAACTAACGTTTGATTCTCTTAAAAAGCGGGACATTTGCACATATTTTATAACGTACATTTATACAGTTTTCTAACATTAGAAAAACGTTATTCTAAAGTTAAATTTCTACTAGGGAAGTGACAGATATTAGCCGTTTAGCGGTTCACTAGCAAAACTTATCATCTGATGACTTTTGATTAGTTTTGCTGTTTTCATTGAACGCAGCCAGTGGCTTCCATTTTGTTATTACTTATTTATGTTAAAATTTAATCTCGACGTTTCTTTCTTACATTGCTATATTATTACGTTGTTAAAACGAAACGGCTGAATAGAAATATATGCTCTGAAAAAACAATCCTTGATTATGTAATGCTTAGTATTCCATAGCGTATACTATTCGTAGTGGATATACCGGGTCTGTTTTATTTATATCCACCAACGAACTAATAACTCTTCTTTCTAGAATACGCATACCGTTAAAATAAAGTATCGCCAACATCTCGGTTTGTTTGTAAACAAATAGTAGGTTTATTCAGGCCTGAACAATAAAAATTACCAGTAACTGGTATTTTTGTCTCTATTAGAACAAATCTGTGCGAGTAAGACAGATGCATGTATATGTTGGCTACGTTTTTGTCAGTTTTAACGAATGTAATACCTATTCTAGAGAGAGTTATTAGTTCGTTGATGCCCACCCACATAAATTAAGATTAATCTTCATTTGTTGAAAACGAAACTTTGGTGATTTATATAATTTTACATTTAAAATGGAGAATTTCACTTCCGGTTTCGCCGGAAGTGGCATAAATACGTTTTTTTTTTAATGGAACACCCTATAATTTTTTACATTTTTGAATTAAGCCAAAAATTCTATGTATAAAAAACTGATTGTTTTTCCTTCTTTTTTCGTTTTCGTTTTTATCGTATAAAAACTAGATACACATAATTTACCTTCTTTTTACTTACTTAATCTTCAAAGTACAGCTCTTCAAACTTAGGATGAGACGTGGAAATGTAAGAGAAAGTATTCAGAAGAAGAAAGATAGGCGATACGCGCATCTCTAACAACTGGTGATGTCCAATGCGCACTAGGGGGGCGTGTCCACTTTTAAAAACTCAAGTCTCATCCTAAGTTTGACAAGCTGTACATCATAAATTTGGCACAAGAAAAACAGAGGAAAAAGACTACAAATAAAGTTTACATGGACCGAGACATGGACTTAAAAGGATTTCAGAAGAGAAAAATGTTTTTTTAGGGAGAAAGCGAGGTGAGACCTTTTTTTTCTTTTAGTCATCAAAATTTCCGTCATTTTATTTATTTTTCCTTATTCAACATTCTCTCCAGCTTTCCTTAACGAAAGTAAGGTTTCCCAAAGCTTCTTCCTAACTTACTTAAATCTTGAGGTAAGCTTCTTGTAAGTTAGTTTTGTTCAATGGGTAGGTGGTGCCACATGCTTTTTTCTACCACTAAAAAAAGTTTTAAAGTTTATATACTGATTAAGAATTGATGACTTTATAAAGTCTTTTTCTGAAATTACTTAAACTGAACATTACTGTTTAGTCGCTAGTTAGTCTGCTAATTTGATGCATATCATCGGATTAGTACGAATTCTCCATGCCTGTGGAAAATTCCTTTCACTGGACAAGAGCAGATATGTGGAGGGAGTAATGGCAAAAAAATTTCTATTAAATCCTTTCATAGGATCTCATATTTTAATATTGCCCTCTCTAAAATTAACCCACTCCGCCTCCAGCCCTTGTGGTTTAATTTTCTCATAGGCAAAATCCTAGTTTCCTTTTTTATACCATTAATCACTATTAATTTGGGAGATATATAAATTATTAGACCCAAACTATTAAAAAACAATGAAAAATCGGTTGTTCATTTTTTTTTGTAACCTGTTTATTAAACTTTGAATAAGCCTTTGATAACCTTGTGGTAAGCTTACTCTAGACATTATCTCAAGCTTGCCTGAACATTACAATAACCTGTTTGTTAAACTTTAAATAAGCTTATGATAACCTTCTGTTAAGCTTACTTTAAACATTACCTCAAGCTTGCCTGAACCTTACGAAACTTACAAACTTACCGATGCAAGCTTTAAAAAGTCTTTTATAAGGTCTATATAAGTTTACTGCAAGTTTACTGTAAGCTTTGCTCCTATCTTACACACCCCAAAGAAAGCTTGCGGTAAGCTTTGTTCCTAACTTACACACCCCAAAGAAAACTTGCGGTAAGCTTATTTTGCTTAGTGGGTACTAAGAGTGTTATAAAGTGCAGTGGAAAATAAATTTCAGCGATAGAAATCAGTGTCTAGAACACAGGGCTGAAAAAATTGAAAAAATAAATAATGTATCGCCACAATGAAACGAAATGGGCCGGTGGGAACTGTAAAGTTGCAATATTTCGCGAAATATATACTGAGAAACAGAAAATTGCCCATTTGTAAGCGCATAAAGCTCAAAGCTTTGTCCACACTGTTTGCCATCGCACAGATTGCTTATTTTAATATATTGGTATACTATCTTTTGAAAATTTAAACTTTTAGTTTATGTAAATTTTTAGTTATACAGTAAATAATTAAATTTTTGCCCGACCAAGACAAAAACTTAATTTTACGCTTTTATTTTCAGGACTAAACCTTTTCTCCCAAGGGAATAAAAATCACGGCAACCTTGATAATATTAAAATATTATACATCCCATTTAGCAAAATAACATGACATTCACGTGAAAGCCACGTTAATATATCACATGTGATGTTAAGATTGTAGTCTCATTTAACAAGAATGTAGCATGGTGGGGATGTCCTAAGTCCGCCCCTAATAACATCACACAATGACATCCCGATAATAACGTGTTTGTGACATCATTAATCCACATTCCTGTTATATCTAATATCTTATGGATGCCGTTACTGTTACTTTAATATTTAAATAATATCCTAGGATATTACCTTTTTCTAAATTAAAACCATTAAAAACGCTATAACCCTATAAAAAATCGGATTTAAAATCAATCAGTAATTGAAACAATCACAGATTGAAACAGATAGATTCTAAATACGAAATTGCAGATTAAGCGGAGAATATATTCCTTTAATCCGTGTCCGTGGTCTTGAGAAGCCCGGCAGAGCCCCCTATCCATTGGAAATCGTATAATGTGTATACAATTTCCTTATAATAATTTACTCTATCAACATCATCTTATATCGATTTTTTTGCTTCGAACGTCGGTGAGAAGCAAAATAACATGACATTTACGTGAAAGCCACGTTAATATGTGACATGCGATATATTCACAGCGTTGCTAAATATTTGTTAATAAAAAACATGTTTGTCACGTCACACGTGTTACGTTGCAAATGTGATGTTAAATACATGTTATTTTTCAATATTATGTGATGTTATGATTTAGTTTAAAAATACACCCAAAAGTGATGTTAATTTCTTGTAATATAACATCCCTTGCTACCTGGGATACTATGTGCTTTACTGGTACAAAATTAGGTTTGGTGATGTTTTGTAAAAAAATAGCGATCAAACGAATTTATTTGATTTTTACAAAGAAAACCTTTAAAAATAACATTGTTTAAATTACTTAAAATTTATTGTATTCGTCCCTTTTTTTTGAACTGACGTTTTTGTCAACCAAGATGGCTGGGGTATAACATTATTTATAACTCCAGCCATCTTGGTGTCAACCTTATTAAAAAACAATTGAAATCGCGATAGCCGTTTAACTGACTTTTCGCAGTTCACAGGCATCTTGATTAAATTAGGAAAATAAAACATCCGATTTTAGACGCATGGTTTTTAATTTTATCTACCTACCTAAATTATGTTTAGTCATGCAAAAAATAGTGTATACACCTTAGGACTAAACGTGGCTGTTTCAGTCTCGCTCCTAGCGAGCGTAGCGAGCGAGGGAAACAGTTTAGTCCCTTGGTATATAAATAAATATTTTGCACGACCAAGACTAAAACTTAATTTTACGCTTTGATTTTCGGCACTAAACTTGACGTTTTTCTCCCAAGGGAATAAAGATTACGGCAACCTTGATAATATTAAAATATTATAAATACTATCGCCGGCGCAATTACTATAGACGATTGTGCCTCTCACTTGCACGCATCCTGCGTTACGAAGGTTAAAGGGTAAAGTTGAGAACGTGCTCGGCTATAGTGAAAATTATTACTATATGTGCTTTACTGATGCAAAAATTAGGTTTGGTGATGTTTTGTAATAATAATAATAATAATAATAATAATAATAATAATAATAAGAAGAACATGTTACAGGTAGTTGTCCTAATTTAGCCAACGACGCATATTTGGGAAGACATAATAAAATGGCTGGAATTGTTCACCAAGCAATTGCTCACAAAAATCAATTAATTAATATCAAAGTTCCTTATTATAAATATACTCCTGAAGCTGTTTTAGAAAATCAAGACTTGATACTGTATTGGGATAAGCCAATAATCACCGATAGAACTATTAATCACAACAGACCTGATATAGTACTAATCGATAAAAAAAGAAAAAACTGGAATTATAATTGATTTTGCTGTACCTCTTACTTGTAATTTAACTAAATCTGAAACAACTAAAATTGAAAAATATCAAGATCTTAAAATTGAATTAAAAAGAATGTGGAATTTAAAAGATGTCAAAATTTTAGCAATAGTCATGTCAGTAGAGGGTGTAGTGACGAAAAATTTTTCAAAGAATTTAGAATCCCTATCTTTACCAAGAGGATTATACATTCAAATTCAAAAATCTGTGATTCTAGATACATGCAGAATAATAAGAAAATTTTTATCTCTGGAATAAGAAGGAAGAACATCAAATTCCATCGGATTAGTGGGCTATGATGAATTTCATTTCCATCAACCGAATTCAAACTAAAATTATCACGTTATTAGTTTGTCATATATTTCCAGCTTTGGCTGAGACTCTGGATACATAATTGAATAATAATAATAATAATAATAATAATAATAATAAACTTTATTTCATCAATTAAAACGGAATATTCGTTTGTGATACTCACATGAATATACAATTTTGAACATGAAATTTGTCATGAATATAAATCATAATATAAATACAAATATATAAAAATGGAAGTATAAATAAACTTACATAAACTATAACATTTAGTATTAAAAACTTACAAGGTACTTTAGATCAAATAAATATTAACAAATATAAAATTACAACATAAACTCAGTCATTGTGTACGGTTCTTTTTGAAGTAAATAATTGAACACAAGATTTTTAAACCTATTATAGTTTCGCGTTAATTTAATACTCTCTGGTAACTTATTGTAAACCGATAAACATGAGTAGAAGCATCCTTTCTCAAATTGAGTAAGTCTGTGACGAGGTAAATTGTAATTTAGACTTCTTGCGCTTAAGCATCTCAATTCCTGAAATAAACTATTATTTTTAAAAATAAACATTAAAAGTTCATAGAGACCAGTGAGGTTAAGGATATTGTTTCTTGTAAAATGACCTCTACTCGTTATATTTAAGCCCAAGCATAATTTTAACTGTACGTTTCTGTATGGCAAAGATTTCATTAACATTCGTGCATTGTCCCCAAAACAATATACCAAATTTCAATGTTGACTGGAAATTAGACGAGTAGACCACTTTAAGGGTATTGAAATTTACATATGGTCTCAGCATCCGGAGTGAATAAAGTGCTTTATTCAATTTCCTGCTCATTTCGTCCATGTGTAAATTCCAATTTAGGTTTTCGTCCAGGATGAGTCCCAAAAACTTGGTTTTTGAAGTCGTCTCGACCATGATATCATCAAATGGCACTTGGTTGGGCGTAATAAATTAACCATTCAAAAGAATATATTTGGTTTTAACAAAGAAAACCTTTAAAAACAACATTATTTATCGTCTTCGTCCATTTTTTCGAACTGACGTTTGTGTCAACCATACCTATTAAAAAACAATTGAAATCGCAATAGCCGTGAAACTGAATTTTCGCTATTCACAGGCAGCTTGATTAAATTACGAAAATAAAACACCCATTTTAGACGCATGGTTTTTAATTTTAATTTTATCTACCTACCTAAATTATGTTTGGTCGTGCAAAAAATAGTGTACCTCAGGACTAAACGTGGCTGTTTTAGTCCCTTGCAGCTGGACTAAAACAGCCAGTTTAGTCCCTTGGCATATATACAGTGCGTGCATTAAGTCTGGAATCACCCGAATAACTTTTTAGTTACAAGTAAAATACAAAAATCCTCGGACAGGTCGATTTATATTTTTAATTCTGCAAATTTTGGTTTAAAAAAAGTTATCAAAATTGGCACCCCCTTGCACCCTCACCCCCAACTTTTTTTTTCAAATAGCAACCTACCCCTTGTGATACATCATTGGAAAGGTAATTTAATAAGCTTTCCAACAGTGTATGATAAAGCCTAATTTGTTAAAGGGTCTATGAAAAAACGCATGTTTTATTTAAACATTGTTTGTGTGAAATATTACGCATAATATGGTAATTGTTGCCCTATTTCCTACTTGGCACCTTCCTGAGAATCTAAATAAGGTTGTTTTAAACTTATTGTAATATTTTATACACTGTTCAAAAATGCAATTTTTTTTCTTTTTATTGACCAATTTTATGTTTACTATTTAATCGATTTTAATCCCGTTTTTTTACTGTCCACTGTCAAAGAGCTGAAGGACATCAATTTGAACATTTATAGTGAACTAAAGTTATACTTTACATGTCTTTATAATAAACTAAATTGTGCATTTTATCATTAGCCCTTTACCAAATTAGGCTTAATTATACACCGTTGGAAAGCTTATTAAAATACCTTTCCAACGAAGTGTCACAAGGGGTAGGTTGCTATTTGAAAAAAAAAGTTGGGGGGTGAGGGTGCAAGGGGGTGCAAATTTTAATAACATTAATACACCATAATTTGCAAAATTAAAAATTAAAATCGACCTATCCGAGGGTTTTTGTGTTTTACTTGTAACTAAAAAGTTAATCGGGTGATTCCAGACTTAATGCACGCACTGTATAACTATTAAATGTTTGTATAAAAATATACTGCGAACTTAAAAGGGCTTTTCTGCACACTGAGAAAAAATACAGTTTTGAGGACCAGCAATTTCTAAGACTTTACCTTAAATGGGCAGGTGAAACCCAATAAAATACAACTTATCATGTTCAACGCCGCAAGCGAAATTTTTTATAAATCTAAATCTAAAAAGTTATTGAATTTCCCAGATACCATAAAATTTGACATAAAATTGTAATAACATATTATTGCTATTGAAAATTTTAGGAGTTTACATTTTTCCGGATACGCAAATTATTTTATAAAACTTTAAATGCAACTTATCATATTTAACGCCGCAGGCAAAACTCTTTAGAAATATATCCAGTTTGATGGATCATATTATTTTATAAAATCTATTAACAAAAGAAAACAAACATTAGCGCCGCAGGTGAAAATTTTTGCAAACCTAACAAGCAAAATAGTTAAAAAATCATTTAAAATAAAAGAAAAAAATTAAATTTGACGGCTTGGGGGCTGCAGCCCGCCAGACCCCCTCCCCTTCGGGTGCGCCATTGGTATGTTTTTCGGATATTTTTTGTTTTATTTATCATCCACTGAAATGTGGCCTACAGACTAGTCTCGTGTTTTCTAAAGTATGCTTTTTTATATAAAAATATCTTAAGTAAGTTTTTTTAGGATTCTTATATTATACCAGTATATTTTCTCCTCGAAACAAAAAGTCTTTTTTCACACCACTTCTTTTCTATACACTCTAACAAAGGTAATTCCATTTTTATTTTTTTATATTTGCAGACTCGACGTCATTAAAATCAGTAACAATATGTGTGCCCGAGGTGGTAAAATGTGGCGACACTGTTACCCTTTCTTGCGAATATGATTTGAAACAGGTCCCCTATAGGAATATAGGCCTGTTTCCATCAAATATTATCGAGTAAAATTGTTCAGATGCGTTCCAAACCCACTATTTTACCTTTTTATCGGAGGTTAAAGGTTTGTGCTTATCTCAAGACCTCTTAATCTTCATATTTGGCAAAAATGTTTTTTATCGAAATCGAAAAGATAGGCGTTTCAGGATTTTTCGATATTCGACCCCTAAGGGGGTGAAACGGGGGTTGAAAGGTTTTTTAAAGAGAGAATTAATTTAAGTTTTTAACTAACCCTTTCGAAGAACGGGCTTTACGGCTATCTCTATATATATACAGGCTTATATCAAGCCGCGATGGGCGACGGGTGACGGGTAACGGGCTTTAAGGCTATCTCTATATATACATCAAGCTGCGACTGGTGACGGGCGATGGGCGACGGGTGACGGGCGATGGGCGACGGGTGATGGGCAACGGGCGAAGCCGCGACGGGACTTTCTCATTGTTTTCATCAAGCCGCGTCGGGCGACGGGTTAAGTGCGCCAGGCCACGGGACTACCTCATTGTTTTTTAGTCAAAATTGGTATATATATATATATTAGGGTGCCCAGAGTTTTGACTTTTTTTTGAATTTTAAAGGTCTTACCCCCCAAAGTTGTTCATTGTGGTGAGTAGATTACCACGCTTTTTTATCAGAATTTTAAAAAAATATTTAGAGGTGGCGCACAGCCGTTTTTTGCAAAAATAATCGTTTCTCCAGATTAAATTTTTTTTTGGGCCTATTAAAGATAAATAAAAATGCTTTTTGCACAGTACGGAGATCTAGGATAAATAAGGAAGAACCCATATTTTTTTCAAATTTTTTCATCAACAAACGGCCTTGACCTAGAAAAGTCAAAATTTTGATGTTATCCCTAATTTAGGGTGCTAGGAATAGCACATTCAATTTTTTCACCCCGGTCAAAATTTTCTTGGTAATACCTAAATGTGTCCTGACTTAAAAGCCATATATAAATATTTGATCCTATATACAGGGTGCACGAAAAAAAAATGTTTTTTCACAAAATTACACAACTTTTCTAGATTTTTACACTTTTCTTTCTTTTAGGGCCCACATCGAACAACAAAGTATAGTACAACAAAGAATGCATTTTTCAAATCTTTTAAATCTACTTTGAATGCCCAGTAATAAAGTAGATTTTTTTGAATTTTTAAAATTTATTCTGTTGTTCCATAACTTGCAACAGAAATTGTGTTTGATCCTCTTGATTTGTTAAAAGAAAAATGTTCAAAAATTAAAAGTGGTAAACGACGCCGCAGAGCGTGGGGTGGCACTCATACAAACCTATAATAATCTTTTAACAAATCAAGAGGATCAAACACAATTTCTGTTGCAAGTTATGGAACAACGTTGTTTTGTTTGGACTTCTTTTGTTTTGTTTTTTTGTTTTATGTACATAGAATAAATTTTCCAAATTCAAAAAAATCTACTTTATTACTGGGGAATTCAAAGTAGATTTAAAAGATTTGAAAAATGCATTCTTTGTTGTACTATACTTTGTTGTTCGATGTGGGCCCTAAAAGAATGAAAAGTGTAAAAATCTAGAAAAGTTGTGTAATTTTGTTAAAAAACATTTTTTTTCGTGCACCCTGTATATAGGATCAAATATTTATATATGGCTTTTAAGTCAGGACACATTTAGGTATGACCAAAAAAATTTTGACCGGGGTGAAAAAATTGAATGTGCTATTTCTAGCACCCTAAATTAGGGATAACATCAAAATTTCGACTTTTCTAAGTCACAACAAGGCCGTTTGTTGATGAAAAATTTTTAAAAAAAATCAGGTTTCTTCCTTATTTATCCTAGATCTCCGTACTGTGCAAAAAGAATTTTTATTTATCTTTAATAGGCCCTAAAAAAAATTTAATCTGGAGAAACGATTATTTTTGCAAAAAAC
>OY294046.1:56606375-57137512 GCA_958510825.1 Brachypterus glaber | reverse complement strand
AAGAGTGCGAAGCATTTGGCCTAATTTCATATGCCATTACCGCAAATAATCCTTTTTTTCAGTGTAGGGTATAAATAATTTTAATGGCTATTTAGTTGCTGGAACACCATTAAATTTCATATTTTTTTCTCGAAAATAAATAAGATCAAATAAATATTTCAATAATTCTAGCTTTTTACTGCAAAAGTTGTTGTAGTGCTATCATTGTTAAAAAAACTATTAAGCAGGTAATACTTGTTCCCTCTTTGACCCCACTTCTTCTACTAGTTTTTTATTGAGAACAATCCCAGCTCAGTTAAGAAACCTGCGATCCAAGTGTTTTTGTAAAAGAGGTCACAAACGTCAGTTTTTTGTATCGAAAAACATAAAAAAATTTAAAAAAAATAACGCAAGAAATTTCGGATGGTGATCCTCAGAGGATCATCCTCTTTTATTTTTCAACGGGAAAGCACACCCGGTAAAATTTGTATCCTGTTACAGAAATAAATCCTATTCTATCCTAACAAAACTTTGACCCAACTTTCGTTTGCAGGAAATCTGATATCGTTACGAATTACTTACCATCTAACTAAATTGACCCTTCTGAGTTCAAAATTGACCATCATTTTCTGCGAAAATGCACCATTTTTTTTCTATGGCAATTTTTTATGGTTCTATTCTTTTCGCAAGAAAACGTTATGTAGTAGTAGTAGTAATGGTGGGGAGGTCAAGCCTGGCAACTAGACCATATGGTCCTTTTTGCCTACCGCTGTGTTACTAGTTTTTCTACTCTAACGAGGATTTTAGTTGTTGTACCCCGGGACCTACAGTTTAGCGAGGAATCCGAACCTCGTTTTGTCGGCTTTTTTGGCTAAGTGAGCGGCTTTGATCCTTAAGTTTATTGGCTGCCAGTGCACTTGGACCGGCGCCAAACTGCTTAAGGATCATTTTCGCTTGCAGCCTTAGTACAGATCCTGGTTGCTTGGAAGTCCTTAAAGTGAGCTCTGCCAACAGACCTCACAGATACCTTGCTGCTCCCTCTCGGTGCGCCCGGGTAGTATCACAGGTCCGTGGTGGGGAAACGACGGTATTTTATTTCTGTGAAAAAGTTGTTCCACAACCGAGGATTGAACCCCGGCCTCTCGAATACTAGATCGAGGTGTTCACGACTGAGCTACCGCCGCCCCAAAAAAATCCAAACGTTATGTAAATCAGATATAATTAGAAACGATATATATTCTAGTTACTTTGGCTCGCTCCCCTGAATCCGAAAATGGTAATCGTTCTTTGTGGAAACGCACCGTTTTTTTTTCTATTTTTTTATATATTTTTTGTTTTGGCAAAAAAACGTTATGAAAATCTGTTATCGTTAAAAACGAAGTATATTTTAGTTATTTTGCCCCCCTGAATCCGAAAATGGTAATCGTTCTTTCCGGAAACGAACCGTTTTTTTTTCTATAGCGATTTTTTATATATTTTTTGTTTTGGCAAAAAAAACAAACGTTATGGAAATCTGTTATCGTTAAAAACGAAGTATATTCTCGTTATTTTGGTCCCCCTGAATCTGAAAATGAAACCGTTCTTTGCAGTAGTCTTGGACTTTATATATATATATTGATATACAGGGTAATCTGTTATCAATAAAAACAGTTTTTTTTACGGATGGTGTTTTATTAATGGTTTACGTTAACGTTGATTTGGTTTGTTTTTTTGCTGGTTTGGTGTTTTTTTTTTTACATGGGGGACGTTGGTTTATGTTAACGTTGGTTTTGCTTAAGTTTGATGTTTTTTTTTTATTTAAAATATATAATTAATAATATATAATTAATAATATTTTTTCCAAATAAATATATATATTATAAAATGGCAGGCAAAGAAAAGAAATTGTGCATTTCAGCAAAGAACGATTACCATTTTCAGATTCAGGGGGGCCAAAATAACTAAAATATACTTCGTTTTTAACGATAACAGATTTTCATAACGTTTTTTTGCCAAAGAACAAAGAGCAAAGAACGATTACCATTTTCGGATCCAGGAGGGCCAAAATAACTAGAATATACTTTTCTAACGGTAACAGATTTCCATAACGTTTTTTTTGTCAGAACAAAAATATATAAAAAATCGCCATAGAAAAAAAATGGTGCATTTCCTCATAGAACGATTGCCATTTTCGGATCCAGGATGGCCAAAATAACTAGTATATACTTTTCTAACGGTAACAGATTTCCATAACGTTTTTTTGTCAAAACATAAAATACATAAAAAATCGCCATAGAAAAAAAATGGTGCATTTCCGCAAAAAACGATTACCATTTTCGGATCCAGGAGGGCCAAAATAACTAGAATGTACTTTTCTAACGGTAACAGATTTCCATAACGTTTTTTTTTGTCAAAACAAAAAAATATATAAAAAATCGCCATAGAAAAAAAAAATGGTGCGTTTCCGCAAAGAACGATTACCATATTCGTATTCAGGGGGGCCCATAAAGGCAAAAAAATTAAATGTAGCTGATTTCCTGCAATCGAAAGTTGACCCCAAACTTTACATTCAAAGGTATCAATTTCCCTTAAGGGAATTGAAATTTCAATATTTCCACAAAAAACTCTCCAGTAAATGGGTGCAGCACGCACCGCAATAAAAGAGTGCGAAAGTAATTCAGAAGTCTTATAAATGACAGTAATATGACAGCTGAAACACCTGAACATCGGGAAAAGGTTGAAAAGCGCTGAAAGCTGGGACTCACTCACGTTTTCGGGACGTGACGCTTTTCCATTTGTTACGTTTTTATTCAACTAAATTTAACCGCAAGACGGTGCACTGTATTTGTTTTAATTTTTTTTTCAATTTTTTTAATTTTTTAATTTTTTTTAATTGTTTTTTTTTATTATTTTTTTGTTTTTGGAAAAAGTTCGCAAATAAGCATAGGTGGAAGTATTATTTTGTTAGCAGCTGTGTTTTATACTGTATAAAAGTAGCGTCTTCTATGACTTTCTTCTTTATGAATAGATTTTTTTAAGTTTATATCAATGTTTCACGTCGCTAAAGAAAATAAAAAATGTTTTAAATTTTTCTTAAAAAAATAGAAGGTGTCTCAGTTAGTACAGACAGACAATCGTTATTTGGCGTTAATATTAAAGATATCAAAATAAATTTTATTTTAGTCAATATACATGTAGATAGGTAGGTAGGTGCACCTAACAAGCTACACGGAAAAAAAAATTATAGCTAGGAGCGCTATAACACACATACCAAGCAAATTATAATCGCTTATTATATAAATACAAGGCTTTCTCTTACAATTATGGCAGTCAGTGTAAAAATTTATATGAAATACTTTAATTGTTTAGTGAATAATAAAATATAACAAATAGTATGGCATTTATAGCTTAAATAGATTTAATTATTGTCCGTGCTAATAATTTTTATAATATAATAAAATTTCTGTAAATTTATAATAGTGCCTGTAATAAATATAATCGTGTCTGTAATATATATAATCGTTTCCAATTTATTTTTAACATTATTAGTTATTGTGTCCCTTATAATCTATAGCTTACATCACTATAATTTGCCACTGTTACCAAATATCTTATAATGTATAGCGCAGAGCCCACTAATTTCTTTCCGTGTATAAGTGTGCATATACAGGGTGATCAATAACTGGCATGCCAAAATTTAAGAGGTGATTCTACATCAAAAAATATTTAAAAAAGAGCCTATAAAAATTTGTCCGCAAATGAGTCCTAAAGGAGCCACGGCCCTTTAAAATTGTTTTAAAAATAAGGTTTTTAATTAATAACTCTGGTACCCTTTGAGCTAGAGCGACGAGCCTTTGCATGTATACTCGTATTAATAAGGGCAATAAGTTTATGTTAATTTATTTTTTTAATTAATCAGAGGCGTGCCTAGATGGACAAAATATGTCATATAGTGTAACACTGTGGGAGCAACCGTTTTCAAAAAAAAAAAATCAATTAAGAGGAAGTTACATTCTGTGCCACAAAAAAATGTTACTTTTTAATAGGCTATTACTCCTTTAATATTAAATTTATGTGTTTTGGTGAAGAATACTTTTTTGCTCAGTTTTAAATGAAGAATCGCCCTGCAGCATTAAAATTTTATTGATTCTTTTTTTTGTTTTCCATTCAATATGTTATCTTCGAAGGGCGTAGCTCCATTAGGGCTCATTTCCGGACCAACCTTTATAGAAAGTTTTTTTCGTATTTTTGGATGTAGAATCGCCTCTTAAATTTTGGCATGGCAGTTACTGATCACCCTGTATGCACAAAAGGTTTCTACTATCTTTTGTTTTTGAGATATAGCTTATTTTACACTATTTATATAAGCAATTTTAATTTAAATACTAAAATTTAAAAAATATTATTATTTTTGATAGGTTGATCAAATCTGTGGCTTGGTTTTCATTTGGAATAAACCTAATTTATTATTTTATTAAAATGACAATTATTTGCTTATTTGCATAATATGCTACCACATATTATGTGGTTAAGGGTTTCAATTATCCAAACTTTTTCCAAGATAGAAGTACTGTAACTTTTAACACTTTAATCTGAATGGTTTATTGAAACCTCTTTTGATACTAGTTTTACGCATGGGCGGATTTAGGGGGGGCATGGGACCACCCCCCCAGCGAGATATATTAGCATAGAAATACCTTCAAAATTTTATTTTTGGTTAAAGCGCAATTTTTTTCTTTATGGATGCCCCCCCCCCTTAAAATGAAATGAATCCGCCCCTGCTTTAGCTGCATGTTATAATTGTTTAATGTTTAAATCTTAAAGGCATTTTACCCTAGTTTTGACCATTTATATGACATTTATCCAGACCTTTATAATTTTGATATTTAGTTCGCGCTAGTGCTCTCTATGGGAGCGTTCAACTATTACTATTACGTAACGCAAAATTTGGCCATTTTTAAACCCCACCCCCCCCCCATGTAACGTGGCGTAACATTTTCGAGACCCCCCATCCCCCCCCCCTATTTGTTACGGAACATTTTACAAAAAGTAAAAAAAAATTAAAGGAAATTTTGCTTTATGGTTTAAACCGGTTTTTAACCGGTTATTGCTTCCGTGTTTTAACCCGGTCTGATGTAATTTCCGAAACCGGTTAACCGAAAACCGGTTATTGGCTATGGTTTTCCATCTCTAATTGTTTTTGTTTAGAGGATTTAGTTAACTGTTAACCACGCCGTGTGCAATAAAATTTGCAAGGAATCCGTCTCTTTAATCCTAGAGAATTGTTAAAAACGTGATCCAATAAACATTTTATAAGTTTATAATTTTTTAAGTGTTACGTAACATTTTTACCGACACCCACCCTCCTCTGTAACGCGGCGTAACGTTTTCGAAAAAAATACAGTTAAAAAAAATAATTTAAAAATAATTTAATATTATTATGATATCAGAAATGAAGAAAAGAATAGACCAGTTTTGCGTAAATTTTAAATGGCAGTTGTCTCGTCTTAATTAATGGAGAGCCCCTGACACAAGTTTTGTAACTTATTTGGGGCTCTCCATGTTTTTGTAGAATAACATACATGAAATAAACAAATAAATATAATTTAATATATCATTAAAATATTTTTTTAGCCAATATAAACAAACTAAAGAATAATTTAATATTATTTTTTTTAACAGTATTTAAAGCGACAGTTAAAAAAAATATCTGAGAAATAAAAATTAATGGAAAACTTTTGCTTGGCACACGTATCGGTTTTTGGGCTATACTATAGTAATTGACATAAATTTGATTTCAATAGCTTTAATAATAACGCCAAAAAACGATTGATCTGTTTTAGCTGGGACATCCGGTATACATCTTCACCGCCATAGCATAAAAAAAAAAACAGGAAAATTTCCGTTTCCCTACTCTAAAAAGAGGGCAGATTCAAGTGCCTGAAAATTATTGTACCTGCGTATCTACAGGATTATTCTAACGATCTAATTTGGACCTCACTTGTCCCTTTTGTGAAAAAATAAGGACCTACTGATTTTGTGGCCCAAAAATCTACGCCGCATTACTTCAACAACTTTAGAAACCTAATTGGGTTGGCATTTAAAACTTTAAAATAATCACATTTTGTGCTACACATTGAGAATAATTACTTGAGTTAAGTAGGGGAGAGTCTTACAAAACCGGGTAGTATGATACAACCGGATACTGGACCATTTTTATAAACAGATGCTGTCTGTCATCTTATAATAATGTAAATACCTGGACAACATTAGCTATTTCACGTGGAAGTCATTATGACATCATTTAATGATTTTCTCTGAGTTCATGAACGCATACAGATGACTCCTCATTGTGAAGTCATCACGTGATCATGTCATGAATATCTATCAGCGGTCTACGGAATGCGCATGCGCAATTGGCCGCAAACTTTAAATTAACCGCGAAATTTAAAATTTAAAAAAAAGAAGAAAAATTTTCTTAATTACCCCGCTTAAAAAGATCACACACACACACACACCTTTTTGCTCATATCTTAAAAACGCGAAGAGATACGAAAAAAATAACGAAAAAATCGACCCCCTAGGACTCCCACACAAGTTCATTTTCAACAACTTGAGGACACCGGGATTTTCCCACTGGGAATGTTTCCCAAGATGACTGGAGGAACTAGTTCCTCTAGGCCTCCATATATCTACGGCTCACCATACCAATCCAATAATGTATATCAAATTAACTCTCTAGTAAGTTAACTACTAGTAATTACTAGTAGTATATCCTTATAAGACAGCTCCCTTTTAATACTAGTATTTCTATAAGGCGACTTTATTCGTTTAAAATGTTTAGTTAGTGGTAGGAAATAACATGTGACGCCACCTATAGCATAACGCTGTCAAGTACACTGAAATTTAAACATTACAGAAGCCTGTACTATTCGGCAATCGTTCTCAATCGGGTCCCGGGCAACATTTGCTATTTCACGTGGAAGTCATTATGACATTTAATGATTTAACGTAAATGTATACACCTCATACAAACTCATAACAAACTCATAACATGATCACAAAATCAAAAAATGTTCTCATCATGATGTTCGTATAAGTACAAAACGTGAAAATCATAACATGATGATCTCATGAGGCCTCATGAGATCATGGATGTTGTCCGCGTAAAGTCAGTTATTGTAAGTGATGGTCTATGCATTCATAAACTGCCAGGTGCCTATAATCTTAGTGCATTTAACTTGATTTTCAAGGTACTTTTCGACTCATACTTTTTATTTAATGACCAATTAATATTGTTTTTGAAAAATTATGCATGCAGCCTAATAAATTACCTCTAAATTGGTAAGGTTCTGACTTATATTTTGTAACGTACAATTTTGAAACACGATTTAATGTTTTAATGTGCAGTTTTACAAAACCGGGTAGTCATGATTGCTACAAAACCGGGTACCCACGTTACGTGACAAAGATTCCGATACTTCGGAGGAAGAAGATATAGCGATAAATTGTTTTTAAACTCTGTCGAGTATATGTGACTTATGTTTATAACCCCCTTATAAATATAGTTCTTATCCTACTTTTGTGTTTCTATTTCTTGAATACTTTTTTTTTTCCTTTATTACTTATTTACAGAGTCTTTATATTACTACCCGGTTTTACCATACCAGTTTGACAAAACCGGACAAAAAAATAGTTTTGACTATGAAAATATTTTTAACAACTGATAATGGTAGGACACACTAAAGCCATTTAGTAATATGTTAAAATTAAATAAATGTTTGCTTCCGTAAAACTGGACTCAATACATAAACTTTTTTCAACTGATACCCGTTGCGGTACGACTCTCCCCTAGATATTACTTGGGACCCAAGGGAAGTCTTGCTTTATTAAAAAATGTGTAAAAAAGGTATGCTGATTTCCGCAAAAAAAGTCTGTCTGTTGTGTTGTTAGCTCAAGAACGCATTGCAAAGCTTTGGTCTATACGCGGTGTATTTGAAATAGCAGGTGATTCTACATGATAAAATATGACAAAAAGTTCCTATAAACATATGTCTAAAAATGCGTCATAAGGGAGCTACGCCCCTTTGAAATTGGCTAAAAAAATCGTTTTTTATTTAATAACTCAGGAACTCTTTGAGATATATTAACGAGGTTTTGCACGTGAATGAATCCTAATAAGGCCCATCTTTGTATGTCATTTTCACGTACTTATTTAAACCAGGGGTGTGCGAAACGGGGGGGCCTTAACAGTTTTTTGTCCCAAACTTTTTTCTGTGTAACTTTTTTAAAATTTTATTTTCGAAATATGATTCCTCAGGTCAAAATACATAAAAAAGGTACTCTTGTTGTAATACTGTAGGATTAACCGTTTTCGAGAAAAGTTCATTTAAAGGTGAAATTTCACGGTTCGAGGACGAAAAATTAAATACTACACATTTGTTAATAAAGCAAGACTTTCCTTGGGTCCCAAGTAATATCTGGGGGAGATTCGTACCTCAACGGGTATCAGTTGAAAAAAGTTTCTGTATTGAGTGTAGTTTTACCGAAGCAACCATTAATTTTTTGTCATATTTTATCATGTAGAATCACCTGTTAAAATTTCCTACGCTATTTCAAATACACCGTGTATACTTCTTTGGATCATAGTTTCTTTATGCAAAGTTTTTGGATGGGATATTTAATAAAAATTGGAGTTGAGTAACTTTTTATTTTGTACTTTGTATTTACATGTTTTTTTTTTGTATAATTTTATTTAGAAAATATTAACATTGTAAAGTTTAAAATTATTTGATAAAATCTCGAGATAAGTGAGATTTTCCTACATGCTAATTTTGTAGTAGCACCAAATTGTTGAAAGCAAAACAAGCCGTGAAGATATGTAATGCTTTGCATTCTATAGTATACTCTTCAGTGCACAGTGCACATATCATCCCCTATCTCACATACATAAGTGACAGTTACTTTTGGTTGTTTGGCTGTTATATAATGTTGCCTCTTCTCTCTAAACCTACTTCCCAAATGGTTCATTGGTTCAAAAAGTGGTTCAAATTCATTGTAAATGAAAACATTAGCCTAACCTTTAGCTGGTTAAGCAGAGTTAAATAAGTTAAGAATTGACAGTATATAATAATATGTACTGCGCATTTGTCGGTTAATAACCGAATATATATATAAGAAAGTTATCTATCTGACGTTAAAATCAAATGGACAGGAAACCGTGAATGCAACTGAATCCACGTTACTGTACACCCTAAATTGTGGCGATTTGCCTTTTGGGAACAAGTTATCAGATAATAGTGACCACATAAATAGATGGCACCATGCTTTTATATCTAACGTTTTATATAAATATTAGCAAAATACAGGATACACAGTGCTGATGATTCCCAAAAAGGATGAAATAGTACTTACTATTCACTGTTTCCTTTCCATTTGATTTTAACGTCAGATAGATAACTTTCTTATACTTACATGTATGTATAAGAAAGTTATCGTATACGAAATCTTTTAAATTTTTTAATTTAATTAAGAAGAAGCACCACATTGTGGTTTACCACATTGTGGTTTACCACAAGCTAATCTAAAAGTCTGATATGGTATCATAATCATTGAAACAAGGAACGTTGCATAAACCCACAGTCAAAGGACAATGTTAGACCTCATGTCGGTTATATCCGACACTCGTCTGTGACCCAAGCTATGCACTGTCAACCGTCCATAAAGGGTTATATATGTAATTTTTCAGTTTTGACTTGTATACTCTATAACTAGTATGGAATAGACAATATTCCGCGCTAGTGGAAAGTTTGCCGACAGTCGAGTATGACGGTCCCGCGAGCGCGGAATGACTACGTGTTGTAGACTATACTTTTTCTTCGACTGCAAATATGAAACACTGTATGGCTTTAAACTGCGGACAAGGTTAAAAACAATGTTTTTTTGTGACTCGACATTGTAAATGCAACAAAAAACATATTTTTAAATAAAGCAATTAATGTTATTTAATAATTTTATCAAATCTGTACTTAAAAAAGATTACCATTTAATTTTAGCACATATTTACAAATTATAATGCAAAAGTTGAAGGTTATGCCAGATTATTGTGACAGATATCAGGTTTAAATATTTAGCAATAGATCTATAGATTTAGCAGTTTTAATTTTTTGAACTAAATTGATAAAAAACTGGTCAAATATTAAGAAAAACTAATAAACTTTATGTAATTTTAACGCAAAACTTTAAATTGCATTAAATTATTCAATGTTTCATGGTAAAATATATATATTTTTTACTTAAATGTCAAAAATTATTAAAAGCACAATGGGTAATAAAAATATAACTAAAAGTTATTTTTAAACCATCAATTTAAGCTGCCTTGATCTAATTTTTTACTTAGTTAAAAGCTGCGCCTAGTTTATTTCTTGTCTCGAAAATTGAAACTCTCGACAAACGAGACGAGATGTTCCGTTTCTCGATTCTCGTGAGAGCCAGGCCGTGAAGAGTACGTATAATAAACGTCGAGCTAAAGATTTTAATAAAGTCCCCAAGTAATTAGTTCTTCATGTAATTTATTGCAGTCCCAGGGCTCCAAAGTTTTCTAATATACAAACTATAGTTTAAACATAGTTGGTATACATGGAATACACCTATCTATAATATAACCCAATTTCCAGGTAGTTGTTATGTTAGGATGTTTCATGTACGTGATATTTTATACAGTGAGGTCCAAAAGTCACCCCCCCCTTTTAACTTTTGAACGAGTTGAGATATAGACTTCAAATTTAGAACTCTTAAATAAGACAACTTAAATTATCTTTTAGCATATATTTGATATTTTCAGCTCTTAAAATGTGGGCAGGGGGGCATGGGGGGACATTTTTTTAAATGGAAAGGGGGGTCGTGTGATACATCATTTTAAATCTTATAAAATTCTCTATTTAAACTAACATTTTTAATTTTTTTAAAAATGCTTTTTAAGGTTTTAATTTTTCAATTTTTTGTGCTAAAACATTCGATTTTTTAAGTTTTTTTTTTATAAATTTTTATTTATGTCAACTAAAATTAGGTTAAAAGTATAATTAACATTTTTTTATGATAAAATTAGGCATTTTAAAAAAATAATTTTGACATTAATACCCATTTTCAACCCCATTTTAAACCCAATTTTTTTTTTTTTTAATTTAAAAATATGGAGTTAAATAGAGAATTTTATAAGCTTTAAAATGATGTATTACACGACCCCCGTTTCCATTTAAAAAAATGTGGCTTCATGCCCCCCTGCCCACATCATACACCATACATCAAGTATTAAATATATGCTAAAAGATAGTTTAAGTTGTCTTATTTAAAAGTTCCAAATTTGAAGTCGATATCTCAACTGGTTCAAAAGTTAAGAGGGCGGGGTGACTTTTGGGACCGCTCTGTATTTTAGTTATATACAGTACCCGGCATATTTCCAGTTGTAGTCCAGTCTTCAGGTCAATAAAAGAGCCTTTACCTGGAAATAATTCAGGGAGTTTTGATTTTCGGTTTATTGGGTAGGGTTAATGGCCGAAAATAAATACACAATTTTGCGACGTTGAACTCGATTTGGAACGAGGGGCGTTTCACCTTTACAATACATGTACGTTTTCATCGACAGTACTTTACATTACATTGACATTACCTTACATTACTTACAATACTGTACATTACCGTACATTACGTTACATTACTTACATTACTCTACAGTACCTGACATTAATTGACATTACGACAGTACCTACATTATTTACATTATTTTTATTAATGCGCATGCTCTCCTACAGTATTTACATTATTTCGTCTGCTCAGATCGCTCAAAGACCACGTGACACCTATAAAATTTCGGCAGTGTTGTTTACTTCTGGTGGTTTTAAGTAAATTGTTCAGTTTAACCACGAATTTAACATTAAATTTTTGTTCTTAAAAAGGTTTTTTTATCATTTAAATAATAACTCTGTTATGCCTGTATTATTTTTAATCATTTTTATGTACCTGATGTATAATGTGTAATGAAAAGTACGGAATTTAATAAGTTTTTATCAATTTTTTTTTATGTAGCAGGGCCGTAAATGGTGGACGTTTTATATCCAAAAAATATAATTTCGGTCAAAAAAATTCTGTCTCTCAGTCGGTCTGTCGGTTTGTGTGTCCGGGAAATTTGTGACCACGATAACTCAAGAACGCTTTGGGCTAAAGACTTCAAATTGGGACCATAGGTTGATTACACTAGTTTACAAGGGTTTTATGCGAACTTTATTTTAATGTTTTCTTACATATTTTTTGATGCTGAATCCAAATCCGTTAAGAAAAAAAATCGTTGGTTCAGATTCTGAGATAACCGACCCTAAAGATTTTATAAGGGGAAAGTTAGAGAAATAATATATTTTCGTTTACTATTTACAAAAATTGATATTTGGAGGGTTTGAGACTCGCTTAAAATGAATTTGATATTAAATAAATTCTATCTAGGCCTTAATGGGGTACAACAAAAAAAAAAAAGAATTTAATATTTTAAAAAATCTATCTCCACCCTTGTTTTGCTTTTTTTACGCTTCTTGTGGTTTTATATTTTGATCACAGTTTGCTAGCAAGCTAAGCATGCTTAACCAGAGTTCTAGGCTGGGATTGTTTTTGGAAAAATCAGATGGGGTAATGTACTGTATGTATGTAATGGGGTATATTTTATTATATAAAAATATAATATACAGCCCGTTTGAAATTATACGAAACGGAGAAAACAAAGATCGATGCTGATGTGTTTTTTTATAAAACACAGCGTATCGCATCTTACTACAATCACGTCAACCTTGATCCAATCGTTTTGTCTTTGTTTTCTCTGTCTTGTATAATCTCAAACGGGCTGTATATATTATATTTTTTTTAGTTTTTTGGTTTAAATAAACCTAGGCCTAAAGGGAAAAGTATTATTTTGTTGACAGCAGTATTGACCAGGATCTAATTCTTATCGGGTTATTTAAAAAATGTAAAAACGCCTGGAGGCACCCCCCTAAGGGTTAGATACTTTTAAATATAAAATTTGTTTCTAGGGACTCTAAAAACCCACAGATACCAATTTTTACTAATATTAAACGAAAATATATGATTTCTATAATTTTCCCCTATAAAAACTTTTTTTTTCTTGACGAATTTGGATTCCTTATCAAAAATTATGTTAGAAAACATGTAAATAAAGTTGGGCATAAAAAAAGTTAAAATTTGTAAACTAGTGTTATCCAAGGTTTTAGGCTGAAATTGTTTTAGGTAAAAATGGGGTTGGGGTACGGGGGTAAAATGGGGTGTTATTTTATTTCAAAAAAAAAAATATATATATATATATATAGGGGTCTATAGGGGAAAGTAATATTTTGTTGGCAGCAGTATTTTTAACGTGTTACAAATTTCAAGTTAATAATTTATTTTTTTTTTATTTTTCGTTTTTCAAAAGAAAATTAAAAAAAAAATTATTTTTTCTTGTTTTAATTTTTTATTTAAGTATTTGGGAACATTATACAATATACTGTGAATGATATATAATGGAATGCGTAGCATTACATATCTTCACGGCTTGTTTATTAATATATTTTTATACATATATTAACCTAAATTTATGTTAATCTTAACCTAACATCCCACATTACCTCGTACCAGTGCGGACTGGCCGTAAGAAAGGGTCGTTTGGTCTATTTTGCCTATACCGGGCCCTCGATTTTCCAATTTTTTATGGGTTTTGAGCCGTTCACGGGCCTTTTTTAATATTTTTCCGACCGTGCCGTAAGAAGCCAGTCCGTGTCTGCCTCGTACCTTACAGTACTTTACATTAAGTGGACATTACTTACATTACCGACATTATTTCGACAGTACTACATTTTTCTACATTATTTACATTATTTCGACATTACCATACAGTACTACATTTTTCTTACATTATTTACATTATTCGTACAATATTGTAAATAATGTACATTATTTACAATACATGTACAAAAATAGGTCAGTGAAACGCCCCTCGATTTGGAACTGTTATTTTTTTAACGTGTTTTTCACAAAAAACGGACTTTTTAAAATATCTCTTAAACGTTACACTATACGATTTTAGATTTTTTTTTTTTTTCGAAATAACAAAATTGTTCCTTTTCGTCGGTTAGGCATGCCCCTTAGAACAATTGAAAATTAAAAAAATCTATCTGGCACTTTTTTTTACGTAAAATTATTTATTTTAAATAATTCACACATTTGGCCCCATTATCTCAAGTAAACCGATTTTCGATTGAATCACCAATATATAAAGCATAAAAAACCTTCCTAACCAAGTCATAAAGAAAAATCTAAAACCCTACAGTGTAACGTTTAAGGCGGTGTCATGAATTACTTTAAGTCCTACAAAAAAATATATGACACAAAAAATGTTGGAAATTTGGTCCTCTTTATTTCATATCAAACGTTTTTTGTCCTAGGATGCACCGATCTTGAGATATTTTAAAAAGTCCGTTTTTTGTGAAAAACACGTTAAAAAAATAACAGTTCCAAATCGAGTTCAATGTCGCAAAATTGTTTATTTGCGGCCTAAAACCCTACCCAATAAAACCAGAATCCAAACTCCCTGAATTATTTCCAAGTAAGGCCTCTTTTATTTACTTGAAGACTGGACTATAACTAGAAATCCACCGAGTACTGGTTATAAATTATAACTATTATTAGGATGTTGCGATCATGCCCGATGTGTTAAATAATAGTTAACTCGCGCCATAGCCCCCCCAAATTTTTCTAAGCCCCCCCAAATCAAACTATAAAAGTCTCACAGACAGACAAACTTAAAAACTTGACTATTTTTTAGGGGCTCAAGCCCCCCCCCAAAATTTGGACCTGGTTACGCCTCTGCCTCGCGCATTGATGGTTCCTAGCGTTTATATATTTTTTTCCTTTTGTAAATGATTAATTTCTCAACTTCCCAACTTTTATTTATTTATTTGTTAACGCATAAACTAATTTTATAATCACAGGGTAAGCATATGATTTTTGTTTTAAATATATTTTTTTTTGATTTTTTTTATATCTTTTCGTTTTCGAAAAATATTTTTGTTTATTTGTTTTTTTTTTAAATGATATTGATTTTTTTGTATTTGGGAAAATGCAATGCGTAGCATTACATATCTTCACGGCTTGTTTTATTTATTTATTTTTTAAATAATATGTTTTTGCTTTCCCTTTCTTGCGTATTTTTACATTTTATGACTTTTTATGACGATATAAATCAGTTTCGAGCAAACAAAAATTGTCGGTCGATCGGTCCGTCGATCGGTCGGTCGATGGTAGATTGTTCTGTCCAGGAAATCATGTAAGTACGATAAATTAAGAATGCTTTAAGCTAGAGACTTGAAATTTGGAATACAGGTATGTTACCAAAAGTTCTCGCTCGGGATTGTTTTTGGTGAACATTGGTGAGCGGCAAGGGGGGAAAATGGGGAAATACATTTTTTTTTACAAAAATATTGCTATATACCTAGGGGGTTTTAAGGTTGTTAAAATTGAATCTGCAGATATCATGATAATAAAATTTTTCTAACTCCACCGCTGGGTGAGGGGGTAAATATTTTTAAATATTTTTAATATTTCCTTCAAAATTAGTAAATAGGGGTTTTCGGAGTCGACGAATCTGAACCTGTTAATAGTTTTTTTCTAGGGGTAATTTTCTTGACAATTGATATATTCTGCCGTCATAGCTTAAAATAACAAACAATTCTGGAAAAAGTAATAATTTATCGCTAAAAAAATAATATTCTATTAAACTGGATTACTCAGAAGTTACAAAAAATAAACTGAAAGAAAGCGAAAAGGAAAAACAAAGAGAACGCCTATAGAAGAAGCGGAATGTTTAAAAACGCGAGGAGATGAATATGAAACATTAATTTAAGGTACCAAAGTTATTAAATCATCTTCAGAGTTAGAATATTAAATATAAATACACTAAATTTTAGTGTCAATATTGTTTTTCTTGTGAAATTAGGTATATTTATTAATTACTGATTAAACTTTATTTTGCTTCATATTATGAAATTTATAGATGTCAAATATATCAACATATTCTTAATCTTTCTTTTTTACTTCTATTTATTAATGCACAACGTTGTCTAATTTCGCTTTTTCAGGGCCTCCTATGATAAAGACTAATACGTTATGACGGCAGTATTGGGGTTTTTGAGGTCGCTAAAACTAAATCTTAAAATAATTTTTTTCTAAATCCACCCCCTGAGGGCCGTTTTTATGAAAATTGGTGTATTGGACTTTTTGAGGTTGCTGAAAGTGAATCTGATAATAATAATCCATTACACGCGCGTAGGTGAAAAATGGGAAAGCTCTTTTACTGGGCAGTGTATTTGAATTATTTTCCCACTTCTCCCAATTATACCATTTATTGTGGATATAGTCCCCTACTCTTTAATTTCAGGTTTCTCGTTCTGGTCCGACGTCGGTGACCCTTCGTGGCGTTCGCAGAGAACTATCAGGAGACTATAAATGCGAGGTGTCGGCTGATGCCCCGTTGTTTCACACCGAGATCAAGGCGAGTCGTATGATAGTCACAGGTTAGTCTTTTTATTGTCCACCAGGGGCGGATCCAGGAAGTGGTCCTGGTGGGGTAAAATCCAAAAACTAAAATTTTATATTCTTAAATTAAGAAATAACGTACAAATTCCTTGTGCTATTTTAATTTTAAATCAGTCTTAATTAAATTTAAAATTTTCAGGAAAAATTAATTTCTACGAGGGGAAGATTCCTATAACAATAATTGTTTTTGAAAGTAATCTCCTTAAAAACAAAAAAAGTTATGGGGGGTTAAACTTTTAAAAAAACCGAAAAAAGCTCAAAGAAAATTACCATTAACGTAACTTTTTTAGAAAAAAATACTATTGTTATAAAGATCAATTTTGAAAGTAATTCCCCCAAAAACAAAAAAGTTATGGGGACTATTTTTTTTATGAAAAACTATAACTTTTATTTTTTTATTTTTTTTTTTTCGTTTTTCGCAAGAAAATAAAAAAATATGATTTTTTTTTGCAAACTTTTTTTTTGACTTTTTTCTTAGTATTTTGATTTTCAAAAAATTTAAACTAAATTTCGAATTTAATGCACAATATTTTGAAAAAAAAAACTAAATTTACGTAATCCCGATATCGGGATTACGTGTGTTTGGTCCAAGCCAAGAGGTGACCCTATAAAAAATTTCATATTGAAACGTATTAAAACACATTTAAAAAAATCCAAATTCGTATTAAAAATTACTTTTTAATACGTATTTGGAATCGTCTCTACGTGTTTCAATACGTTTCAATATGACATTTTTTATAGGGGAGGCAATGCACAGTGGTTCCAGAAAAAAAGTGACAAAAGTCTGCCTTTTTGCATAGGGCCATTTTTGCCCCGCTGATTACGAAAAAAATAGTGAAAAATTTGAAAAAATTATTTTTTTTGAAAATTATCGGATTTAGCTAAAATTTGGTAAAAAGGCTTCATTTGGTAATATTAATACGGGCCAATACCCCAAAAATTAAAAATCAAAATGGCGGAATAAATATAGCCGATTTATTTTTTAAAAAATTCCAAAATTAACGAAAATAAGGCACAAAACAAACAAAAATTAAGAGATTCAACCCAATCTGTTATGGGTTATTTTCCTTATGTATACTACTAATTACTGTAAAAATTTCATGATTTTCGGCTGGCGCGTTTTTTTTTTAATTTAATTTTGAAAAAAAAATATTAAAAATTTTACAAAATATGAGTAATTTTTCTGTTCTATGAATTCATATATTAAACAAAACTACCCTTTTCTAATGTTGTTTAATAAATAAATAGTAGAAAAATTACTCACATTTTTTCAAATTTTTAGTATTTTTTTTTCAAAATTAAACTGAAAAAAAAGTACCAGTAAAAAATCATGAAATTTTTACAGTAATTAGTAGTAAATATAAGGTAAATAAGCCATAACAGATTGGGTTGAATCTCTTAATTTTTATTTGTTTTGTGCCTTATTTTCGTTAATTTTGGCAACATTTTAAAAATAAGTCGGCCATATTTATTCCACAATTTGAATTTTAAGTTGTTAGTTGATTCGTCTTAATATTACCAAATGAAGCCTTTATGCCAAATTTCAGCTAAATCGGTCATTTTTCAAAAAAATTGAACCACCCTAATAGAGGAAATACGCCTAATTTCGGATGGTTTCCAAATTTCGGATAGTAGTGTATTTAAGATACTGTCTGCAAAGGTAAACAGAAACCTACTTTTATGTGAAGCCAAAAGTCAAACTAAATCCGTCCTGTAATATGATAACGGTAGAGCTTCTCCCCTTTAAATGGCAGCACAAATCGTTTATATTGCAAATGGCAGTTTTGTGCTCAGTTGCATTATTATGCTTACGTAAGGACAGAAATTTTTAATTTTAAACAAAATTATAAAAATATTAATTTATTATTCCATCAATCTATTTTCTAATCATCGTACAGAGTGATATTGGTAGACTGACAGTTTCGGGCTGCTGGCCCTCTTCAGTACCAAGAGTCAACTCTGCACGCTGATTAAGAAAACGTTTTTAGACTTTACTCGCAAAAGGAATATAGCCATTAGATTGATGTAGACTTGTGCGCCATCTATTTCTAGATGTAGACAACTACTCATACCTCACCTAATCTGGAGACTTTGAATGGTAGCAAGTTGAAGACTTGTGTGTCTCAAGCACATAGTACCACTTACGTCTTAAATGTGAAGGAATAACAAGAAACATAAGCAATGGGATCCAGATCTACTCTTGAAAAAATTTTTTCGGATATGTCCGAAATTAGGAGCCCTTTTTCAAATGCACAAAAATGCACTGATTTTTTTTAACCGTGTTTTTTGGAAAAAATAAACTGTAATAAAATTGCTTTTATAATAAATCATGGTTCGCTAAAATAAGTTGTATCTGGTTATATAAAAAAAATATCAAAAAGTAATACCGAGTATTAAATATTGAATACATTGTAAATGGTATCCGAAATTAGGCGACTTTCCTCTATCGCAAAATATTTTTTTCACTATTTTTTTTTCGTAATCAGCGCTGCAAAAAATGGCCCTATGCAAACAAGCAGACTTTTGTCACTTTTTTTCTGGGACCACTGTGCAATGAGCCTCGTTGAACGAGACAACCGCCTCAGGGCGCAAAGCTTATCTAGCCCTAATAGGGTCCCCTATAAGATGGAAATAATATATTTAGCAGCTATTACATATTACCATTGTCCCTTTATCCCTTAACCACATTTACCACATTTACCCCAATATATATAAATGGAAAAGTTGGCCATTTTTACTTTTGAAAAAACTATTTAAAATATTTTCAACGCATGTTTTAGATGCGTTAGGTAATTTAAAAATGTTTTATCCTGAAAAATAACCTTTTCACAGAATTGCCGACCAGTAATCCGGTGATGAATGTCGAGCCTAGCAAAGTCGAGATTGGAAAAAAGATAAAAGCCCAATGCTACTCTCCTGGATCAGACCCGGCCGCTAATCTGACTTGGTTTATCAACGACGATGAGGTAAACGAACACGTTCTTTTACAGTTAAAAATTAATGATTTTTAATTTTCGTTAATTTTAAATATTTTGTTTGGTTTAGTAATTATTTTTTTAATTTGAATATACTAAGTGATTCGCCTAAAAATTTTTTAACTTCACCCCCGCGGGGGTGAGGGGGTAAATATTTTTAAATATTTTTAATATTTTCGTCAAAATTGGTATATAGGGGTTTTGGGGTCGATGAATCTGAATCTGATAATAAAATACTTCTAATTTCACCCCCTGAGGGGCAGAGGGTCATTTATGTGAAAATTTTATATTGGGGTTTTTGTGATTGCTTAAAGTGAATCTGATAATAAAAAAAATCTAACTCCACCCCTAGAGGGGCGGGGTGTAGTTTTCTTGCAAATTGACAAACCTATTGAGCTTTTGAGGTCGCTAAAACAAATTCTTAAAATAATTTTTTTTTTAAATCCACCCCCTGAGGGGCGGGGAGTAGTTTTCGTCAAAATTGGTATATTGGGGTTTTTAAGGTTGCTGAAAGTGAATCTGATAATAAAAAATCCATTTCACGTGCGGAGGTGAAAAATGGGAAAGCTCTTTTACTAGGCAGTGTATTTTTACTTGCGTCTGGAGGGTGTTTACAAAATATTTCTTCCGATGTGTTTGTATGACTTTTGTTCGACTTAAAAATCTATGATTTTTGAGCATTTCAGTAAGATTTCTGAAAAATCTTTGAAATCTAGTCGAAAATTATAGAGATTTTTTAAAGAATTTTGAGATTTTTGAAACATTTTTAAAAGGCTCCTGAAAATTTGTTCAGATCTTCAAGCCTGTAGCAAGGAAAAAAAATCTAGGGGGGCCTAACTAGATTAAAGGGGGGCTCACAAAAAAAATCTTGAAATTTATAGTCTTTAATCTAAATACTATACACATTCTTTATGCTCCAGGGGGGAGGCTCAGTTTTTTCCAGGGGGCTCGGCCACACTTCGCTCCCCCCAGACACGTTGACTTCCCATAGTGTTTCACCTCCGTCTAATGCAGTTTACCCCGAAATACCCTACTTTAATTGTAAATGCAAGGGTAACGTTCCTTTGAATTATTCCAAGCCTTTTCTAATAAAAATGTCTTTGTGTAAATTAAATTTATTTATGAGTCTCACACTAAAATTAGCATAATAATACTAAATATAAATCGGGAAAATGAAATATTTCGCAATGTCGAAAAATTTTGCGCTGTTTCAAGATTTATTTTCTGATTTATCACTTCTAATTTTATCTATACTGCCATATATCACAATTAGGTTTTCCCCTTAAAAGAATCCCAAATAATTTCACCCCTGCATCACATCCACAATTATTGCAATACGATAGGGGCAAAACCTCTATAGCAGTCAACGAAACAATAATTTTATTTTTAGAAAATAATAAAATAACAAAAAAAACTGAAAATAAAAAAAATTACTGCTGCCAACAAAATAATACTTTCCCCTATAGCCCTAGGTTCATTAGAATCAAAAACAAAACAAAAAAAAAAACAAAAATTGAAAAAAAAAAATAAAAAAATAAAAAAAAAAGTTTTTTTTTCGTAAAACGAAAAACAAATTTAAAAAAATGTGTTTTTGAAAAAAATTGTTTTTACCTCATTTTACCCCCTTACCCCAACCCCATTTTTACGAAAAATCCCATCCTAGAATTTTGGATAATCAATCTGTGGTCCAAATTTGAAGTCTTTAGCCAGAAGCGTTATTGAGTTATCGTGGTCACAAATTTCCCGGACACACAGACCGACCGACCGACCGACAGACAGAATTTTTTTACGGAAATCATACTTTTTGGATACATCTTGAAAATTTATTACAATACCGAGAGTGTACTTCGACTGGTACACTTTCAGTTTTTGTCGTAGGTATTGCTTTCCGATTTTAATGTTTTCAAAATTGTGGAAAAGCCTTGTATTCGTGCAAAAAATTGCAAAAATCATCCTCATGCGACCGAGAAACATTATTTCTCGTCCTTGGATCATAATATACTATTATATCATGCCACTTTCTTAATAGGTGACGTTTTTTACGATGTTTTGGCAGTTCTCAAATCCAGTGTATCCTAGATTAATTATATATTAATGTGCAAACTTAAATTTTCTATGTTATAGAGAAAATATCAAATTGATTGATTTGATAGCAGTAGATTTTTACATAAAGGTTTATTTAGAATTGTTTTATCAAATTTATAATTATTAAATGATCTGCAAAAAAAAAAACGTTCTTTAATGTAAATAAACAATGTTGAATATTTTAATAGTATATTAAAGTACTAGATTCATAACATACGTTTTTAGCGCACGAGTACAAGTTTAGAAAACGAGCCGTTTGCGGCGAGTTTTCTAAAGTACTAGTACTCTAAAAACGTGTTATGAAACGAGTGCTTTATACAATTTTTTCTATTTTGCTCTAAAATTTAAAAAACTTACATTTAAATTGATGACTGATTTAGGGATTTTTGTTTTGGGTTGGCATTACAGTTTACACTATGTTTAAAATTCTAAGAACAAATGATATTTTGATATATTTTTCCTTTTTCACAATTAACCAGTCCACAATTTTAACACGGTAAAAAATAACCCAAACACAAAATTTTGTGAAAAATTAAACTTTAAATTGACATTGACATTTGCACGCAAAACGTCAAGAGATAGGCTTTTGTATGCTGCCAACCCAACAGAAAAAAAAGTAGAGACCTCTTATGGGCCTATAAGAACACGCAAAATGCGTGTGATTATGAGCTTATAAGAGTCGCAAAATAGAAAAAGTCATTTTTAATTCAAACATCTTTTCTTTATAATAATTTTCGATATTGTCAAACCTCGTATACGACTGATATCTGATGGTTGCATTTTAGGTTTATTCCATGCACAACTTTTTATGAAGAATGACTTTTTTTCCTAAAATGAATAATAAAATAGTTTTCCATATGCCGCCAACTTACGTAGACACCCTGTATATGTATATGTAAAAAATATATGCGTAATTTAACTTTTATAGTTTGATTTGGGGGGGCGGGGTAACAAAATTTGGGGGGGGGGACTTGACAAAATTTGGGAGGCTAAGCCCCCCAAGCCCCCCTCCCTAGTTACGCCTTTCAGAAAATGAAAATTGGTAAGTAAGGGTTTTTAAGATTGCTGAAACTGAATCTGATAAAAAATTCTAATCTTATCTGATAATAACTTTTTAACTCCACCCCCGGGGTGGGGGTAATTATTTAAAAATGTTATAATATTTTCCTTAAAATTGGTATAAAGAGGTTTTTGGGGTCTCTGAAACGAAATCTGATAATCAAAATTTTCTATCTCCACCCCTTTCACCTACAATAAATCGGACCTGAGGAAACCAACAATGAAAAATTAATTGGACCGCAAAGGGTTAAGTTTATTACTGAAATATATATATTTTTAGATAACTGAATTTTCTGAAAGTGTAAGAACGTTCCCAGTGGAAATAGAGATGGACCAGGCCTTAGGATTACAGTCCTCAAAATCAAAAATTGAGATAGTTTCAAATCGATCGCATTTCATAATGGGAATTATGACCATAAGGTGTGAGGCCCAAATTTTCAGCATATGGAATACAGCAGTAGAAGATTATGTTAGGGATGATAGCCCCCAGCTAGCCCCTGTTTTAGGGTCTACTTCCTCGCATAGCCATATAGAACAACCTTCAGGTAAGTGGATAATTTTTAAATAATTTAAAAATTAAAGAAACGTATAGTTTTTTTTATTTTTTCCTTAGAAATTATAAACTAAAAGAGTCTTCTTTATTTTTTATTACTTTTTTCAGGACCGGTTTGCAATTATTATAATATTTTTTCGATAAATATTTCTTATCCGCACTTTAAAAGCTAAAAGTTTTCTCGTGGTATATCGTTGTTTTTAGGCTGATACAGAAATTGCCAGCCGAACTCGGAAAGCAATCACCCAAACAAAAATGTCCCTGTTTATTTTTAATCCGATTGTAAAAACAATAAAAACAAATTTATATTTTTGACAACAAAATTGACGTTTGTGTTTAAATGTCATCAGTCTCGATCAATCAACCAATTAGCGTCGTCTGTTTTACTTTTTTCACTAGTACGAAAAATTAAACTTTGCGTATTATACAGAAAGTGGCGTTTTTATAAATATCTATAGATAAAATCAAAGAAAAATTCAGATTGCGGCTTTCCCGCTTTAAGGGGTTGGTTTGATTTTTGAGGCGAAAAATTGACGATTTTTGTGTAGCTGTATTATTTTTATGTACAACATTTTTTACAAAGTATTAGGCAACTCCTAAAGTCCACAGAAAAAATATTCTTTATTTTTTTGCCGTCATAAATAAATGTGCAGCACGCGCTGAAGTTGACCCTCAAAAATGACATGACAAACGGTCACAGCTATAGCTCCGCCCCCATTGATCTGAAAAACAAAAACCAAAAACTGTCTGCTAAATATTATGTCACTTAGTTCGCTAACGTCGACATTAGTCAAAATTAAAAATTAAAAAAATCCACGCGTATTTTAGTGAAAAAAAAACATGTCATTTTTCTGGCCAAAAACGGGAAAAAATGTACATTAGTTAACTCGCCAACATGATTTTCGATAAATTACCGAAAGATTTAAGTCATAATGTATAAATAGTTTTTTTTTAATCGCTGGGACCGTTTGGATTTTTCAAATGGCATTTTGACAAAAACGCGTTTAAAGTTTATTTTATGTATGTTTTAAAGTATATGTATCTATATAATATACCGTGCGATTATAAAGTGCCGAACACTTTTTAATGCAAAACTGGCATTAGCGATGATTAAAATGCAAGAAAGCTGTGCGCGTTTTACTGGCCACCGAGCTGTTGTACGTAGCAATCACATAGGCTTGTCGCGCACAACTCTAACAGAGGCGTGGCTTCAAACGAAGAGTATTTTATTTTCAAACTGTTCGGCACTTTATAATCGCACTGTATATGTATAACTTTTTTAAGAAGACGAATTTCGTGAAATTATTTTAAGAGCGTATTCTACACAAAAAAAGCAAAAAAGAAAATCGATTTTTTGAAACCAAAAATCAGAACAACCCCTAAAAGTGTATTTTTTAGCAATTCTATTTTATGATTTTTATATTACAGATATGAAATCAAATCAGAGTTGGAAATTAAAAGAAAATTTAAATATTAGTTTAGTATTTTTTTGGATAATACCTATGATTTTAAGATAATGTCCCCATTAGTATCGTAAATAATGTGTGCCTAACTTATTTTTGTAAATAAGCTTTTTTATGTTTTTTAAAATTATAATCGATTAGGTACTTTAATTTTGTAATAAAGGACTCCGCACATTTACTGAGGAAAATGTCTTCCTGCGGATTTGGCTAAAAATTTGATATGTTGTAGTACTTAGTTCCTTGAACAAAACTGGCCGGGCCAAACCTTGCGTCTGATCAACCGTTTTCGTGCAATAACTGTTTAACAACAGGCCTGTTTTTCTTGTAATTCATGAATTAATTCATTGCATCTCAGAAACTACTAGCATTAGAGCAATAATTTTTACTGAAGTTATGCTTTATGTAAAGGTGTGAATTTCTAAATGTATATACAGGTTGTCTATTACTTTGACATACCCAAAATAGTGTAATCTATAAAATTCGTGCATGATGGCTAAACATTTTCATCATGTTTTTTTTCACTTTTCTTGATGTTATAGACCATTTTGAGTCGAAATCTGAAATAAAAGCGTATGTATGTATGTAATATATCTCAGTTGATAGATTAGCTATCGACAAGCGGTTTTTGCAAATTATTCTCACGAAAGTTTTACACCTTTATAAATACAATATAAATCTTGCAGTAAAAGTTTTTGCTCTAATGTTAGTCCTTTTCGAGACACAGAGCATTAACTCATAATGAAAGGAAAACATATAATATACCTGTTTTTAAACTGTTATTTCACCAAAACGGTTAATCAGCCGACCCGGCCAGTTTTGTTCATATTAGGGAATTAGAAACTACAACATATTAATATTTCAGCAAAGTCCGGGAAGACATTTTCCTTAGTAGGTAAATGTGCGGCACCCTTTAAAATAAAAACTCCAAAAAATTGGTTCATATTTTTTTATCTTTGGAAGTTTGGAAATAAAAATCTATAATAACATTCTGTTTTATTTCAGTAATTCTATAGATTCTAAAAATATGTTTTTATTGGCAAACACATTTAACTATCTTTAGTTATAAAATTTTATGCTCAAGCTTTTTTCATATTTATCACGTTGGAACGATCATTTATATAATTTTATTGTTTTCTTTTTCTTTGTAAAAATGACAATATTAAATTGCGGTATCGGGCAGAAACTAAAGTTTTTTTTTTTAAGGTATAGTTATTTTAAACCTTCCCGCTTGTAAACAATATCGAAATTACCATAGCAACGTAAGATACGCATGCGTCGTAAGCGAAATTACTAGGCCCAATTTACATAACCGTAAAACGTTGACGTGCCATTAACGAGAACAAAACAATGGTTTATTCCTCTATATTATTGGAATAAAAGTGATTTTATAAGCAAATTTTGTTTCTACAGGAATACAAAAGTTTTTTAGCAACAGCTTTATCAATTCTCTTTTTTTACATCAAAACATCATAAAAACAAAGTAAGTAAACAAAAATAATAAATTTTGGTTATGTTGACATTTAAAACAAGTCACATGCTTCAGTGTATATCGGACTTTGTGGAGTATTTAGCGGCAAATTTAAAATAACTATACCTTAAAAAAATAAAGTTTAGTGTAGTACTATTATGCGCATTAAAAAACCTGTCTACCGAGATGAAGTCACAAAAAATCTAACGAAAAATACAAATTTATCATCACATAAAATAAATACATGTAAAACATAATATATACTTATTTCTGTCCTATGGGGGAATAAGTACCCCCCTTACCCCCGCCCTACCTTATTATTATTAGAGCAATAAACTTATATTTATACATCCTTATTATTAAAATGTGATATCACTTAGATTAAGAAATCCTTATAAACTAAATATGAAAATGTACATAAAAATAAGCTTGTCTAAAGTTTGCTTAATGTTATCGTAGTCATTGACTACGTTTATACGATAAACAACTACGGTGTTTCCTAATATCAATTAAATCCAGAGTTTTTAAATATAATAACCAAAATAAGCCGTGAAGATTTGTAACGGTACGCTTTCCATTATATACTATTCACAGTAAATTGTATATTGCATTTTCTCAACTTAAAAAAATATTTAAAAAAATAAATAAAATAGATTTTTTTAAAGATCTTTTTTTGAAAAAGGGAACGTTTAAGTATTACGTAACGCAAAATATGGCCATTTTTGACCCCCACCCCCCATGTAACGCGGCGTAACATTTTCGAGACCCCCCCCCCATTTGTTACGTAACATTTTTTTTTTACAAAAAGTAAAACTATTGAAAGGAAATTTTGCTATACGGTTCAAACCGGTTTTTAACCGGTTATTGCTTCCGTGGTTTAACCCAAAACCGGTCCGATGTAATTTCCGCAACCGGTTAACCGAAAACCGGTTATTGGCTATGGTTTTCCATCTCTTATTTGTTTTTGTTTAGAGGATTTGGTGAACTGTTAACCAAGCCGTGTGCAATTAAATTCGCACGGAATCCGTTTCTTTAGGCCTGAATCATTTGTAAAAACATGATCCAATAAACATTTTATAAGTTTATAATGTTTTAAGTGTTACGTAACATTTTTACTGACAACCCCCCCCCCCTCTGTAACGCGGCGTATGCTTGTGCTAGGTACTCTCCATTAATCTTGACAAAAAAATGTTTAAAAAGGATATATTTTAGTAGTGGATCACAACAAATTTTCAGGATTTCCGATCATTTCATCAAATATCTCTTTAAGTCGGTTCATGTTCGTTTTCAAAAAAGACTTTACCATAATTACCATTTAATTTAATTTTGTAAAAAATAAATATTTTAACTTATATGTCATTGACATACTCGTAAATACCGCAGAAAATGGCGTTTACACGGCCGTACGGGACTTAAATAAAATATTAATAAATACGGCAGTTATAACTATGGTAGTTGGGTCTCATGTAAACATAGTCAATGTTTTATTCAATCAAGATGTTTTTTATTTGATATTTACTCCAATCAAGTGTAATTTTAAGGTTCATTTTATTAGGTATATCGTTTTCTCAGTGTACATCGAAACTTGTTAACCTTTTTGCATAGTATTGTTGATTTTTATAGTTAATAAAATAATAATTTATAAAAATTGTGTTATTTTCAATAATTTTAATACCTATATCCTTGTTTTTGTCAATAAAAAAATATCCATGGGCTACGGGGCTATTAAATCAAACGGGAGTTAGCTTTCCACATTAGTCAAAACCGCAAAGCAAAAGCAAAAACACCATTTGGTTTGGTTTGGACTTTTAGAGAAAAAAAAGGAACTGGAAACCATGGTAAGGCAGTTATGGTAAGTTATTTGTTATTATAAAACATAAAAAAAAAAAAAACAGGAAGAATACGTTTCTGACCTTAAAATGACTGTACGAATTTATACACAGTGTGTATTACACTGTTTATACATTATATCATATATACATAGATGCGCCTTTAGTCCACGTCAAACCGAAAGTTTTCATTGCTATTTCCAGGTAGATTTCACCTTCCCGCTTCTTGTCACCATCCACCGCTATAGTTGTTTGTTGACAAATATGTTATACTTCACCTCCTCGCAACCTCACCGCAATAGTGGTTTGTTTACAATTGGCTTTGTATATGTTCTACATGAAACAAATCAACATTAATGCCATATCTATGTATATATGATCTAATGTTTATACGCCCGGTCGCTCCATTGAAAGAAACATATGCCATGGCAATCAAATAAAAATATGTGGAAAGTGGCTCATATAAAAACACCCTGTATATTATTACATCATACTATAAAATAAGTTTAAATGTTATGCTTCAGGACTTATTAAATAAATGCACTGTATATTTTAAGACTTTAAAAGAATGTATAATGTTTCAATAAAATGGTTTTAAAAGAAAAGTTGGAAGAGTCAACTAAAATAAATCTGAATTAACTTCAACGAAAACTTCATTAAAAGAAAATAGAGGAAAACTGATAAGGATTTATTTAAATCGTAATTTTTATCATTTTTTAACATTTTTCTTTATTAAACTTTTTCCAGAGTGAATATTTTAAATATATATTATTCTTAGAAAACTTGGTGACAACTTAAATATTTATATCCTTACTAAAGATTCTTTCGTAGTAGATAATTCCTAGTGGATAAGTCCTCGGTTTCTACATAAGTTTTAAAGCAATAACACAAGTCTACAAAAAATAATAAATAAATAATAAATAAATAATAAAAAACATTATTCGCGCAGTTTTTTCACAAATCTTATATAAAGTGTATGACTATCAAAAATTATACACTACCCTAGTAGAAATAACGTTTTTCTAAAGTTAGAAAACTGTATAAAAGTACGTTATAAAATATATGCAAATTTCCCGCTTTTTAACGTTAGAATCAAACGTTAGTTACAAACGTTAATTTAACGTTAGATTTTTAAGTTAGAAATACGTTATAAGTACGTTTAATTTCTAACTTTCGGAGGGGGCGTGGCCAACTAGGAAATTTCTACCTGCGGAGCTGGAGACAAATTTATTCATGTAAATAAATTTTAATGTATTTTAGCAATCATAATATTTTTAAACATAATTTCGTTACATTTATTTATAAAATAGCCATCTTTTTAGGTGGCCCTAAATATATTTCTTGTAATATGCTGTTATACTTCGATAAATACGTTTACTCCTCAGAAAAAGTTTATATTTAGTTAGTTAGTATTTATTTATACATTCAGAATCTTAAAATATTTTTTTAATTCTAGTACAGCGTTGCCAGACTTACTATAATTTTGACTTTTGGGGTTTATTTTTTTAAACTTATTATAGAAATAATATATAATTATCAAACCTAGGCACATAGCTGTCTGAAATGAGTATTTTCTACTATAGCTTACGTATTAATAATGGAAATTTAAAAAATATTTAAAGTTAGAATAAGGTTAGAAAAAGGTTAGAATTTAGTTGGGAAACTAACGTTAGATTTATGTATTTTATAACGTTTGGACTTTTATTTATGTATTTTTCTACCAGGGTATATACGATTTTTTTGTCTGGTGAAATCGGTTTCAGCGCATCAAAAAACTAGGAAATGATGGACCTTAGAACCTTAGGACAAAGAATTTTTTTTTTGTAGACCTGTGTAATTATTGGATGGTGTTATGCAATTGTATGTCAACCCACATTGACAGGACGGCCTTTTTTTAAATATAATGGAATATTATTAAAGCAAAATGACCATCAATTAGATTCACTTATTTCAATGCAATTTAAGACATATTAATCAAATTATATTTAATATTTTTCACAAAAACTATGCAGAAAGATGCTGTCAATGCGAGTTTACATACTTACTGAATTACTGCATAAAAGTAAATCAATATATTGATAATATATTAAGAATAATTCAATTATTAAGTATAATTATATACAACTCTAAATCGTTATGCTATACAGTGAAAATAAATTGTACCATATTTTATGTTTCTAATTTATTATTTCCACTTGGCATATACGCATTAGGGTGGACCTTATGTTTTTATTATCTTAAAGTTTTCATTTAGGTGTAACTGAACAATTCTGAAAATATGAGAGTGATCAAACTTCTCTAAGGGGACCCTAAAATTCGTAAAATTACCATAAAATATAAAGATCGATTCAGGCATAATTATCACTAACTACACTAAATTGAAATAAGAAATTAATAAATTAAGAAAATTGATAACATAACCTCGAATTCTAAAATAAATTTTCCGTGGTATGCAACAATTAAGATAAAAGATATTAATATAGCATAAAATAATGATAGAATCTTAAAATACACCATAGAAAAAAAAGGAATACACAAACTTTAGTGAAAAACTTTATAAACAATCCTTATCAAAATAAAAATAAAGATGGCGACACCTCTGTATTTTAAAAATTAGTACATTTTCAGTTTAAGGAAAAACACAGTAGTTACATAAGAAAATAAAAGGTACTTCTGGAGATAAGTTGGTTTGAAAATACGATTTTTAGACCCGACAACTGCAAATATAGTTATAATCGTCCTACGCAATGGATATTTGTCTTTTTTTTACTTATTCAGTCGTATTTACACATACTTATTATCTATTTGGCAGTTACCTTGTTGTTGCATACCACGGAAAATTTATTATAGAATTTGAGGTTATGTTTCTTAATTTTCTTAATTTCGAAATTTCTTAATTCAGTTTAGTGTAGTTAGTGATAATTATACCTGAATCGACCTTAAAAAATCGTTGAAAATTGTCTGTAATTTTTTTGACAATTTTAAAGGACCTATTTTTTTTTCTTTTTGTGAGTCAAACGCTAAACAAACATTTTAAAAATGTATCAAACTGGACTAAATTAATTTTTATTTAATGCATACTAATAATTATTAATAATATTAAAATAATTTAACTAAAACAAAACGAGCTAAGCGCCAAATATTTAGGAGCTCTTGTTTAGCGCTTAGCTCGTTTTGTTTTAGTTAAATCATTTTAATATTATGAATAAATATAGAAATGCAATAAATAAAAATAAATTTAATCCTATCTGAGGAACAACTTTGGAGGATTTTCGGCACGAGTTTTAATCATTTTGAAATTTTGGCACATAATTTTGTATGCGTAAAAGTAAAAAAAATAAGATTTCATCCCTTTAAATTTTTCACTTATACAAAAATTACAGACAGTTTTCAACGATTTTTTACGATTTATGGTAATTTTATGAAGTTTAGGGTCCCATCATCACCCTTAGAGAAGTTTGATTACTCTCATATTTACAGAATTTTCTAGTTACAAAATGAAAAGAATGACCGCAAAATTAGCCTCTTTTTCAAACATCTGTAACCGATTAGAATTGATAAAATGTAACGTATACGTTTAAATTTTGAGAACTTATATATAAGTGCTCAAAATTTTTGTCTGGTAATGAACTTGTGTAAAAAGCAAGATTTATTGTTCTAGAAAGTCCAAACATCACCTTAAACAATGGGTTAACTATGGGTACTTGAATTGAATTTTATACAAAACTTTCTTACATTTTATTAAACATAACTGACTAGATCCCTTTGACTCAATTTTTCTTGTGATACTTTATGATTTACTACTTTTTTTGGTGCTTAGGGGTAGTTTACCCTCCTTTGTGGGAGTGGATTTTCATCAAATCTAAGGGTGATACCCCTTTACGTGTTTTTTATGTTTTATTAGGGTTAAAAAAGGGTTGAAAAATAAAAAATTCAAAATATTTATAAAACACATTTTTCTGTAATATAAAACATAAAAAACACGTAAAGGGGTATCAACCTTGGATTTGGTGAAAATTCACTCCCACAAAGAGGGTTAAACTACCCTCAAGCACCAAAAAAGTAGTAAATCATAAAGTAGCTCAAGAAAAATCGAGTTAAAGGGATCCAGTCAGTTATGTTTAATAAAATCTGAGAAAGTTTGGTATAAAATTCAATTCAAGTACCCTCAGTTAGCCCTTTGTTTAAGGGGATGTTTAGCTTCTAGAACAATAAATCTTGCTTTTTGTCCAAGTTCATGACCAGACAAAAAACATCTTTTTTTGAGCTCATTTTTTTAAGATATAAAAAAATTATAGGTCCACCCTAATACGCATATACGACTCGAATTTTACTTGGATTTGGTTTGACCGAGAGGGTAAACCGCTAAAAATAATTGTACACCTAAATTCCTTTTAGGAGTTAGTCCAAAGATTTCCTCGAAATTTTCTTTATTACCTCGAAAAAGATTTCCTACATTTCTCAGCGGTTGATACCCCAAGATAATATTAAATTTAACTAAATTATTTTTTTTACAGGTATCCCAAAAAATATACACATTATGATTCTATGATTTAATTAATTTCTTTTTGGGGATATAAAATAAAGGAAAAAGGCTTAAATTTTATTTTATCTAAAACCAAATTCAAGTAATTAAACTTTAAAAAGAATTTAAGTTGGATGTATAAAACCAACGAAAAATAATTTAAAAATATAATATTCTTATTTATTTTTAAAGTTTAATTTAATTCTTATTTGGCCCAATTGGGAATAAAGATAAAATACAGAAAATGGCATTTAATTTAACTCAAATCTTATCTCAGTGAAACCGAATGCAAATATTACTTTAAAAATTATTCAAGTTGGATATATAAAACCAGCGAAAATTAATAAAAGTATAACAAAATATTTATATTTTTTACTCTTGCTTATGTAGAAGCAAATTGTACTTTCCCACCCTAAGGATGGTCTTACAATAAACAATAAAACGTTAACAAAAAGTTAATTTTTAGTTTTTTCCCTGAAATTTTGGTAAAATAATTTATGGCTAGGGCCGTAGTCACGGGATATGGGGGAGCCTTCCCCCACTAATCTTGAAATCGAAAAAGTTGTAAATTTCAGGGGTTAAAAATATAAAAGTTGGGATTTTCAAAATATAAATAAGAAACAGAAGGTGTATAATTGACAACTTTTATATTTTTAACGATTTTTAATTAATAAAAATTACATTTTGTGCAATATAAAACTTTTTTGTAAACAACTTTTATATTTTTAATTCGTGATGAAAATATAAAAATGTTTAATTTTGGTTATTGGGGAAAGATAATAATAATTTTACAAGAAAGTTCAAAATATACCTAAAATTTACAACTTTTGTATAGATGTATTCATGAAAATTATAGCTTTTTCGTAATCTTTATCTATAACTTTCTTATTTTAAAAAAGTAGGGTTTGGGAATTTCAAATTTTGAGTAAAAATTTTAACAGTTTTACTTACCTGTTGGTAATATTTCGTAGAGTATTCAGTCTACGCCAATAGGTCTAAATTTTATACTATAATAGTTATTTATGGTACTAGTGGGTAAAGTAAGATATTGCCCATGAGAAAATTAACCTGCGAGGCATCAGCCAAGCAGATTAATTTTCGAGAAGGCAATATCGGTTTACCCATGAGTGCCATACAAGGTTTTATCTAATAAATAGCTTAGGAATTCATATTTTTATTAAAAACTTTAATGACATTTACAAGAAAATAATTTGACATGTGACAGTTGAGTGGGTAAAATAAATAATTATCCACTCAATAAAGTAAAAGCCACGCGGGGGTTATTATTGAGTTTATCTATTTAAAATAAAGCTGGTAATTGTCTTATTATCTGTATGTATTGGATAAAAACATTTACAACTCTTTTAATATGAAAAAAAAAACTTGGGAATTACAGCTCTTGGGAAAAAGTATACCAGTAGGTGTAAAATTTACAACTTTTATATTTCAATTTAATTGTATTTTGTAAATAATTTTTTTTTTTAATTTTGGGTAAAATTATAAATAATTTAGTTATTAAGTATCAGTTTAGGTATTTCAGAAGCAAATAATTTCACCAAAAAGTTTTATTCCCACTGTTTCAGACATAAAATGTTTTTAGCCCCCTAACAAACCCATACAAGACAGCAGTAGGACCGTTTTTTTAATTCATAAAATTTTTTGTCTAGAGGAAAAAAGTTATGATTTTTGACCTTCTTCCCACGACAAAGTTTTCTGTGCTACGGCCCTGTTTATGGTGATGTGGAAGATAAGGTCTGATTATGCTTTTCCCCAAAATCTAGGTTGAACTGTATTAAAATTACCAAATACGTTGTAGCTCCAGTAGCCATCTAAAAAAAAATATTTTTTTTATTTGTATGTTTTTTTCAAAAACAGTAACTTATATTTAAAACGCGTTAGAGTAGCGCTCGAAATAGAGTTATAAAATGGTACTTTTTCGCACGCGACTGCAGTTGAACGAACGACGCGCAGCGGAGTTCGTTCAAGCAGTTAAGTGCGGAAATACACTTTCCGCAAGAGTTAGGAATAATTTTTTTTCTACAAGCGTGAGGAAAATTAAGAAAATATTTTAATAACGAGGTAGGTACTTATGTTAACAAACTAAATAATACTAATTATTTTTTATGATTTACAATATTTATAGTAAATAATAATAATAAATAATATTTATGAAAACATTCTAAAAGTTTATGCGTGGCTTACGTTGATTAGAGTTAATGAATTAACATCACTGACATTTATGGTTCTATCATTATTTGACAAATTTTTTGAACGATAAAATTTTAAGAAAATCAATTATTATTTAAAAGTAGGACTTTCATGCGTTATTATTTAAATATAAAAATGTTGTCAAATATGCATATTACTCTGCATTAATTTAAAATATTGCAATAACTTGTTAATTTGGAACATTTTTACTTTACCGCACTAGTGCGGAAAAGTAATGCGGAAAAGCACTAGTGCTGAAAAGTGATACTTTGCACACATAAACGCGTGCGGAAAAGTGCACTTTTTCGCACACTTGTAGAAAAAACTAGTTATTCTTAACGTTAAAAAAAATCGCTTAAAAATAACGTTAGAAAAAAAAGCGTTAGAATAACGTTAGAAAATTCGTTAAAATAACTCGTTAAAATAACTGTGGATAAAAATGCGTTAGAACAACGTTAGATAAAAATATAACGTTAGGTTCGAGGATAGGTTTATGGTTTAAAACCAGAAAAATAATAGTGAATGAAAGCTTAAAAAGTAATAAAAAAAATTCTGACATGTATCTAAGTTACAATTTTTTTCAACGCTTGTGAATTTTGGAAAAAATAGTAACAACTTACTTTATACAATAAGGTATAATCCAATGGAAATAATCCACATACTGTAAAACTTTGTCTGTTATGGGACATTTGTAACGAATATATTTCCGTCTAAAATAAAAAAAAATTATTTAAGAGCTAGCTTTTTGATTTAAAATGTTATTAATTACCGTTTTCTGTAAATCAGCACTATTTGTATTGTTTCTAATTTTATGTAAAATTTTTGGTGTGATGTTTGCCTAAAAAAAAGAAGAAATGTTATGATTATTATATCCAAACCAAACACCGAACAATTAAAATATCCAAACGAATTATCTGTTTGAGATTCTTTTTAATCCTAATAATTAGAGATCGGATTTTACCGAGTCGTGACGTAAAAATCCATATCCGGGTACAACAAATTAATAATTATTTTATAAAAATGTTTTATAAGCTATCCAACTACTACATTTACAAGGAAAAGTATATAAATATGAAAATCCCCTAACGTTTTTATTTAAGTAAAAGAAAATAAAAAAAAAACATAACATATCCGAAAATTATGATTTAGTTGGACTTTTAAATATTCCAAATTTTATTTAATAATATTGTAACATGGTATTAATTTTATCTGCCTGATCAATCCTGTTCTATTCGCAATAACAACTCACGTGACGTTTATAACTTGTGAAAATTTTTTTTTTAATTTTTTTTGAAATTATTACTTTTACTCAAATCTTTTGTTTTTCATATTATAAATAAAATATTAATAAAATACAAAACATATATTATTTGTAGAAAAAACAAACTACCGAGGAAATCTTTTTGTGTTTTATTCAATTTGTAAAAAGTTGACTGGAAGGTGAATCTATTTGAACCACAGAACACAATGGTGTACCATGTACGTTATTTTATTGGTTAGAAACGCGCATGCGGAAACAAGGTTTTTGACAGTACAAATTAATTTCTTTTTTGCTCTAACTTTTTCGTTTTTAATATACCTATTGGGCCTAATCTAATATTCATTTGTCACCGTTTATTTCATTAGTTAAATCCCTTAATAAAATGTCCGTAAAACCATTACTTACTACGGTTAAATCGTGGATTGAAGATTACACAGCCCCACAAAAAAAAAGTCCGGATCTCTAGACCAGACATGTGTATCCTTATGTATTTTGGCCCGCTGAATCCGAATCCGAGGTCAGAAAAAGCCTTACACCCCAGGAATTGGCCCCAGAGGCCGAAAATGGCCGCTGAAAGGTGTGAAACGGGAATTCCGGCATGACGGATGCTCAGGGCAGGTTGAGATTGCATTCTCAAGGCAAAGTCGAATTAGTGGGTAACCGAGCTTAGATCCGACAGGCATCGCGGCCCCTGAGGCCGGAAAATGGGCCCCTGGGGGCCGAAAAATCTAGATTTTCACGTCGGGATCGCAGCACTTCGATTTTCTTGTAACTTCAAACTGCAGCAACGTAAAGAGGCTGGAACCTCTTCCAGGCCCATTGAAATTCACACCCAGGGTCCGAAAAACGGGCCCTCAGGGCGGGAAAATCAAGATTTCCACGTCGTCATCACGGCACTCAAATTTCTATGGACTCTAAAACTCACGGAAACACTGGCAATGTAGCAACATTTCGAGGCCCATTGTAATTCATGTCCGGGCCCAGAAAATGGACCCTTAGGACCAGAAAATCAAAATTTCATGCCGGCATCACGGCGCTCGGGTTTCTACGGACTTTTAAACTTGAGAAACACCCAAGATGGTGGAACGGTTCAAAGCCCATCGGAAGTCATGCCCAGGGTCCGGAAAATGGGAGCTCGGTGGCCGCAAACCGATATCCCTAAGTCCGGACCCTGGGCGTGAATTTCAATGGGCCTGGAAGAGGTTCCAGCCTCTTTACGTAGCTGCAGTTTGAAGTTTCAAGAAAATCCAAGTACTGCGATCCCGACGTGAAAATCTCGATTTTTCGGGCCCCAAGGGCCCATTTTCCGGCCTCAGGGGCCGCGATGCCTGTCGGATCTAACCACCGTTAGCCACTAATTCGACTTTGCCTTGAGAATGCAATCTCAACCTGCCCTGAGCATCCGTCATGCCGGAATTCCCGTTTCACACCTTTCAGCGGCCATTTTCGGCCTCTGGGGCCAATTCCTGGGGTGTAGGGCTTTTTCTGACCTCGGATTCGGATTCAGCGGGCAAAAATACATAAGGATACACATGTCTGGTCTAGAGATCCAGACTTTTTTTTTTGTGGGGCTGTGTTATTCAGAACTAGAGTTTGACGACAATATTTTACACTGCATATTTTGTAAAAAAGACATAACCTGGGAAAGAAAAACTAATATTTTAAGACATGTGAATAGAAAAACTCATAAAGCAGATGAGGAGCAAGACTATTAAATATTTAAAGTAAGTAAAAAGATAAAAAATTAATTTTAATAACAAGTTATAAACGTCACGTCCCCTTTTATTGCGAATAAAAAATGGCAGGCAGATTTTTTTTTAACTTGGTAAAAGTAATACCCAGCCACCATGCCACAATACTATAAAATTAAATTTGTATTATTAAAGAGCCCAACTAAATCGTAATTTTCAGAATTGTTATTTTTTTTATTTTATTTTACTTAAACTTTACGGGTGTATAAAAGCAACCCCTATGTATATGCTGCGATGTATTTGGCGTGGTTTTAAGATATTAACAATTAAAGGTCAGAAAATGTAAATTGTCAGTCAAAGTAACCATCTTGTAGGAAATTCAAAAACCTTCAAAATGGCGTTTTTAAATGTCGATTGTTGCTTAGAAAACTACAAAAACCTCGACAAAAACAATCAAAATTTGCATTTGCATATTATTTGTGTAAAATTTGCATTTTATAGTACTCAATATGTGGTTAAAATTTCAGAAAGATTCATTCAATAGTTTTTGAAAACTTGCAATTGTTTATCACAGAGATGTTTTTTCTTGCAATAATATTATGCGTACAATAGTGAAGATATAATGATTCTACGGGTATCTTATGAAAGGGGAAGAGTTGTTTTATCAAAAGAAATTATTAATTGAAAAAAAATCGATTTTAGCATTGCAAAATCTCGTTACAAAAACATTTGAAAAAAACTCTTCCCTTTCATAACATACCCGTAGAATTATATCTTCATTATTGTACGCATAATATTATTGCAAAAAAATAACATCTCTGGGATAAACAGTTGCAATTTTGCAAAAACTATTGAATGAATCGTTCTGAAATTTTAACCACATTTTGATTACTATAAGATGCAACTTTTTACACAATAACAAAGTCGTAGGTTGATTTTTTCAATTTTTATTGTTTATTGAATAACATTCAAATTTTTATCGTTTTTTGCAGTTTTCTAAGCAACAAAATCATCCTATTGTTTTGCTTCTATACACCTGTATTACCTAACTTGACAGACCTCTGGATGAGCCACCGTCCCCAACAGGGTATTTCCCATTTTTAAAATTATCAAAATTTCGGAAAGCCTTGTATTCGTGCAAAAATTTTCAATTTTTTTTGCGTATTTTTGCGTTTTACGATGTTTTATGTCGATATAAATCAATTTCAAGCAAAAAAAAATTATCGCTCGGTCTGTCGATCGGTCTGTCCGGGAAATCTTGTGGGCACGATAACTTAAGAACGCTTTAAGCTAGAGACTTGAAATTTGACATACGGGTATGTTACCAAAAGTTCTAGCTCGGGATTGTTTTTGGTAAACATTGGGGTGCGGCAAGGGGGAAATGGGGAAAAATACATTTTTTTTTGAAAAATTTGAAAATTACTATATACGGGTTTTTAAGGTTGCTGAAATTGAATGACAATAAAAAAAATCTCACCACCCCCGCAGGGGTGAGGGAGTAAATATTTTAAAATATTTTCAATATTTTCGTCAAAATTGGTATATGGGGGTTTTTGGGGTCGACGAATATGAATCTGATAATATTTTTTTTCTAATTTCACCACCTGAGGGGTGGGGGTTAGTTTTCGTGAAAACTGGTATATTGGGGTTTTTGAGGTAACTGAAAGTGAATCTGACAATAAAAAAATCTAAATCCACCCCCTGAGGGGTGGAGGGTAGTTCTCGTGAAAATTGGTATATTGGGGTTTTTGAGGTTGCTGAAAGTGAATCTGGCTATAAAAAAAATTCTCCACCACCAAAGGGGCGGGGAGTAGTTTTCGTGAAAATTTGTATATTGGGGTTTCTCAGGTTGATAAAAGTTAATCTGATAATAAAAAATCTTACTCCACCCACTGAGGGGCAGGGGGTAGTTTTCTTGAAAATTTTTATATTGGGGTTTTTGAGGTCGCTAAAACTTAATCTTATAATAATTTTTTTTAATTTCACCCCCTAAGAGGGGGTGAAAAATGGTATTTTTTAAGGCTGCTAAAAGTGAATCTGATAATAAAAAATGCATTTTACGCGGCGAGGTAAAAATGGGAAAGCTCTTTTACTGGCCAGTGTATTTTTATTAAATTTCTGGTAATTTTTACTATGGGCTTTTTAAATATTACCCAATTGCATATACCTACCTCATCGCAAGTTTTACTGGCAATCCAAACCACACCTATGACGTAGGTAGTATTAGAAATGGCCCACAAATTAAAAGCAACATCCAATTCAAAATTTTGGTTATTTTTGTCGGTAGCGGAAAAAAATACAGCAATGGAAAACAGAGAAGTTACCAAACTGCCGAAAGTTAAAACGATTCTTAATAAATGCTGAACACTGAACACCTTGTTTACTAAAAGTGAGGTTTCTCCTAGGAGAACGTGTAAACTGGCAAGTTTTTTGATTATAACAACAGGGTCTGTTTTGAAAATAATGTCTTTTGGAATTTTTGTTTTGATTATATGGACATTTGTTGTTTTCCAGCCTAAAAAAAATATAATTTTTAAAACAGCGGTAGCACGGTGTTCTAGAAGAACTTTTAAATGACATGACAACTTCCATTTTTTTTCTTTTTGGAATTTGTTATATGAGATCTAATTAAAAAAATAGGACCAAAATTTTAAAAATCGTTAGAGCCGTTTTTGAAAAAAATGTGTTTTTTAGAAAATATCTCTCATATTACACGCTGACATACTCGGTTTGCCCTCGATGTCTCGGATTTTGACCAAACTTGCCATAGTGGTACCACTATGGTACCTAAGCACTCCATCCAATTTTTTTTTCGAAACGGTCCATCCGTTCACTATACTGGGTGTCCCACTAAGTTCTTGAAATAGCTTATCTCCGTTATTTGAAAAGGTATTAGAATTTGCAAAAATAGCATTAAATCAAAGCCAAAGAAGATTTTACTGACTTATTCAAAACCGCCCCTTGCTTACCTACTCCCTTGAAACTACCCCCAACTTCTGTTTTTCAAATAATTCCCCCTAATTCTTATTAAAGACTATGAAAGTGCACTTTATTCTGAATTCAACCATTTATTATAAGTGGTATCTTAGATTCTAAAGGGCTCTAAATAACAATTATTATTTATTAATAGAACGGTGGTATCTAAAACAAAGTTGCGGGTAGTTTCAGGAGAGTGGGTTATTATGAGTTGGTTTTTGGAAAATTTTCTGGTTAAATTTAAAATGAAATGTGCTTTCATATTCTTCAGTAAAATAGGGGAGTGCTATTTAAAAAACTAGTTGGAGGTGGTTCCAAGAGGGTGGGTTAATAAGGGGTAGTTTTGCATATGTCAGTAAATTCTACTTTGACTCCAATTTATTTATTTTTTTTTTTACTTTTTTATCTTTTTAATAACGGAGATATAGCCCGTCTAAAACCTGGTGGGACATTATTATTACTAAATAATAATTGTTATTGGAAGCCCCTTAAAAGAATAAGATACTATTTATAATACATGGTTTAATTCAAAATGAAATGTAATTTCATATTCTTCGATAAAAATGGGGGTGGGAGGTGTTATTTGAAAATCAGAGGGTGGGGTGGTTACAAGGGCGTGAGTAAGCAATGGCGGTGTTAAATAAGTCAATAAAATCTTCTTTGGCTCCCATTTAACGCTATTTTTTACAAAAAATTTACCTTTTCAAATAACGGAGATATAACTTGTCAAGAACCTGGTTGGTGGGACACCCGGTATCGTGAACGGTTGGACCGTTTTGAAAAAAATTTGGATGGAGTGCTTAGGTACCATAGTGGTACCACTATGCCAAGTTTGATCAAAATCCGAGATATCGAGGGCAAACCGAGTATGTTAGCGTGAAATATCAGAGATATTTTCTAAAAAACACATTTTTTTCAAAAACGATTTTTAAAATTTTGGTCTTATTTTTTTAATTAGAGCTCATATAAAAAATTCCAAAAAGAAAAAAAAATGGAAGTTGTCATGCCATTTAAAAGTTCTTCTAGAACAGCGTGGTAGGTATTCGAAAAGTAGTTTTTTTTTTAAATTGTCAAAGACAAAAACAAGTGTTGTCTAGGAAATATAAGAAAAAAAACAGTTAATAGTAGGTAATTATATACCAAGGTAGAGAAGATTTTTTTTTATAACCGAGAGTATTAAATTCCGAGCTGCGTAACAGCGAGGGATCTAAGAGTGCGAGGCTATATAGAATAGAATAGAATAGAATAGAATAGAATTTTATTTTCTCCTTATGTACATATTACAGTTGAAAAAAAAAATAACAAAAATTGGTTTATGCACAAAACCTAGTTAAGGTATTGAGAAAAATATCTATAGAATAATTTTGTAAAAGATTAGAAAAACATATAAAATTTTTTTTAAAGAATAGTAATTATATAAGGTACCTATACAATATAATGCAGTTCAATTTAAAAAAACATATATAAATACAAATAGTAAAAAAAAAACTAAAATAAAAATAACAAAATCTAAAGAAATGACTCTAGAATTGTTTATTTAGAAATTCGTTTTTTAAATCATAAAAACATTTGCCTGAAGAAAAGTTTTTAGTTTGGACTTAAATATATCTATTGAAGATGCCTTTTGAATTAAATTAGGTAAGTGATTGAAGTACTTGATACCAGAATATAAAGGCCCTTGTCGGGATTTTTCAGATCTATAATAATGTAATAGCAGATAGTTATTTGTTCTAGTAGGGTAGTTAGTAGGGTAGTTATGCCTAACGGATGACGTTGATATATTTTCACGGTGTTTGTATACTAATATGCAAATCTTGTAAAGGTATAGATCATAGATCGTAAATATCTTCAGTCTTGAAAACTGATCTCTGCACGTTTGCCTACGTTTGAGATTACACATTACCCTTATTGCCCTTTTTTGTGTCTTGAATATTACTAGTCCTCTCTACTGTGGTTTATATATTAGTTTTTTCACAACTAGCACTATTTAACTATTTTTATTCAAATAATAAAACAAATTATTAACAGAAATTATATTTTTTGAAATTTTCATAAAAATCAAGTAGATCAATAACATTTGCTCAAATAAATACTTTGAACTGCCGTTTAAAAATTTAGTTTTATTTTTAAATTTTACAATATTTAGCTAATTATTGATTGTATTAATTGGTAATAATTATAATTAATTATGTTTAATAAATAAAAAGTTATTTAAAGCTATTTTCTTGGGTTTAATTAGTAAAAATTGCACAAAGAACTGAAACATCTAAAGTGACAGAAATCAATTGTTTATAAAATTTACTCCTACTAGGAGAGAAAAAATTATTATTGCTATAGGCGAAGAAAATTGATTTCACAGTCTGAAAACATGATAAATAATGGTATGTTCTAAAGCTAGTAGTAAAAAAACGATATTAATAATTAAGATAATACTTAAGAAATATTATAAAATTACAATAGTATAATAATGTAGAGGAAAGTCGCCTAATTTCAGATACCATTTACAGTTTATCCAATATTTAATAGACGGTATTACTTTTTGATATTTTTTTATATAATAATATACAACTTATTATTACGCATCATGATTTATTATGAAAACAATTTTATTACAGTTTTTTTCCAAAAGAACACGGTTAAATAAACTGCATTTGAAAAAGTGTTCCTAATTTCGGACATATGCGATTTTTCTTTTCAAGAGTAGATCTAGATTCCATTGCCTATGTTTCTTGTTATTTCTTGATATTTTAGAAGTAATTTAATCATTAGGCTGTTTTTTACGAAATACTACAGGAGCCATAAGGGGCTGTCCATATATTACGTAACGCGCCTAGGGAGGGGGTCAGAGAAATTGTTACAGTTTGTGACAGGGGGAGGGGGGATCTAGGTAAACGTTACGTAACGGAATTTAATAAATTTAATGTTTATTTCCTAAGTTTGGCAGATGTATTTTTATTTCAACATAAATTACTATTTAGTGGCCCATAATTCCCTTTTTCACACAAAAATTGACGAAACTATGCATATTTAAATGATATTGTAATCAGTAAAAAAACTGTTGACATTGATATTATAAAAAAATCTTACGGCCCTGTTCTTGCGTGATCTTGCCGATGAATCATCGGCGATGATACATTTAAGTGCTATATGTATTATTATAATAAATATCTATCATTTTTACACCGTCTTTTTACCGTCTTGTATTAAAAGGAATTCTGTATCAAGATGTTAGAAACAAAAATACAAATTTTTATATTGTTACGCGTTACACATGGGGGGGGGGTGTTGGTAAATGTGACAGTTTGTTACACGGGGGGGGTCAATTTTTTTGAAAAATTACGTTACGTAATACATGGACAGCCCCTAATTTTAGTTTCCCAATTTCGGATATCTTAGTATCTTAAGTAATTTTCTCTTTTTCAGAATTGTGTATCTTAGTTTGTTTGTAGTATCATTATAATAATAATAATTCATAGCTTTCGGATATCCAAAATTGGGAATCAAATGCACAAAAATGCACTATCCGAAATTAGGCAACCTTCTGCTTTTTAGATTAGAAATTTGTAAAATGTTTATGTTTTCAGTTTCTTAATTACGACTAGTGGATCAACTTAACCTTAAGATCCAAACTTAAAATTTTATAACGATTATTTATAAAATAAACAAGCATACTAATGCAGGAAGGAATTTAAAATTGCTATGTGAAGATATGTCAAAATTGGAATTTTTTTTATTTTTATTAATGGAGAGCTCCTAGCACAAGCCAAAAGCTTATTTGGGGCTCTCCATGCTTGTGTAGAATTTTCAACAAATAAACTAATAAAAACTAATTAATAACTGAGCACAAAACTGCTATTTGCAATTTAAACGATTTTTGCTGCCATTTAACTGGGAGAAGCCTTAAGACCACTTTACATGGAGCAATTTGTACGCAAGTTTGATGCTATGCAAGTTTGCTGCCAGATAGGGGAACAGGGGGCACAGTGAGTCATTGGGCACAATGAATCGTTGACTATAACTCTACCAATATTAGTTTTAGAAACGCCGCTTTCTAATGGCGCGCTAAGAACACGTTTCTCCAGATAAAGGGTCAGTTGCCGGCAAACCTGCGTGGCGTGTGTTGAAGCGAAGAGGTGGCTGCAAAAATAAATAATGAAAGTATTTTTTTTGTTAATCTGTTAATTAGGTATATTTGTACTACTTTTACGTCAATTCCAGTGTAATTTGGCATTTTTATATTCTTTATTAACTCTTAAATAAGTGTGTTTATACAAATTTATCACATATTTGGTATGTTTTTTTATGTCCACTTTGAACTGGTCTGGTTACTGGGGAGACACAGTGAGTCAAAGACGGATTGGACACAGTGGCTCATGATCCACTGTGCCTCAACTATGATTAAATGTTCCTGTATATTTATAATTAAAATTATTATAGGAATTTTACTTTCCCATTTTGAAAATATTCAAAATTTATTCGTGAAAAATTTTTTTTGTGTATTTTTGCGTTTTATGAGGTTTTATGTCTATACAAATCAATTTCAAGCAAAAAAAATGATGGTCGATTGGTCGGTCTGTCCGGGAAATCTTGTGGTCACGATAACTTAAGAACGCTTTAAGCTAGAGACTTTGGCATACAGGTATGTTACCAAAAGTTCTCCCTCGGGATTGTTCACCAAAAACAATTCCGAGCGAGAACAATATTTGTTTACAAAAATTTGAAAATTTCATTATAAGGGTTTTTAATATTGTTGAAATCGAATCTGATAATAAAAAAATTCTAACTCTACCCCCACAGGGGTGAGGGGGTAAATATTTTAAAATATATTTCATATTTTCGAGAAAATTTGAGTGTTTTTGAGGTTGCTAAAACTAAATCTTGAAATAATTTTTTTCCAAATCCACCCCCTTAGGGGTGGTGATGATTTTTTTTAAAGATTGGTTTTTACAATATACAATCAATGTATACATTTAACATTGTTTTTCAGGGTCTTTACGTTAGTTTATTTTGCCTATTTTTTTTTTCTTACTTAAGAGTTTCATTTTCAAGGTTTTAATTTACCTACGTTAATTAATTTTAAGTTTTGTTTTTTGTTACCAAAGAGTTTTATTTAAGTTTATTTAACTATTAGGTATCTAAAATAAACTTTTTTTTTTAATTAATAAATTGACTTAATTTATTTAAATATCACGATTAACTGTACCCGATACTGACTCACTGTACCCCTTGCAGTGATTCACTGTACCCCGTACTGGGGGCTCAGTGAATCAAATGACATACTGTCAAAAAAGTACTTGTAAAAAATCACGGTCTATTCATTTTTAATTTAAACCTGCAAATTATGTTAGCTTAAAGATCAAAGAAACGTAGTATGAAAAAAAATCTGAGTTATTGTCAAAACTTTTAAAAATATGCGCTCTGAAAAAGTAAGTGACTCACTGTGCCCCCTGTTCCCCTATAGCATGAGGACAATTGGACATTGATTTGCCTTTTCACGGAGCAAGTTGTACGCAAGTTTGGTGCAATATATTGCAAGGTAAACAGTGCTGCCAACCAGAGAATTTTGACTTGTCTCTGCGTTTGTTGACAAAAACATAACCTAGCATTTGCTTTTTTAAGGAATTTTTTTAGTTAGACAGACCGACCTATTATTAATAATAGTTATTAAAATTTGCAGTTACTACTATATTAGTAAAATAAACCGATTTGGAAACTTTTTTTCCAGGTTGGTACCACGAAAATAACCATAAAACTTGCGTGAAAATCGCCGAAAAATAGAACATGTTCTAAATAATTTGATGGCACGAAAATGGCCTCAAACTTTGCCTGAAGGCATGCGCAGTGACTGAATCATTCTTGCAACAAACTTGCATAGCATCAAACTTGCGCACAAATTGGTCCGTGTAAAGTGGCTTTTACCGTTATCATATTACAGCACGGATTTAGTTTTTCCTTTTGGCTTCACATAAAAGTAGGTTTGGGAACATTATTATAGATTATGGAGATTTCATATTTTGGCTACCCCTCCTAACAGGGGGTGTGTTAGGGGGGTAGACAAAATATAAAAGCTCTACAGCCTTGAATAACACGAGAACCGAGGTATAAAGTGTATGAATTTTGGTACATTTTGCGTTACGTAATACTTGAACGTTCCCTTTCTGTTTACCTGTACAGATAGTATCTTAGATACACTACTATCCGAAATTGGAAAACCGTCCGAAATTAGGCGTCTTTCCCCTACCTGTACATTATTATAGGTATACCTATAATACTTTATTATGGGCGCACCTATAATACTTTCCTTGACTTTCCCCTATTAAAAATTAATATTTTTTTTTTCGAAAATCAAAAAAGAAAAATATTTTTTTTCGAAAAGCAAAAAAAAATAAATAAAAAAACGAAAAAATTTTGATTTTTTTAGAAAGTTTTTACTCCATTCAATTGGCATATTAAGTTCTCTCACATTCTCTTAAAGGTTCAGCTTCCGACAGTTCAAATAGTAGATGCCTAACTGGGTCATACAGGGTGCCCGTATTTCGACCCAGGAGGAAGAGAAGGAGATTTGGTGGGGGGGGGGGAGGAGGTCAAAAATTACAACTTTTTTTAGCCTAAAAACACAACTTCTTTTTTCCTCGACAAAAAAAAAATCATTTCATGACTAAAAAAAAAAGGTCCCACCTTTCCCAAAAAAAAAAAAAATACACCTTCTGGTTAACATATTTATATATTTTCAAGGTTTGAGAATCCCTACTTTTATATTTCTTAATCTATGAAGTTTACAACTTTTTTCACAAGATTAAAAATTTATAATTTTATTATTTTTAACCCATGAAAAAGTTTTATATTTTGAATTCACGAAATATGCAAGTTTTTTAAAAATCTCAACTTTTATATTTTTAATACAATAAATTTATCACTTTTTTCCCAAAATTAAAAATGTATTATTTTAATATGTTTATCCCATGAAAAAATATGCAACTTTTATATTTTTAATCCATGAAATATGCAAAAAAAATATTCTAAGGTTTAAAAATCCCAACTTTTATATTTTCAAGCCATAAAATTTAAAACTTTTTTTCCCAAAATTAAAAATTTATTATTTTATTTTTTTTAACCCATGAAATATGCAACTTTTATGTTTTTAATCCATGAAATATGCAACTTTTTTGATTTCAAGATAGGTGGGGGGAGGCTACGGCCCTTCGGAATTTCGACCTCAAGCATGGGTATCTCGATTATTATAAGAGATACAAGATCGGTTAAATTAGAAAAAAGTTGCGCATTTGTATGCTAAGCAATAACCTGAAAGAAAATTTTATCTGACATTTTTTGTTTTTTAAATATTACAAAAAAATTAAGTTTAAGAGTATCGTTTTCATTTTTTTTTAGAGAAAACCGCCAAAGCTAGACGTTTTTAATTGAAACATTGCTAGGGTACTTTTTTGCAAGGAATCTAAATCTGTTTTCATATTTTCCATGGCATTTAAGATGCAAGAGTTACAACTTAATAACTTAATAACTTAACTTCGTTTTTTCTTAAGGGCCCTGTTTTGGATTTTTACATTTTTAAATACACTTTTTTCTTCTGATTACAATAATGTATCAGACGATATGATCAAATCTTACATTTTAGCAAAATTAAAAAAAAAACATTTTTGCGCAGAGTGCTTTGGAAACAACGAAGCAATTAAATTAACGGAGGTTAGGTTTGAAACCGTAAATATTGTTAATATTACATTGTCACCTACGCGCATGCGCGAGCTCGGCATTTAGATTATCAAAATGTGAGGAGCGGCTAAATGTAGATCTAAATGCCGAGCTCACGCATGCGCGTAGGTCACATTAACAATATTTACTGTTTCAAACCTATAATCATCATTCGTGTGATACATTATCGTAATCAGAAGAAAAAAGTGTATTTAAAAATGTAAAAATTCAAAACAGGGCCCATAAGAAAAAACGAAGTTAAGTGTTGAAGTCTTGCGTCTAAAATCCCAGCAAACACACCAGCAATGGGCCGGCAACGGCACAATGCCGTAAGCCGATAAAGAGTCATCGGTCCGTTGATGACATGCCATTACCGGCCCGGTAATGGAAGTGTCGCACAAGCCGATAACTGGCCGGTAATGGCAAGCCGATAACGGGCCGGTAATGGCTAGCCGGCAGACTTTTTGTTGGAGGTTGGATCAGTATTTTACCATGGCATGAAAAAGAACGATAATATCGATCGTTTTAGAATATTATTCTGAATAAGTTTTTATATTTTAGTACCTACGGAACCTTAACGAGCTTCTTTCCCGCCCTGGGATCTTAAATGCGACTTAAATGCAAGTGAATTAATTGTTAATTTAGTATTTATTAAAAAAAATGTAATTACTTACTTTTTATCTCCAAAAATCATTATTAAGAATTGTAAATAAACACATGCCACAGACAATTTTGATTAATGAACTTTAAAGTTATAATTATCACTGACGCAGCAAAATCACAACACAAGAGGCCAGTTTGAGTTGAAGCTCTCGGAGCATAGTTCTATCTCTTTCTAACTACTTGTTTTAAAAGAGATAGAACTATGCTCCGAGCGCTCCAAGCTTCAACTCAAACGGCCCTAAGAATACAACCCGCGCAAAACTTGCGCATGCGTCTTGACTTCTTCTCCTTCTACCAAGATCATATTTTAAATTGGCGTTGTGTCGTCGGCCACAGATCGGTCCTTTACAGGCTAGCCGATAATCGGCAAGCCAGCAATGGGCCAATAATTATTTATGCCGATTATCGTACGGTGGTTTGCTGGGATGCCATGGAAAATATAATAAAAGATATAAATTCCTTGCAAAAAAGTAGCTTAACAATGTTTCAATTAAAAACGTCTAGATGTATCGGTTTTCGCTCAAAAAAAAAAAAATTATAATATAAACGAAACTGGGGATTTTTATTTTTTTTGCCATATTTAAAAAACAAAAATATCAGATCAAATTTTCAGATTATTGCTCAGCATAAAAATGCTCAACTTTTTTCTAATTTAACCGATCTTGTATGTCTTATAATCAGGCCTATTCACACGTACCATTGATGTTGAGATTTGTGGCAATATTGACGAAAATTGCAAGGTCATGTATTAAAACTGCATGGGATTGTAATTTTTGTCAATATTGAATAGATTTCAATGGTACATGTGAATAGGCCTGAATAACGGAGATACCCATGCTTGAGGTCGAAAAAGGGGCAGCCTGTATGTCCCACTTTGTTTTCTATGCAAAATACAATACAACAAAAACTAGTTTTTCATACAATAAAAAAAAAACTACTTTATGATCGCCAACTATCAGTTATAACTCAAAAAAGTTTATACAAAAAAATATTACAATACTGCCTTGGGAACGTTCAAGTATTACGTAACGCAAATTGTACCAAAATTCATACACTTAATACCCCGGTTCTTGCGTTATTTAAGGCTGTAGAGATTTCATATTTTGGCTACCTCCCTAACACACCCCCTATTAGGAGGGGTAGCCAAAATATGAAATCTCTATAATCTATAATAACGCGAGAAACTGGGTATGAATTGTATGAATTTTGGTTTGCGTTACGTAATACTTGAACGTTCCCCTTCCTAAGCTGAAAGGTCCTATCTGTGTATGTTAAACCTATATAGATAGAACCTTTCAGTTTAGCACGGCAGAATATTACTGCATAATTAATAATTAATAATTATTACCCCTGGGCAATTACACAGGCACACAAACAAATGAGAATAAGTTTCCCCAGACGAGGCAAACATCTCTATACGTTTTGGGGTCGCTGAATCCAAATCTGGAGTTGGTTTGACTCGGTCGGGTCGCATTTCTAACCTTAAAAAGTGATGAAGGTTGAAACATATCATGCGACCTGATCGAATCAACCAATCCCAGATTTGGATTCAGCGACCCCAAAAACGTATAGAAATGTTTGTCTCGTCTGAACAAGACTTTTTTTTTCCAAAAGACTGAATAAGACTTTTTAGCCTGTTCTATGTGAACCAACGAACTAAAAACTCTTCTCTCTAGAATAGGCATTTCATTCGTTAAAACTGACAAAAACGTCGGCAACATTCGTCTGTCTTACTCGCACATCTTTGTTCTAACAGAGACAACAATACCAGTTACTGGTAATTGTTATTGTTCAGGCCTGAATATACCTACTATTTGTTTACAGACAATTTGTCTGAGACAAACCGAGATGTTGGCGATACTTTATTTTAACGGTATGCGTATTCTAGAAAGATGAGATATTAGTTCGTTAGACGAGACAAACATTTCTATGCGTTTTTGGTGTCGCTGAATCAGAGTCTTGGGTTGGTTTGACTCGGTCAGGTCGCATTTCGTTGCTACCCTCAAAAAAATTTTAATTACTTAAGTGATGAACTCGGATGAAATGTTTCAACTTTTATCAGTTTTCTTGACGTTAGCAGCGAAATGCGACCTGAACGAGTCAAACCAATCCCAGATTCGGATTTAACGACCCCAAAAACGTATGGAAAGTTTTTCTCGTCTAAGGAAACAATATTTATTTTTTTTTGTGTGCCTGTGTTATTAGTGTAATGCGAGGTGTAATGATAGCATACTACGCACGAGTACGCGAACCTAGTTTTCAGTGCACGAGATAGCTTATTTTTTTACAAGGCGGAGACGAGTAAAAAAAGTTTTGGTTTGCGTCGATGTGCGTATACTATTTTTCCTACGACTTAAGTTTATGTTTAATGTTTAGGTGTTAATTAACACCTAAACATAAAAAAAACGCAATTTTTTTTTTAAATTAATTTTTCTACTACCTAATTAAGTGCTAGCTTACATATTATATTCCGTTGTCAAGGCTTGTTTACCTTGGCAACCAATAAAATCAGTGCAATTATTTATTATTGACCGTTGTTAAGCATTGTTTATTGACGACGGTCAATAATGATCAAATTTAAGACAACTACTAACTATTTTCAACTTATATGTCAAACTGACAGCTAAATCAAAATATTTTTTAAACTATATTTTTAACTAATATTTGGAGTTACTAGCTTTAGGTAGTAGAAAAAATATTATATGCAACACGTAAGCGAACTGTCTTAACTGTTCTCAACTGATTTTTTGCCTCGACAACATCTCAGCAAAAAAAATTCAGTCTCGAACACAAAAGACTTAGTTCGCATACTAGGTGCATAATATACTATTATTAATTTGAAGTGCACATATTTTCTGACGTCTACAAGAAATTACTGCTCACTAATAATTATTATTATTATATAGTAATAACACTTTATTATTACTGCAAAATTAATAGATATAAGTAATAAATTACTGCGAAATTACTAGCCATAGGTAATAAATTACTGAAATTCAGTAATAATTACTTAAAAAATGACGGAGGTATCCCAAGCAACAAAGTAGGTAAACAAGTGGACAAAAAGTTTAAATATTAATTGATAACACAGGCCCACAAAATAAAAAAAGTGGTATGTGCTGGGGTTGAGACCCACCTACTCTTATGTATTTTGGGATGCTGAACACGAATCTGTCATAAAAAAGGCACTTCATCAGCTCATTTCTTAGCTACACCGAAAAAACTGTCTAAAATGGTAAAAATCTTATATTATTTCAGTCTAACAAAAAAATGAGCCATTGAAGTGCATTTTTTATGACAGATTCTTTATCACCATCTCAAAATACATAAGAATAGGTGGGTCTAAACCCCAGCACAGACCACTCTTTGTTTTTGTGGCCCCAGACAGCTTTTCCAGTGTAGAAAAAAAAATGAGCCTATGCCTTTTTTAATAACAGATTTGTGTTCAGCATCCCAAAATACATAAGAATAGGTGGGACTCAACCCCGGCACAGACAACAATTTTTTTTTGTGGGCCCATGCTGTTTTTTCAGTGTAGAAAAAAAATGAGCCGATGAAGTGCCTTTTTTATGACAGTTCGTGTTCAGCATCCCAAAATACATAAGAATAAGTGGATCTCAACCCCAGCACAGACCACTTTTTTTTTGGGCCCAGACAGTTTTTTCAGAGTAGATACAAAATGAGCCCATGAAGTGCATTTTTTATGGCAGATTCGTGTTCAGCATCCCAAAATACATAATAATCCGTGGGTCTTAACCACAGCACAGACCACTTTTTTTGTGGGTCCAGACAGTTTTTTCAGTGTAGAAACAAAATAAGCCCACGAAGTGCATTTTTTTATCATTCAGCATCCCAAAATACATAAGAATAGTTAGGTCTCAACCCCAGCACAGCCCACTTTTTTTCTTTTGTGGGCCTGTGTAATTAGACTTTTTGTCCACTTTTTACCTACTTGTTGCTTGGGATAGGTGTACTTTATCTTAAAAAATCTTTACAATTACTTCCAAATTACTTACTTTGATATTGGAAGTCGTTTCCAACCATGGATCCAAAATATTCATTTAAAAGTTTGTATCTTACTCTTAAGATATTGAGGTAATTAAAAAACTGAATATCCATCAAAACGTTTATAGAATATGGTAAAACGATAACGGGCAATATTATGAGTAACTTTATACCAATATTTTCGAAGGGCAAAACATAAGTGGTAAGTTTAAAAAATGATCCAAAAAGTAATATTTGAATCCAAAAGAATACGACTAGCGCCAGTTGTTTGGCAACTGATACAGAAATATCTCTAAAACATAGGTATCTTTAAAAATACTATTTGCTTTGCTTTGAAACTACACTAAAAGGCCATAACCGACCCGGTTATATACCGGGGTTTACTTAACGAGGGTATTATCCCTATACACGGTGCTTGCAGTCTTTTAGCGAATATTAAAGGAGGTGATTCTACATCACAAAACATGAAAAACCAGCACATAAACATACGTCCGAAAACGCATCTGTTACGACCCTTTAAAATGGTTCTAAAAATAAGGTTTTAAATTAATAACTCTGATACTCTTTGAGCTAGAGCGACGAGGATTTGCATGTATTCTAGTATTAATAAGGGCAATAAGTTTATGTTAATTTATTTTTTTAAATCTATCCAAAGGCGTGCCTAGACAGACAATATGTATGGCCCCAAAAGTCCGGACTTAACTCATTTTTGCCAAAACCTTTTTATGTGTAATTTTTTGGATTTTTTGTAAAAAATATGGATTCCTTAAATAAAAATTCATAAAAAATGTACCAGTGTAACCCTCCAGAAGCAACCGTTTTTGAGAAAAATGCATTAAAAGAGGAAGTAACAGTTCGTGTCACCAAAAATATTACTTTTTAAAAGGCTCATTTAATATTAAATTTAGGTGTTACGATGAAGAATAATTTTTTGCTTAGTTTTAAACACAGAACACCATAAAGAATCGTCCTGAAGCATTAAAAAAATATTGCTGCTTTTTTTGTTCCCCATTCAATGTGTCTATCTTTGAAGGGCTGTATCTCTCTTATGGCTTATTTTCGGACCTATGTTCTATTTTGGGTTTTCATGTTTTTTGATGTTTATTCTACATTGTCGTTTTTCGTCATAGTATATTCAACCTCAAGATGCAGCAGAAGCAAACAAAATAATCGCGCCGACGGCAGCTGGCGCGTGTTTTCATTGGTCAAGACTCTCGAATCTTGCGAGAGTAGGGATGTAGAAAATTATACAGGTCAGTACGTGAGCACTTGCGATGAAGCGTACAATGCATTGCAATGGACGGTTATATAGAAATATTTTGTTTCGAGTCCTACCCTGTCACTAAATCCGTGCGTTTGTTTACGCTTACTTCATCTTGAAGTTGAATATGCTATAACACCGTGTATACGTTTCTTTAAAAAAATCATTAAAAGATGCGAATCAAAAATTGTGGATACACAACCCTGGTAGAAATTTAACGTTAGAATAACGTTTTTATAATGTTAGAAAACTGTAAAAAAGTACGTTATAAAATATGTGCAAGTGTGACACTTTTTAATGTTAGAATCTAACGTTAGTTACAAACGTAAATCTAAAGTTAGATTTTTAAGTTAGAAATACGTTATAAGTACCTTTAATTTTAACCTTCGAAGGAGGCGTGGCCAAATAGAAAATTTCTACCTGTTGTATTGGTAGCACTGAATTTTAATAAAATGGCATCCGGAGAAAAACTTTTTTATATAAATAAATTTTAATATATTTTAACGATCATAATATTTTTATACATAATTTCGTTATACATAAAATATCCTTTACCTCGAAACCTGTATTGAGTATACAGAACAAGGTAACAAAATAGCGTCTGTATTGAGTGAAGTTAGTTACGATATTCTAGAATCGATTATTAATTAGTTTAACCATTCCTTAACGTATTAAGGAGAAGAAGAAGAAAAATCTTTTAGTATTTTTATCTTATTTTTTTTTAATTTGCAAGATTTTCATGGATAATTATCAAGCCTACAGGCACATAGCATCTATGAATATTTTTTAGAATATCTTACGTATTATTAATGGAAAAATATTGAAAGTTAGAATACGGTTAGAAAAAGGTTAGAAATAAGTCATGTAACTAACGTTAGATTTATGTATTTTATAACGTTTTTGTGGAACGTTAGATTCATATACTTTATAACGTTTTTGCATTACGTTGGAGACTAAACATAAAAATGTCACTAATCGAATGTTATTTTAAGTTAGATTTATGTACTTTTCTACCAGGGAATCCTTACCTATGTGATATCCAAACTCCTAAAAGTTTAAACTCATAATCCACTTCTTCAATACTTTTATATACTTTAATAATTTCTGGTGCAAACATTATGCTCAAAGTTATAGACAAAACCGACGAAAACCAAGCAAAACTTTCTTGAAAAAACTTCACTTTAATTTGTATATTATTCGATTTGACCAACGGGTAATCCAAATATGTACAATATAAACTAACTACCACAAGTATTAAAAGAATTAAAATACTTTTAATCGTAGTTATAAAAGAGAATTTAAATTCTCTTTTACCCTGATTTATTATTAAGTTATATGGAGCTAAACCCATATAGTTACATAATATGTATAAAGGATATACGGCTTTATAAATATCTTCAGGTTCTTTAAATATTTTGTAAAAATAGTATTTTATTTTCTTCATATTTTTAATATAAACCGAGGTATCTCTCAGCGTGTACACTATTAATGCATTAATGGTATTAAAAGAACATTAATACTTATTATATCTATAACACTAGGCAACAAATCCCAACTTTTTTTTTTGCCCCGATCGGAAAGTAAATTTTTCTTACTAATACGAGGGCGTAGAAACCGAAAGTGTCCTTAAAAAAATTTCAGCACTTAAAATTTTTGAGATATAAGTCCACGAAATAATGACGTTTTTTTTCAAAATCTTAAGAAGAGTAGGATTTTGAAAATTTTAGGGTATATTAAAAAAAATACGGGAAACTCAAAAATATATATGCCAAGGACCTACTGTGAGAGTAAGTACGCGAAAAAAAATAAAAAGCTTAAAATGAAAGTGCAGAGTTTACTTAATTGCTCTTTTGTGGAAAAACCATCAAATCTGTATAAAAATTTTATAAAACTTAATTTGTAGATTATAAAATTCTCTACAAAAATATTTATACAAATATTTTTTTATTTTGCTTAGTTTGTTGGTAAAAAGTAAATAAATGAAAAAGAAACAAAATTAAAGTACACAGTGTAAATTTTTTTCCCGAGCCCAAAAAATACATTTTTCTTATCAATTTAAAGGCGTAGAATCTAAATTTGACCTTAAAAAAATCCAGCACTTCTTATTTTTTAAATTTTAGCAGAGGCAATTATGCCAATTTAAAAATAATTTATAAAACAAAATATTGTGTATTTTTTTTTTGTTTTTTTTAACGGTTCTACATCATAAAAATTTTACTTTATTAGATAAGAACCATATTACGTAACATTTTTTTAGTTCATTTTTAACCCCCTAGTAATGATTTTTTAGCATGAGTAGGTGGCGATAAGCTTGTCCCCTTATGCACCCTTCTTCTTACCCTCCACCCCTATTTAGTTTTAACACATTATCCATTTTTTTTAATATTTTTTTTTTCATAATATCCCTATTTATTCTACCTATGAATTTAAAGTTTTCATGGTGGGTATTTTTTAACTAATATTGAGTCACCGAATCTAAATTTGTCCTTGGAATATTTTTATCTCCCATGATTTTAGAACAAAAGAGGGATAAAATAATGATTTTTTTAACATTTTTATCTTATTTTTCTCAGAAAAGTTAGGTAATAGAAATATTCTGAGGCCAGATTCGGTTTCAGCGACCCAAAATTAGTTAAAAAAACATATGACTCCAATCGGGGCAAGAAACCGTGTTGCCTAGTGTAATTAATATAATAATAGCTTTAAACCTAAATAAGTGTTTTATATTAGCAAAAATTAACAATACGTTTGGTTATGTGTTGCTTCACATTTCATTGTCACAGTTATCCTGAAGCCCATCTGGAACCTATCCATTTGAGGGCAGAGTTCGAAGCTAGAAAACCTGTACTAAGTCTGAACAGCTAACTTTTAAATTCAGACCTCGGATTCAGATTCAGCGACCCGAAATACGTAAGAATTGACTAGTCTGGTCTGCCGCACTCGAGATTTTTGTGTGCCGATGTTATGTTTTTTTTTGAGGTTATGGCAAAATCCTGATGTGATGAGGTTAAATAGACATCGGATTCGGATTCAGCGACCCCAAAAACATATTGTAAACATGGTCAGAACCCCAGATCAGAACTTTTTTTGTGCGACTGTGTAATTTACGAGTTATCAGCTATAAAAAGTCCAAAATAATGTCATTTTTTCAAGATGGCGGCAACCAAGTCAAAATTCGGTTCTGCAAATATCGATACCCCCAAGCAACAAAGCCGTAACTCATATATAGTCATTTTTCACGACAGCTAAATTTCTAAAATATTTGTTTTTGTTATTTAAGGGTGGGTAAATGATTGAAGTGGAAAAGGAAGTCATGTGATACATCATTTGAAAGCTTATAAAATTCTCTATTTAACTGTTTAAGTATTTATTGTTTATTTACTGTTTGTTTCTGATAATATTCAAGTTTAGAATTTCTTACTTTAGTGATTTTAAGTAAACTTTTGCTTAAAGTGGACTGTGGAGAAACCTGAGTAGTACCACCATGTGTGTCTTTCAAGGCGTTTACCTATGCATAACTCAAAATGGGTCTAACTTGAGTTACATCCTTGTTGCTTGGGATTGTCGATATAGTCACCTATCAGTTTTTAGGCGTTTTCGAGTTTTGGTGATCACAACTCGAGAACGCTTTATTTTTCAAATTTATTTTTGTACAGTATAGTAGTCCAGTCAAATAACGAGAAATTCCTATGTTAAATTGCAATAAATGTACACGGGCTAATATTTTAAAGGGTGGTAGTGGATAGTAACAGAACACTCCTGTTAGTTTTTCACCGGGCGATTTGCGTAAGGGGTGCCCGCTATCTTGAATTTTAGGGGTGAGTGCGGTTATCTCACTAAACATGCATCTTACGATAAAAACTAATATAATCAACTTTGTTAAGGAGGAAATTTCCAACAATTTTTGTAGGGATAATTTTTTAATTTATTAATAACAACCGAGTTATAAATATTCAAAAATGGGAGAAATTGTTTTTTCTATTTTTTAGACAAATTATTCATTGGAGTGTAAAAGTGGTTATGAGTAAACTTGTAGCTCTTGAAATTCTCTATAAGTTTTATATATTATGCATCTTCGTATTTTTTACGGTTACAGTGGGCGCGTAAAGTCGAGTTACCGTACCAAAGTACCACCACGGCCATTTAATCCAGCTACAGCAAAGATCCTTGCGGAATACCCATGGAGCGTTCGGGTAGGACGATCTTTTAACTCTTTTGACTCCATTGCTAACTTCATGTCAACTTTCATCAACGATATTGACAATGACAGTTGCCGTGAAGTTAGAAATGGAGTCAAAAGACTTAAGAGATTGTACTACCCGAACGCACTTCCAATATTTAAAATTACAGTTGCGTAGATCGTGTTATCTGAGTTATTTGTCAGTTTTAAAAAATAGGGTTAGACATGCTGTCATTTTGAAATAATAAATAACTATATTTTAGTTTTATTAATATCAATATAAAATAAAATACAAATATAAAATAGTCAAAGTCTAAATACACGCTAGTCCTGAGGTAAATTTAAGTTTCAAAGAATGGCCAAAGCAAACTTACAGTGGATATTGGTAGAAGGTGGTTTAAGATATTCATAACCGCTAACAGCAAAATCGCAGTAGATGATGGTTTTCGGAAGATACTGTTAATATTCTTTGGTGATGGCCATGTTTAACAAATATATGTTTGGCATATCGTGACGGAACTAAAATACTGCTCGACTTTTTTTCCAGAAACATTCTTAAAACAATTCTTACTTAAAATTTAACAGGAATAAATTTAAAGAATTATTCTTTATTATTCTAAAATACTAGTCCTCGTTTCGTGGCTTGGTTATAACCATGTATGTTTGAAAGGTACTGTCCCGTTTTGTTAATTTTGTACCAAAACTTAAGTTCAAGCAAAATGTGGAAAATTATTTAGATATTACACTATTGCCTATTTTTTGTGGAGCAGCGGTTACTAACCAAGTTAGGGGAATATGTATTTCTCTCTTTTTAACTCATCAATTAAACAGAGAAAGAGTAACATACTGGTTAACCGGCGTTACCACAAAAAATTGACTTATGTTATTCTGTTTTCTTTTTCGCGCGGCAAACCGTATTCGTTGAAATGTCCAATTCATTATTTAGTCTTGCTGTAAGAATTGTTTCCTCGATTGCTTCCTTTTTTTAATTCGCTTAAAGGCATTATTAAAAAAATTACCTATTTCAATTTAATTATTTGTGTCAATTTCATATTTCTTGTCAAATTAAAAATTTAAGTATTACAGATGTCTGTAAAATTTAAAAGTTGGTTTTAATATAAATCATTTATGTCTGTAGCTGGATTTATTGGCCGCGATGCTACCTATGAAAACTGATAATATATGAAACTTACAGAGAATTTTTACAGCTACAAGTTTACTTTCATCCTATGAATAATTTGGCTGAAAATGGAAAAAAACAATATCACCTCCAACATGGCCATTTTTGAATTAACTCGATTGTTATTAATATATTAAAAAAATGATCCAAAAAAAAATGTTGGATATTTTCTCAACAAAATTGGTTATATGCATTTTTATCGAGATGCATATTAAGCAACTCACCCCTAAAATTCAAGATAGCGGACACCCCTTACGCAAATCACCCGGTGAAAAACTAACAGGAGTGTCCTTTTACCATCCACTACTACCCTTTAAAATAGCCCGTGTAAATTCATTGCAATTTACATTTATTATTTGACTGGACTATAGGTAGCTACTTCTAGAAAAGCGAAGAGTTTAATCAACATAATTAAAATTTTATTGATTTTATTACTCAAATAACGCACCAAAAGAAACAAAGGTATGTTTTTTTCAGAAATGTTTTAATTAAAGAAATTGGCGTGACATTATTTTATCAGCTCAATTATTATAAAAAACAAGCCGTGACGATATGTAATGCTACGCATTCCATTAAATACTATTAACAGTAAATGGTATATTGCATTTTCCTAAATAATTTTCAAAAAAATAAAAAAAAATAAAAAAAACAAAATTTAAAAAAAAAACTTAAAATTTTTGATTTTTTTTTTAATTTTCTTTTTTGAGAAAAACGAAAGAATTAGATTTTTTTTTTGAAAATTATAGTTTTTTTATTTAAAAAAAAGTTCTACATAACATTTTTTTTTTTGGGGGGATTACTTTCAAAATTGGTAGAATTGATCCTTATAATAAAAGTAATTTTTCGTAAAAAAAATATAGAATTTTCTTTCAGCTTTTTTCGATTTTTTAAAAAGTTTAACCCCCATAACTTTTTTGTTTTTGGGGGGATAACTTTTAAAAACAATAGGGATCTTCTCCTCATAGAACTAGATTTTTTCTGAAAATTTCGAGTTGATCAGAAAGTTCGTTCTCGAGTTATCGTGTCTACGTGACACCGGACAGACGGACAAATGGACGGACAGACGGACATTTTCAAAGTTTCCTTTTTTTTCATGAAACACACGGACGTTTTTTTGGCACTTTTGGGAAATTCGAAACTACCGTATAATACTATTCTAGCGCAGAACCTGTGAATAGTATAAAAACAGACAATTATTTATTAATATCCAGATTACTATTATTACTTTTCCCAAGAAAAGTCTTGCGTTAGTAAAAAAAATCGAAAAATTTTTATTGCTTTTTTTACGTTTCTTTTTATATCCAAAAAATATGATTTTCGTAAAAAAAAGTTCTGTCGGTCGGTCTGCGTGTCCAAGAAATTTGTGACCATGATAACTCAAGAATGCTTCGGGCTAAAGACTTTAAATTTGGACCATAGGTTGATTATTTAGTTCTAGGCTGGGATTGTTTTTGGTAAAAATCGGATTGGTGTAAGGGGGTAAAATGGGGTAAAAACAATTTTTTCCAAAATCATTTTTTTTTCAATTTATTTTTCGTTTTACGAAAAAAGAAACTTTTATTTATTTATTTTAATTTTTTTCGTTTTTGATTTTAATGAACCTAGGCCTATAGGGGAAAGTATTATTTTGTTGGCAGCAGTATTTTTTTATGAATTGGTAATAATCAGTTTTATAAGTAACTATAATACTGCTAGCGACTGCCAACAAATTAATCTAATATAAAAATTTTATTCTTAAAAAAATATTTAAAAAAAAATAAAAATAAAACACGTTAAAAACTATATTTTTAAACAAAAATGAGCCCATCAGTTGCCTTTTTTATTGCAGATTCGTATTTAGCATCCCAAAATACATAAGAATTATTCTTAATTTTTCATAGGTGGGTTTTAACCCCAGCACAGAAAACTTTTTTTTTATGGGACGTTGTTATTAAATAGCATCACCACCATCATTTTCAGCTTAAGGGGCCTTTCTATCTTAGAAATTTTAAAAATAATCTTTTTTTAAACATTTTTTTTATATAGAAAGAAAAGGGGTCTTTCACCTTAGAAATTTTTAAAATAATCTTTTTTTAAACATTTTTTTTATATAGAAAGAAAAACCATATCATTGTGAAATTTTGTAGGTATGTTTATCCATATTCAAAGAATACAAATAAAATTTCTTTAGATTTTTAAAGTGCCATTTTCTAGCCATAGTTAAAAAAAAAACTTTAAAAAAATGGTGGTCGGCATGATTCGGGCCGTTTGGATCGACTGAAAAAAAAAACTAAACGGGTTATTATTCAGTACTGAAGTCGCTATAGCCCTATCTAGAAGAAAAAATTTTGGCCAAAATATAACAAAATGGCGGAAGTTTTTCAAAAATTTTCACACAAAAATGTCCGTCATTTTGTTATTTTTTGGCCAATTTTTTTTCTTCTAGATAGGGCTGTAGCGACTTCAATACTGAATAATATCCCGTTTAGTTTTTTTTTTCAGTCGATCCAAACGGCCCGAATCATGCCGACCACCGTTTTTTGATGTTTTTTTTCAAAAAAAATTATGGCCAGAAAAATGGCACTTTGAAAATCTAAAGAAATTTTATTTGTATTCTTTAAATATGAATACCCTGCTGAAAATGAGGGTTCTGGGCGTGTATAAATGGTGCATAAACCGGACTTGAGCGGATGAAATTTAGCCGCTCAAGTCCGGTCTATGCAAAATTTATACCCGCGCAGACCCGTCATTTTCAATAGGGTAAACATACCTACAAAATTTTACAATTTTATCTTTTTTCTTTCTATATAAAATGTCTAAAAAAAGATTATATTTATAAATAATAAGGGAGAATGACCCCTTAAAGCATTCTCAAGATTATATATTTTCCTGAAAACCGTCAACAGGCCCGGCTTCAGGGGGGGGTTATTCTCCCAGGGGTAAGATTTTTTTTAGAGGCGAAAACTTATTTTTGCAAAAATGAGGTGCCCGGGGAAAAAGGTTCCCCGGGCCCGGGTTCTGTCCGGCCCTGACCGTCAATATTTATCAATTAGTTAAGAAAGGAAAAAATAATACATCTCAAAATAAAAAGCGGTAATTAAAATTAAAATTTTAAATCAGCCTTTAAAAGAATGTTATTTTCTATTTATCTTCTAGACTATAATTTTGTCCGAAAATGTCGTAAAAGATTTAAGTAAAATCTGTTTTCTAAGTAAATTGCAATTGAGAAAAGGGCACACATACACTATTTAAAATGCTTAAATTTGCAATGGAAATTCTTTGAACAAAAGTCTCATTTGAAATAGAGACTTAAGAGGTAACGCCCCTACACACGAAAAGGTCTTTTTACTATCCCTTTATTGTCTCCTGATTTACCTTAAGGCCCTCTTTTAACTTATTCAAATGACTTTCTCGTCATAGAAAATGCAGTAAACTCGAGTAAACTCTTTACGTGGAATTTTCACGTTAGAAAGGAAACAAGCCGTGAAGATATGTAATGCTACGCATTCCATTATATACTATTCACAGTAAATGGTATATTGCATTTTCCAAATACTTGAAAAAAAAAAAGTAAAAAACTTCAAAAAATGTTTCAACTATTTTTTTTTATTTTTTTTTTTCGAAAAACGAACATTTCTGAAAAAAATATTTTTTTTAAAAAGACTAAAAAAAAATTTTAATCTTTTTTTTAAATAAAAAAAAATCTAAAAAAAAATTAAAAGTGAGTTTATTTATTTTTTAAAAATGTTTAACCCCCGTATCTTTTATGTTTTTTCACAGTAAATGGTATATTGCATTTTCCAAATACTTGAAAAAAAATAAAAAAAAAACTTCAAATAATGTTTCAACTATTTGTTTTTAATTTTATTTTTGCAAAAAACGAACATTTTTGAAAAAAAAATTTTTTTAACCCCCCGAACTTTTTTGTTTTTTGGGGATTACTTTCCAAATTGGTAGAATTGATCCTTATAATAAAAGTTATTTTTCTTAAAAAAGTCACGTTAATCGTAGTTTTCTATAAGATTTTTTCGATTATTTTAAAATTTTGTTTTTGGGGGAATTACTTTTAAAAACAATATGGATCTTCCCCTCAAAGAACTTGATTTTTCCTAAAAAATTCAAGTCGATCGGACTATTCGTTCTTGAGTTATCGTGTCTACAAAAATCGTGATATCAGACGGCCAGGCGGACAAATAAAAAAAGTTTTTTATTTTTTTCATGAAACGAATTTATATCCAAGAATTTCCTTCTAGAAAGATTTTTGATTTTTTTTGGAAAATTCGAAACTAGCGTACTATTCTAGCGCAAGCGCTGTGAATAGTATAATAATACATATAATAAGCAATAAACTAAAACTTAACATTTTCCGAATTTTGCAAAAAATTAAGTACTTACTTAAACTGAAAGGTTTATTTATTGAAAAAAAGTGTACAAGGACTGTGAGAATCAAAGGATTGTGGAAGATTTTCAAAGACTATACAAAATTTTAATGAAGATTGTTAAAGATTGTGGAAAGATTTCAGATGATTGTGGAAGATTGTAGATGATTGTGCAGGATTCTGGAGGATTGCAGATGATTGTGAAAGAAGGAATTGTCAAGGATTGTAGAAGATTGTTGGATAGGTGTACAAGAATTGTCCAATAAATAAACCCCTCGCCCTAAACAAATTAAACAGAAACAAATAACTACACAGGTCCACAAAAAAACGTCACTCTTAACCAGAATACATTGTTTTATAAAATCTAAAAGGTATTAAGTGTTCAGGATAGGGAGCCCGGATCCACAATTATTTTTTTTTTAAATAATAATTACTAATGAAATTAAAATTTTAAACAATTTTTAGTAAAATAAAAAAGACAAATTTGAATGTTTTAATACTTATTTATTAATGTAAACTTTAACAACTAAGACATTATATAAACTAAGACAATATATAAATATTAAAATAAAGTTTTAATAATAAATAATTTTTTAATAATATATTCATATTATAAATTTTTACCAGTTTTCAGATATTCACAAGTAAATTTTTAGTTTTTAAGGAATCAACGATGGATTCCTGTGATTCCAGCTTTTGTGTAAATGTTTAAGACATGTCAAATGAGTAGATTAAATCTACTAGATTTAAAAACTGAAACCTGATCAGTGAATGAAACAAATTTAGAACTTTTTGTCTAGGTCAGCAAAGTTTAAGGAGTCTTGTGTTGTTTGTTCCCAAAGTCATATAAAATTAACTATGGACAATTTTAATAAAGTAAATAAGGCTTGATAAAACAGAATACTTACCATATAAAAAATATGAAACATTTCAATTCATATTATTTATTTAACTTATTTACATATTAAAAAAATCGACATTTTGTACCAATAAATTATAATATTAAACTCGTTTAAATACAAACAGGTGTTCCCTCTAGGTTTGGACTTTTTATATCGAGCTCACACATCCAGTATCCTTAGGTGGGACACCCTAATGTTAATTTTTTATTTATTTTTCTTAATTAAGAATTATATTAGACAACTTATTATGATCTCCGCTCATACCGGACATTCCTAAACTATTACTACTCACGCAGGGCATTGAGAAAATGATGGACCGTATCAGCCCATCTCGCACAGAGTCCCCGCACTGGCCTTGACTGAAAGTGAAAACGACGCCGTTGCTTGTGGACTGAGAGGGGTAACTTCCAATGGGGTAGCATCCGATTTTGTTTAAAACGACTCCAACTTTATATACCTAAAATAGAACATTACAATAGTTGCGCAAGTTTAGTTACAGGTTTTCTTAAATAAAACAGAGCCACAAAAAATAATTGTTTTGTATAAAAAAAATTAACTAGAGGAGTGGGGGAACAGGATTCCAATACAAATAAGTAGTCACTACGATGTCAGCCATTAAACGCATTCTTTACTTTAGGGGGTTCAAATTTTTGACACTAGGTGGTGCGATTTGGTAACTTTATAGGCAACTTTATCGTAATGGTTTTTTCTTAATTATATGTTAGTTATTTTTAATTAATTTTTATTCATTTGAGAGGAATGTGCATGGAATAATAACAAGAATGTGCATGGTACATAATAACATGGAATAAATGATAAAACATGGAATGAAAGGGATCAGAAGGGAAGCAGTGTAATTATTTATATTAACAGACTAATACATATGCTTTTCTTAAGCCAGCAACAAAAATCAATTTTAACAATATATTTTGGGGCTAGTATAAGGAAAATGGCCTAGGAATTCAACAATCTACACGCCAGAACCAAAATGCATTTACATTTGTATAGGCATGAAGGTTCGGGTCCTTCAAAAGATTCAACTGCTTTAAATAAGGTACCTACCTACCTACCTTCTTGTTTTTCATTATTATTGTTTTTTTATTTCTGTTATTTTTTTAATTTAATATATTTCTGTAATTTTTTCAAATAGGAATATGTTTTTTTGATAAATGTTATTTTATATCAATGAACTAGTTCATTGTTTTGTATACGTTTTTAAATCCATTGACATAACCCTGAAAATTTCATTGTCAATAAACAACAATGGCCAATCCTAAGATACAAATTGCCTATAAAGTTACCAAATCGCACCACCTAGTGTGAAAAATTTGAACCCCCTAAAGTAAAGAATGCGGTTAATGGCTGCCATTCATATTAGCCACTCGTTCAGACACCATTCCTGTTCCCCCACTTCTCTAGTTCATTGATAAAAGATGTGACAATGATATTTTTAAATTTCAAAAGATTTTAAATTAGAGTTAACACGTCCAATGCGCCGGACGCATACGGGTGCGTTCACCTTGTATTGGCCGCACGCTCGCAACACAGACGGGTGCGTTTCTGCTATTCACCGTTTACAAAGCATTTTTTTCACGGCTAAATCCCGATAAGTAACCCTGTTGATCAAAAGGGTTAGACTTATAAATCCGGATTAATATCATAAATACTCGTAATAGTCTACGAGCTGGTGACCATTTTATTTAATTATTTGCTCTCAGCTGTATTTTATATATATCTTAAAGTACATTCAAATTAAGCTATTTGCAAATCACCAGGTCTTGGATCGGGTTCCTTTGGATGCTAGAAGCTTCGAAAAGGTGGTGAAATGAGGTGGCCAAAAAATATATTAACTTACTGAGTCAACATTACATTTATTACATCTAGATTAGTCTATTTTCACAGTTTTACACAATTATTTAGTAGGCCAAGGGTAAAAAAGGCTTTAAAATGTTTATTTGACATATGTCAACACTAAAAATTCTAATGAATTTTCATTTAATCAAAATTTAATTTCATAAATTCTCATTTCTTTAAAAAATTAAGTATCAAATATGTCAAAGGCACTTTTTAAAGATTGTTCTTACCCCTTGAAGCTAGAATTATTGTTTTAACTATAAAAATAGCTTAATCTGACTGTAATAAATGTAATGTATATAACTCTGCAAGTTAAAAATAGATTTTTTTGGTAGCTCATTGCCAGAGTTTTGGAGCTTCTAGCACCCAAAAGAACCGGATCCGGATCCTAGCAATTCAAAAATAGCGTAATTTGAATGTACTTTAAGACACATATAAAATACAGTTGGGAGCAAATAATGAAATAAAAATGGTCACCAGTCACTATAAATATGGTATAGTATATTCAACTTCAAAATGAAGAGATCGTAAACAAACGCACGTGACCAAAAAGGATTTAGTGACAGGGTAGGACTCAAAACCAAATATTTCTATATAACGATCCATTGCAATGCATTGCACGCTTCTTTGCAAGTACTCACGTACTGACCTGTTTAATTTACTACATCCCTACTCTCGCAACATTCGAGTGTTCTAACCAATGAAACCACGCGCCAGCTGCCGCGTGCGCGATTGTTTTATTTACCTCTACTTTATATTGAAGTTGAATATACTATAGTAATAACTACGTTACTTGGGGCTCGTGTAAACATAGTCCAGGGTGACCACAGGTTTTGCAAATTAACATTCCCTGATTTTTCCCTGATATTACCGATTTTTCTCTGATTTTCGTGACCAAAAATTATTTTTTTTCCAATGTGCGCAAAAAAAAAATAAATATAAACTCCGCGCAGAATCTATCTGAGTTGAAGAAAATCCAAAAAATTAATAAAAAGCAAGAAGAAATTACAAGAAAAATCTTTAAAACGGAAACTAAAGTATCAATCTACAAATATTTTGTAAAAATTAAGCAATACAGTGCTCAATAAGGGTTTCACAGTAAACGATGTGAAAATATTTTTTTGGCGAGTTAATATAATACTGTTTATAATTTTATTTAAAAAACATTACTTAAGCTCAGGAAGGGGAAAATTTTATTTTAATAGTATATTATAAATAAAAAAACTTACTTTTATTATAACTTTTAACAAATTTCCACTTTTTAAAAACTTTCTATAATTATTTGTAAGACATAACATGACAGTTATTTTAATCTAAATGTCAAAAATTATCAAAAGCACAATGCGTAATAAAAATATCACTAAAAGTCATTTTTAAACCACTAATCATAGATTCCTTGATCCAATTTGTTACTCAGATAGATAATGCGCCGAGTTTATTTTTTTACCTTTTTATTTTTGGATTGGTTGAATTTTATGAATGAATACTTGTTTTAGTAATAACACTGGTCGACAAATCTGAAGATTTCTCTAACTGAGATTCCAGAAATAGGTTTATACTAATTTTGGGTCGCTGAATCCAAATCCGAAGGCTGTTTGTCTCCATCACCCTCAGATTTTTTTATATCATAAAAAAAGTTGAAATTAGGAAAATCGATTTTGTGTAATTACAAGAAAATGCTTTGACTTATCACATTAAAATTAAGTACGGTTAATAGTGGTAATATAAGTTACTTACCCAAAAATACAATTGTGTGTATGTCAGAGGCTTGCGTTCTAAAGTGTTTCTGTAATATATTTCTCCAACAAAATTTATGTTTAAGAATTTTACAATTTCGATAGAAAATTATTATTTATTGATTAATTTTACGTAAAAAACATATTGGACCTTTTGATCAAAGGTCAATAGTTTTCGAGAAAAATAGGTTTAAACATATCTCTGCAAGTTCCACTAAGAAAAAAACTGCTGCCAACAAGATAATACTTTCTCCTATAGGTCTAGGTTTATTAAAATAAAAATAAAAATAAAAAAATAAATAAAAAAAAAAAAATTCGAAAAAAGTGTCTTTTTTCGTTTTAACGAAAAATAAATCGAAAAAAAAATAAAAAAAAGTTTTAACCCCATTTTACCCCCTTACCCCACCCCGATTTTTAAGAAAAAAAAATATATCCTAGCCACACAAAAAAAGGTCAACAGTTTTTTTTCCTATGTATTTTGAGGCGCTGAATCCGAATTTGAGGTCAAAATAGCACATCACCTGGAAAACTAATTGGATAAGGTGCTATTTTGACTTCAAATTCGGATTCAGCGCCTCAAAATACATATTACAAACATATTACAAACTATTGACCTTTTTTTGTGTGGCTAGGATATTTTTTTTTAATCGGGGTGGGGTAAGGGGGTAAAATGGGGTTTAAACTTTTTTTAATTTTTTTTTTCAATTTATTTTTCATTAAAACGGCACTTTTTTCGGAATTTTTTTTTTTTAATTTATTTATTTATTTTTATTTTTATTTTAATAAACCTAGACCTATATGAGAAAGTATTATCTTGTTGGCAGCAGTTTTTTTCTTAGTGGAACTTGCAGAGATATGTTTAAACCTATTTTTCTCGAAAACTATTGACCTTTGATCAAAAGGTCCAATATGTTTTTTACGTAAAATTAATCAATAAATAATAATTTTTTATCGAAATTGTAAAATTCTTAAACATAAATTTTGTTGGAGAAATATATTACAGAAACACTTTAGAACGCACGCCTCTGACATACACACAATTGTATTTTTGGGTAAGTAGGGGAATAAATAACTTATATTACCACTATTAACCGTACTTAATTTTAATGTGATAAGTCAAAGCATTTTCTTGTAATTACACAAAATCGATTTTCCTAATTTTAACTTTTTTTATGATATAAAAAAATCTGAGGGTGATGGAGACAAACGGCCTTCGGATTTGGATTCAGCGACCCAAAATTAGTATAAACCTATGTCTGGAATCTCAGTTAGAGAAATCTTCAGATTTGTCGACCAGTGTAATTTATTAGAGTTTTTTCAAATTCCCTGAATTGTTACAGTTTATAAAATTCCCTGATCTGTGGGCACCCTGTAGTCATTCTTATACAAACCTTATTCCTTTGAATATAAATCGGTCGGTTAAAAGTAATTTCAATCAAGGATCTGTAATACACCCTGCTGGTAAAATGGGTGTACGTCAATCTGCTACCGTCAGCGTCTAACAAATGGGCGTACAATAACTCTGGATATGCGACGCTTTCTCTTCTGTCGTCGTCCAGGGGTATTTGGGCGGGGACCTACGAAAAATTGAATTTAAACCAAATATTGGCCATACAAAATTTTTCTTAGCTTATCAAAATATTTTTATTATTTATGTTAGAAAACTTCTTTATCAAAACAGACTTTTTAAAACTTTAGGTTAATAAACACATTTTTTACAACAAAAAAATACACATAAAATATACTGTGGTATCATTTATCATTATATTTCTGAATATGAATATATGTATTAATAACTGATCTTACTCTTAATAACTGCTCCTATAACTTTTGTTTAAAACTTTTTTTATATACAGTGTGTCGCATTTAAGATGAAGACACCCCCATATTTTCGCTATTTGAAAGAATACAGATTTGAATTTTTACAGTCATACAGGTTGATGGGTCACGTTTTTTAAGATACTCAACTAAAATCTGAACTTTAAACTCAGACTACTACGAACACACAAACAGGGTTAATTCTCGATATTTTGCTTCGCGTTAGAGATATCGAAAAAAAATTATAAGAAAAAGTTGTTCAGAATATTATTTTAACCCCATATACCGGGTTTAATGACAAAATTCACATTTTTAATTTTTTCATTATTTTGGTCTATACACAAAATTATTACAAGTTTATTTTTTAATTTGATCATTTGTGTGCCAGGGAAAGTAAAAACTTGACACATTGTCAACCTAATAATGTCATGTATTCAAATATTTCAGTAAAACAAATAGCACTTACAAAGGAACAATTTTTTAATGTTATGGGAATTCTTGGTTTGTAAGTGATTAAATTAAGAAAAAAGTACATAACAATAATTTTCATAATACAAATAATTAACTATCAAATGTGGTCTCTCTCAACTAGTCCTCCGTCTACTCGAATACATTTTTCGATTCTTTTACGGTTCTGTTTAGCAAAAAGTTCCGGGATGCTAATTTTTTGACAGACTTGCCTTATTTCTGGCAGAAAGTTCATCTCGATTTCTGGGCCTTGTTTAATAAACTTCTCTGCTACTACGAGCAAGATCACCAAACAACCGGATTATTTCGATTATTTCTCTTAAAGTCTTAATGGCATTTTAATTCTTTGCTCACTGACCGGAACTTATCGCAATAAACTCAAAGTTTATTCTGACTGAGATTTAACACTACTGTCAAAATATTACTTGGCACACAAATGATCAAATTAAAAAATAAACTTGTAATAATTTTGTTTATAGACCAAAATAATGAAAAAATTAAAAATGCAAATTTTGTCATAAAACTCGGTATATGGGCTTAAAATAATTTTCTGAACAATTTTTTCTTGTAATTTTTTTTGATATCTCTAACACCAAGTAAAATATCGAGAATTGACCCTGTTTGTGAGTTCGTAGTAAGCCGAGTTTAAAATTCAGATTTTAATTGAGTATCTTAAAAAATGACCCATCAACCTGTATGACTGTGCAAAAATTAAAATCTGTATTTCTTCAAATAGCAAAAATATGGGGGTGTCTTCATCTTAAATGCGACACACTGTATATATCTAGCAGTTATTAAGTTATTAAGGACTATCATGATAAATGCAAGGACCACCCTGTACACGTATGCATCAATCACGAAAAATGTATAATACCTAGATATTTTATGCAAAAAGAGATCTTAAGTAAAAAAAAAGGGGAGAAACATTTTTATTTAATATGCATAATTAATCTTGGGAGATAAATACGTCATGCGCTGAAATTTTCCCCATTTACTAGTATATACAGTGCGATTATAAAGTGCCAAACAGTTTGAATAGAAAATACTCTTCGTTTGAAGCCATGCCTCTGTTAGAGTTGTGCGCGACAAGCCTATGTGATTGCTACGTACAACAGCTCGGTGGCCAGTAAAACGCACACAGCTTCCTTGCATTTTACTCATCGCTAATGCCAGTTTTGCATTAAAAAGTGTTCGGCACTTTATAATCGCACGGTATATAGTATAATAAAATCAGTTTTCTAACCATAAGTTTCTTTAGCATTATAAACTATAATTACCTGTATCCCAAATATACAAATATTTTTATCACAAGTAAATGTCAAGGCGCAGTCCAAAACACTGGTGTTCATACATTCAGTTATCATGATCACTTGGCGACTGCAGTATAATTTTTTCGATATGTCGCTGCCCCCCTCTTGGGGCACATTAAATTTAATCATTGACGTGCGAGACGTATCCATAGATGACGCTCCAGCCTAAAATTATTATTATTAGAATAATTAAGATAGAAGCATTAATAAAAAATAATGCCTATTATGCCTGTATATTATTACCAGTACCCGGCATATTTCCAGTTTTAGTCCAGTCTTGAGGTTAATAAAAGAGCCTTTACCTGGAAATAATTCAGGGAGTTGTGATCTTCGGTTTATTGGGTAGGGTTAATGGCCGCAAATAAAAAAACAATTTTGCGACGTTGAAGTCGATTTGGAACTTTCATTTTTTCAACGTGTTTTTCACAAAAAACGGATTTTTAAAATATCTCTTAAACGTTACAGTATACGTTTTTGGATTTTTAATTTTTTTTTTTTTTCGAAAAACAAAATTGTTCTTTATCGTCGGTTAGGCATGCCCCTTAGAACATTTTTGGTGAAAATTAAAAAAAATCTATCTGGCACATTCTTTTAAATTTACGTAAAATTATTTTTTTTTAATAATTCACACATTTGTGCCTCATTATCTCAAGTAAACCGATTTTCGATTGAATCACCATTGTATTAAGCATAAAAAAACCTTCTCAACCGAGTCATAAAGAAAAATCTAAAACCCTACAGTGTAAAGTTTAAGGCGGTGCCGTGAATTAGCTATAAGTCGTACAAAAAAATACATGACATAAAAAATGTTGGAGATTTGGTCCTCTTTATTTTCATATCAAACGTTTTTTGTCCTAGGATGCACCGATCTTGAGATATTTTAAAAACTCCGTTTTTTTTTTGAAAAATACGTTAAAAAAATGACAGTTCCAAATCGAGTTCAATGTCGTAAAACTGTTTATTTGCGGCCTTAAACCCTACCCAATAAACCAAAAATCTAAACTCCCTGAATTTGAAGACTGGACCATAACTAGAAATAAGCCGGGTGATTATTACGCATCAACAGATAATATAAAATGTAAATATATTTTTTTTTTTAATAATACTTTATAATATCCCAGCAAACCATTGTACAATAATCGACATAAACAATTATTGGCCCATTATTGCCGATTATCGGCTAGCCTGTAACGGACCGAACTGTGGCCAATGATTTACGACGCCAATTTAAAATAAGAAGAAGTGGATATTTGGCACTTGTCGAGAAGCGTCTGATTTGTAATTAGCTATTCCTTATTCGCGTCTTTTAAGCAAAACAGTTAGTTTTCAATGCCATATTTTGTATTTACAACAATGAGTGTTGAAGATACAAAGTATATAATTACATTTTTTTATAAAATATTAATTTAACAAATATTTGACTTGCATTTAGCTATACCTACAGACACTGGGGCGAGTTTATTCGCAAAGGACTTGCAGCTTTGAACAAAATATATTTTACTTTCCAGTGGAACCTTGTGCCTACTAATTATCATTTTTAGTTTTAATTATTATTTTAAGATATTAATTTATTTGTTTTTGAAATTTTAATTGTTAAAACAAATATTTCTGATAAAACATATTAAAATATAGTTTACCTACTACCTATATGCAATTGTTTCATTATAATAAAAATAATCTCATGAGTCGACGCATCAAGTTAATTAGAAAAGTTGTGTTCCTTTGCTCATTCAAATATAAGAAATTTGTAGCGCACATATTCTAAGAGGCGAAAATGAAACAAAAATAATATTAATTTAAATAAAAATATCATAAACTAACCATAATGTGCATAACTATTCTATATGAATTATTATTATTAGAGGAAAGTCGCCTAATTTCGGATACCATTTACAATGTATTCAATATTTAATACTCGGTATTACTTTTTGATATTTTTTTTATATAACCAGATACAACTTATTATAGCGAACCATGATTTATTATAAAAGCAATTTTATTACAGTTTATTTTTTCCAAAAATCACGGTTAAAAAAAATCAGCGCATTTTTGTGCATTTGAAAAAGGGCTCCTAATTTCGGACATATCCGAAAAAAATTTTTCAAGAGTAGATCTGGATCCCATTGCTTATGTTTCTTGTTATTCCTTCACATTTAAGACGTAATTTAATCATTAAGCGATTTTCTACGAAATACTATAGGAACTATAATTTTAGATTCCCAATTTCGAATATCTTAGTATCTTAGGTAATTTTCGTTTTTTCAAAATTGTTTATCTTAGTTTGTTGTATCATTATAAAAAAAATAATTAATGGTTGGTTATCCTGAATAATAATTACCTTGCGGATATCCGAAATTGGGAATCAAATGCACAAAAATGGTCTATCCGAAATTAGGCAACTTTCTGCTTTTTAGAAGAGAAATTTGTAGAATGTTTACGTTTTCAAATTGCTTAATTATGAATAGTGGATCAACTTAACATCATAACTTACACAAGACAGAATCACGAACTTTTATAACGATTATTTATAAAATAAACAAGCATAATAATGCAACTGAGCACAAAACTGCCATTTGCAATATAAACGATTTGTGCTGCCATTTAAAGGGGAGAAGCTCTACCGTTATCATATTACAGGACGGATTTAGTTTGACTTTTGGCTTCACATAAAAGTAGGTTTCTGTTTACCTTTGCAGACAGTATCTTAAATACACTACTATCCGAAATTTGGAAACCATCCGAAATTACGCGCATTTCCTCTATTATTATTAATATTATTATTATTATTATATTTGGAAGTTTTAAATTAACATTATTTTTTTTATTTTATTTTTGCCTCTTAGAATATGTGAGCTAAAAATTTATTATTATTTTTTTTTAATTTATACCAAAAAAATAAAATTATGGGTAGTCTGCTGTATTATTGGGCCGCTCAAGGCTCGAGCAACACCTCCAGAATGGGTCCAATATTGACATTTTACCGGATTACGGCAACGTGCCGTAGCGGGCCCATTACTGGTGTGTTTGCTGGGATAATATGTAAAAAATAGAAAAAGCAACCCTTAAAACTACAAATTTTTTACCAGAAACATCCGAAATGCACGCTAGTTAAACCTATTAACCCTTGAACCCCCTTAGTATAAATTTTTAAGGATTGAAGGCAGGTACACCAACAGAAATTTCTCCAAAAATTATGAAAAAACAAGAAATTTTGGATTGATCACAATAGTTTCTCTTGAGGAAAAAAACCTTTTCCAATTTTTTCCAAAATTTATTTTTTTTTATTTTTACTGTGATTTTTTTCATCTTTGTAAAATTGAGCCAAGGCCTTGGTTCAATTTCCCTTGCAAGCATAGGCGTAACGAGGGGGGGCTTAGCCCCCCCCCCCCAAATTTTTCTAAGCCCCCCCCCAAATCAAACTATAAAAGTCTCACAGACAGACAAACTTAAAAACTTGACTATTTTTTTAGGGGCTCGAGCCCCCCCAAAATTTGGACCTGGTTATGCCTCTGCTTGCAAGGATAGCATTCTGTTGGGAGCAGTATTTCTTTTGCATTAGGTAAACAAATAAATAAAGTTGTAGGTGTGTCATGTTTTATTTAAACAAAATATAAAAAAATACAATTTTGAATAAGTTATTTTAATAAAACAAAAAATATTATTATACAAAATAAGTTATTGTTTTATTATACAGCCTTCATTTTAATATTTTATTATGAGTTGTATTACATTGTACAATACAGTTGCGATCTTTAAAAAGTACTACACCAAAAAATTGTACCATTTAAATCTAACTTGTCACTAAATTAAGGATTTAACTAAGTCAGAGATATATAAAAATAAGTATAATAGTATGAAACATAATTTTTCCAAGTGTCAAATATGTCGACATACTTAACTTAAGCCAGCAACAAAAATCAATTTTAACAATATATTTTGGGGCTAATGTAAGGAAACTTCCGAGAAATTAGAGAACTCAAATATATAGGAATGAAGATTTGGGGTCCTTTAGAAGTTTAAACTGCTACTAAATAAGGTACCTTATTGTTTTTCACTATTTTATTAATTATATTTTTTTATTTCTGTTATTTTTTCAGTTCTATATATTTCTGTAATTTTTACAAATAGAAATATATTTTTTCGAAAAATGTCTTTATAGTTTTTAAATCCACTGACCTTGTAGATAACACTAAAAAATTAATTGTCAATAAAGCACTTAAAACAGCTAAAATTTTAAAAATTTGGTTCCTCAAGGTTCTGTGCTGTAGTACTTTTTTTATTCGAACTGTAAAAGTCCAAATACGTAATTTACATATTTTACATATTTTAATCTCTATTTCAATTTTTATTTATTAATACAATACAAAATACATTTAATTAGGTTCCTGAGAATCTATAAAAAAATAAATAAATAAACAATTGTTGACATAAATAAATCCCAAAATCCTTTAAAAAAATAGTTTTTTTTTTCATGAAACACTAGAGCAAAAAAAATCCAAGAACATCAAATTGGTCAATTAAAATCAAACATACTGACATTATATTCATCCAAATCAAATTCTTGATCAGCAATCCATCCATTTACTTTTTCATGGACTGGAATTTCAGGCAAAACATCTGCAGCAGTCTTAATTTCTTCATCCCCTTCCACCCAAATTTTAAGTAACTCATTTGTAAAAATATCTACATTGTCTTGATGGTATAGTGATTCAAAATGATCAAGAAACTTGTTCCTAGTTTTTTCTGTTTTTATTGATTTTAAGCTTCTGTGATTTGGTTCTAATAAAGAAAACATAATTTTGCTACAGTCCTCAATATTTGTTACATTGAGAATAGTTTTAGGAGATTTTAATTTTTTTACCCATTTGTACATAACTTCTATTGAGTCGCTTTCGATTTTACTATCATGTTTATAAATTTTTTGTTTAAATATTTCTCCTAATGAGTTACTAAAGTATAATTCAACATTCCCTGAGTTATTAACTAATAACTTCATTCCTGAAACTGAATAATTTACCCTTTCATCCAAACCATGTTTTAAAAGTATGTCTTTTTGCATTCTACATTCTTTTAAGGTATCCTTTAAACTTTTTAAAGGTATAGGTAGGTTACCAGTTATATGATTGGTATATAAAACTTTGCCATCATCATCTTGGGTTGATAATACCAAAAAATCGTCGTTTTCATATTTTAAATAATCTATATAACAAGGAGCACTGGTCAAACCATGTGTTGAGTAAGCAAATTCATCTAGATTTCTTTTATCAGTTTTGATAACATAATGATTAGAACTAAAATACATATCATTATTATTAATGATAAAATTGCAAAATGAATTGCAATTTATAAGTTCTGGCTTAAATGTTTGAGTATCTTCCGACCTTAAATCAAGTAACTTTACTGTAAATTTACTCATATACCATAAAGTATTATCATCGATGAATCTAAATTGGGCAAATGAAGATTTCTCTTCTGTAATATCCTTAAATATTTTAACTGTTTTATCAGTATATAAATCTGTTATAGATAATTGTAAATCATTTAATATAACACCAATTTGTTTATTATTGCTACTAATTTTACAGTCAAATATAGGATATTCATATTGTTTTTCGTTAATAGGAACAACATCATTTTCATTCATGCTAACAAAATTTAATTTATCCTTTTCTCGTAACATTAAAAATGTTTCATTATTTATATTCCTAGATATTATGTTATGTATAGGTGATTTAGTTTTGTAATCAAATTTAAAGGTTTCAATTGGATTATTGATATAATTCAGAATTACGTTATTAGATAAATTTGATCTTACTAAGCATTCTTTACCATTTAAATTAACATACTCCAGATTGCCTCCAGTGTAATAGTAATTGTATTGGTCATCGTTAAAGTATGGATCAGGATCAGGAACAGCATAGGATTTTAATAATCCTACAGGCAATGTTAGGTACTCCTCTTTACCATACTTTTGCCTTTTAGTTGGTTTTTTACTTTTTTTATATTCCAGTCTTCTGGCTTCCAGTTGTTCATTATACTTCTCTTTATCCTCTAATAATTTTTTAACTGTATCGGTGTATTTTTTGCACAATTTTAATGGTAAATGCCATGGTGCAGGTAAATCAATTGCTATATCAATGAAATCTTTTTCAGAACTATTATTTTCAAATATATCCTGTTCACTGAAGTGTGGTATAAGATGATGTGCCAATCTAAGAGGTCTTTTTGCTTCTTTATAAGTATTTAAAAACATGTTTGTAGAAAATTATAACCTTCAAAACAGTTTCACTTGAAAATTACGCGATTTTCACCGAATTTAACTAGATAGTCAATAAAACACAGCTTAAAACATTATTCTGTATGACGTAAACTATTAAATACGATTGAAAAGACCTCATAATTACGGAAAATCTAACCGTGTTACTTCCCAGAAAAAGTGACAGACGTCAAACATTTTTAACCTCACTTTTTAACATGCGTGCACGTTAAGGTGGATCACCACTAGAAACGAATATTAAGGTGGGTCTTCATCTATGAGCATTCTGAAATACAGCTGCCAACAAAACATACTTTTAGAAAAAAAAAGACCGAAAATTAAAATATTGAAAAAATACCTGGGCAATACAAATTGTGTTTTAACAATAGAGTTGTAAAAAAACCGTTTTTTTGAAGGCTTGTTTTTTTTTGAAGTTTTTTTGTGTTTTTTTTTTGTTTTTTTTTTGTTTTTTTTTTTTGTGAAAATATTCAAAAAATGACAACTTTTGTATTTTAGGATCAATTAGAGACTGTTTTCAATAGTTTTTGTTAGTTTTTATTTCAAAATACATTATTCTTCGTGAAATAATAAAATATATAGATTATACGCCTTCTGTTAACGAGTTTAGGAGTTGAAACTTCAGTCACATAACCTCACTTTTCTAACGTGTCAAATTTATGAAGTCTGTTTATGATGCCTGGCCGCAAAAAAAGCAACATATCAAATCTTTTTATATACACAAAAACTAACGGAAAAGTTCCGAAAGTAAAATGCATGTTTTGTAAAAAACCGTTTTAAATGAAATAAATTTTTTTATAATCTGTCATCCTTCATACATGACTTTTACAATAAAAAATGTGTTAATTTAAAAAAAAACAAATGATTTTTTTTGAATTTACAACTCCATTTAACAAAATACTTTAATTTTTTAATTAAATCTCCGCCAAATCCCATCCAAAATCCTGATATTTGCGAAAATCCAGAAATATTGAAACCTATGCCGAAATCCCGAAATATTTAGCGAAATCGCGTAATCTTGTGTACTCGATGGTCCAACTTTCGTTTGCAGATCTGATATCGTTACAAATTACTTACCATCTAACTAAATTGACCCTCCTGAGTTTAAAAATGACAATATATTTCTGCGGAAATGCACCATTTTTTTTCTATGGCGATTTTTTATAGTTCTATCTTTTTCGCAAAAAAAAAAGGTTATGGAAATCTGATATAATTAGAAACATATATATTCTAGTTATTTTGGCTCCCCTGAATCCGAAAATAATAATAGTTCTTTGCGGAACGCACCGTTTTTTTTTCTATGGCGATTTTTTAGATTCTTTTTGTTTTGGCAAAAAAACTTTATGGAAATCTGTTACCGTTAAAAACGAAGTATATTCTCGTTATTTTGGACCCCTCAATCCGAAAATGTTAACTTTTCTTTGCGGAAATGCCCCATTTTTTCAGTAGTCGTGAGTTTTTGTTAAGGAGATTGATATCACCAGGGTAATCTGTTATCAATAAAAACAGTTTTTTTTTTCGGTTTACGTTGGCTTGCTTTTTTGATAGGGTTTGGTGATTTTTTTTTAATGGCGGACGTTGGTTATGTTAACGTTGGTTTACACTGGTTTTGCGTCTGTTTGATGTTTTTTTTATTTAAAATATATAATTAATAATATTTTTTCCAAATAAATATAAAATGGCAAAGAACTTTTTCTAATCTGTTATTAAAAAACAGTTTTTTTTTCGGATGGTGTTTTTATTAATTGGTTTACGTTAACGTTGGTTTGGTTTTTTGCTGGTTCAGTGTTTTTTTTTTAATGGGGGACGTTGGTTTATGTTGGTTTTGCGTCTGTTTCATGTTTTTTTATTTAAAATATATAATTAATATTTTTTCCAAATAAATATTAAAATAGCGGGCAAAGAAAAAAAAATGTGCACTTCCAAAGAACGATTACCATTTTAGGATTCAGGGAGGGGGGGGGGCAAAATAGTTAAAATATACTTCATTCCAAGTAATAAAAGATTTCCATAACGTTTTTTTGCCAAAACAAAAAATATTTAAAAAATTGCCATCGAAAAAAAATGGGCATTTCCGCAAAGAACGATTACCATTTTCGTATCCAGGAGGGCGAAAATAACTAGAATATACTTCATTTCTCACGATAACAGATTTTAATAACGTTTTTTTTTTGTCAAAACAAAAAATATATAAAAAATCGCCGTAGAAAAAAAATGGTGCATTTCCGCAATCCAAATAACTAGAATATACTTCATTTCCAACGAAAACAGATTTCCATAACGTTTTTTTGCCAAAACTAAAAATATATAAAAAATCGTCATAGAAAAAAAAATGGTGCATTTCCGCAAAGAACGATTACCATTTTCGGATTCAGGGGCGTCCACAAAGGCATAAAAAGATTTTTTTGAAAATGTAGCTGATTTCCTGCAAACGAAAGTTGACCCTGCCTGATTAAAAATAACACAGCCACACAAAAAAAGGTCTGATTTTTTTTTCCTTTATTTTTTGAGGCTCTGAACCCGAATTTGAGGTCAAAATAGCACCTCGTCAATTAGTTTTGGAGATAACCTCAAAAAACCTTATTTTCGAGTATAAAATTGTTTTAAAACTAAAGTTTTTTGATATTGGAATTGGAAAGTTTTTTGAGAATATCTTCAAAACTGATCGCGTAAGGTGCTATTTTGACTTCAAATTCGGATTCAACGCCCCAAAATACATGGGAATACAATGGTCTCCAAAAAAAAATCCGGCCCTTTTTTTTGTGGCTATGTAATTTGGGTAAAAAATCAAAATATAACTAGATGAAACGTTGCAAGCACCCAGTCAAAACATCGGCACTGTTGTACACTAGAGCCATCTAGTTTGCAAATTTCAAACTAGGCGTTTTGTTTGATTTTAAATTCTGTATCTTTAAAACATTATATTCTAGCAAAAAACTGTATATAACATTTTTTATAGGGCTTAAAAAGAGCTTTTATTTAAAATATAATTTTTTGAAATCGGGTTATAAATATGTGAGATATGCTAAAAAAACCTTTTACTGCTTTAAACGCCAATATCTCGAAAACAATGCGTTTTAGGAAAACGTTGTTTATAACATTTTTTGACCAATTTAAAATTATCTTTTATATAAGTGCTAAATTAACCAAATATAATAATAATTGCCTTAATTATAAACAAAAAACGCTAAAAATAGTAGTTTTACCCTATTTTTACCCCCTTACCCCCAATCGTTTACCCCCAAAATCTAATCAGCTCTTCGGAATACGATAAGAAACAATATGCAAAAAACCGCAAGTCGATATCTCATGTAGAAATGGAGACGGACGCAAAAATTTTTTTTACTGATTTCGACTTAGAATGGTCAAAACGTCGAGAAATGTGATAAAAACGTGGTCAAAGATTTTGACTTTTCGGCGAAGATTTCAATACATCGGCACTCTTAGTGTCCCTACTAAGTGCCGATGTAAAAAATATAGAAAATTATTCCCTCGATAAAAACCACAAAGGTAGGAACTCACCAATCCAGAGGCTCCGAAAGAGTCCTTCCGCTTTCGGCGAGACGTCAGAGTGGAGAAACCTTCAGGCATAGGAACTGCAGCATTTGGTGAACATATGTTCATCAACAAAGCGAATTTCTCGGCCTGTGACAAGAGAGTCGAATTTGCGGAAACTTCAGCAAACTGCTGAGGCGACAGAGTCAAAAATCGGATTTTTTTTATTGCATCCCGAATTGTTGGTCTGCTGTTACTATTATTACTGTTTTCTGTAGAAGCGTTACCTAAACGAAAACATGTGAAATAGATCAAAATGTTTCTAAATTATTTTTTAAGTAATTTATTTTTGTGGAAATATCACCCCAAACAAAATATGAAAATTTAAAAAATTGAGAGAAAAATATCAAATAAAAAAATGGATTTTTGAGAAGAATTACTTATTTTTCATATAAAAAAAGATACAAAGATTTTGCACATATTTTTGCTGCTAAATTATGTATTATCCACTAAAAAAAATCCATCACACGTGGTCACGTACGCGTACGTAGTGACGTACGTTTACCTACACAGCGCGCAAAAAATGTCTGAGACAAATAATTCTTGGGAAACAATGGGAAAGTAAAATCAGTTTTAAAATGTCTGTCTGATGTCATGTTTTTTGTTAAGGGTCTATTAGAGGAAGACCCCTATAATAATTGCGTTTGAAAATAATCCCTTAAAAAAAAAGACTATGAGGGTTAAACTTAAAAAAAAAAAATAAAAAGATGAAGAAAAGTCGGATTGAGATATTTTTTTACTATAAGACTCAATCCTAAAAAAAAACAAACGGTGAAGATATGTGATGCTACGCATTAACAGTTTATGGTATATTGCATTTTCCCAAACATTAAATAAATATAAAAAAAAATAAAAAAAAACTATTTTTTTTATTTCCTTTTTGCGAAAAAAAAAATATTTTTTTTTCAAAAAAAAAAAATAAAATATTTTTTTTAACAATTTTAACAATTTTTTTAAAACAAAAAAAAAATAGAATTTTAACAATTTTTTTTAAATAATATTTTATTAAAAAGCAAAAAGCAAAAAAAAATTTAAAAAAAATGTTTTTAATTAATTTTCCTTATTTTCTTTTTGCAAAAGAAAACAAACAATTATTTTTTTAATGACAGTTTATTTTTTGTTTTTTTAAAAAGTTTAACCCCTCATAACTTTTTTGTTGTTGGGGGGATTACTTTCAAAATTGGTATAATTGATAAAAGCAATTTTCATAAAAAAGTTACGTTAATCGGAATTATTTTTCAGCTTTTTTCGTTTAAACCCCCATAACTTTTTTGTTTTTGGCGGGATTACAAAAAGCAATGGGCATCTTCCGCTCATATAACTTGATTTTTCCTGAAAATTTCAAGTCGATCGGATTATTCGTTCTTGAGTTATCGTGTTCACAAAAATCGTGACATCGGTCGGACAGAGACGGACGGACAATTGAAAAAAAAAGTTGCTTATTTTTTCATGAAACAAATTTATATCCCAGCATTTTATTGTCTCGGACAATTTTTGAAAATTTTTGAACATTTGAAACTACCACATATTATTCTAGCGCACGCGCTGTGATTATATTTTGGGAAGTATATCAAGAGAAAACGCAATATACTATCCACTGTGAAGAGTATGCTATGGAATGTGAAGCAATACATATCTTCACAGCTTGTTAAAACATTCATCTTTATTATTCCATCAATCTATTTTCTAATCATCGTACAGAGTGATATTGGTAGACTGACAGTTTCGGGCTTCTGGCCCTCTTGATTAGAAAATAGATTGATGGAATAATAAATTAATATTTTTATAATTTTGTTTAAAATTAAAAATTTCTGTCCTTACGAATTCATCTTTAATTAAACCCCAATTTTAAAGATTCATTTAAAGTTTTTTGAGGCTTCCTTGCAGCTTTTTTAATAACATTTTGTTTAGGATGTTTAAATGATAATTCATGGACAGTGATGGTTATTCTTTTGCCAGTATTTATGTATAAAATAACTGTATAGTGAAGTATTGAGAAGGCAAATATGAAATTTTGTTAATGTCAAACCAATGTTAATTTTTTTAACTTACCAATTATTGAAAGGAAAATAATTTTTCTGTCAAACAAGCAAAAGAAACAAATATAGCAAATTTCTGGCCAATTATTCTTAAGATATCTATAAATTATAAAGAGATCACCAAACAATTTTAAATAATATAAATATTATATATTATATATTTATAAATTTATATCTTATCACAAAAACAATTTTTTCTCATATATTTCTTTTCTTTTTGAAAAAAAAACTGTTTTTTTTTTAATTTTTTTTTTCTTTTTTTACCCAACAATAGCAACGCGGAAGAAGGGTTATGTTTTCAACGTGTTTGAACTGACTGAATTATAGTGGGCCAATTTTAATGTTGAACTTATTCTTGTTCACGCGAGTAACATAGGCTAAGTAAAATACTATTATTTAATTGGTGAATGATCCCAAAAATAAATAAAATTAAAGTTAATAAAAAATCAAGCACAATTACCTATACCATCTAGTCTAGGTACTTTCGCACCTGAACTTTGATTATGTCTGTCTGCATATCTTGATAGTGCAGTAAATAATTCCAATTCTGAGTTGATATTCAATTCTTCTTGCTCTAAAACTGTAAGTATTGTAGTTAATTCTACATCATCAAAACTACTTTCTGACAAAACTTCTTGTGTTTGATTACAAATTATCTAAAAAGGAAATAAATATTAATGGAAGTCAAAGAAAAAACAATTTTTTTAAGAAAAAAATAAATTAACTAAAAGATCCCTCAAGGGAAAGAAACAGATAAAAAAATATACCAAAAAAAAATCTTACTCTTAAACATTTATCCATGAGTGTAGGTTCTTCAAACAACTTAGCAAATTCATAAGCTCTACAAGCATTTTTAGGGTACAAATCAGACCACAAATACTTTGTGCACTCTTCCACTAAATGAGGCAACATATATTTCTTAGCACCATAGCACAATTCACAAGCTTGATCAAAAGACGTCAAATTAATTTTATCAGTGTAAATATACTCCAGTAGGGCCTTAAATGCATCAGGTTGTACATCTAGTATAGCAATGGGGTCTTTTTCGGCCATGCCACCATAGAACATAGCCTCAAAAACAGGGCTGGACATGGCTAGAAACACTTTATGGCCCTCTAGGACTTGTTGGTTTGGTTCACTGCCAACTATAAACCGACAATCACTCCACATGCCTGTTTCGAGCAAATACTGGCCCCGTTCCTTGACAGTTTTTCTTGTGGTTTGCCAATCGCATGGCGGATGTGGAGCACTCATCTAAGAATTGTAAATATAAATCATAAAAAGTTACATAGTTCAATAACAAATAGGTGATGGTACTTTTTTTGGTATAATGGATTTCAACCACCTATTATATTCTAATCTAATACTTTATAGAAGAAAGCCAAACCTACTAATGTGAAATTCTAGAATATAAATAACTAAAAATGAATTATATCATTGGAGGGGATAATAAACTACAATTAGGGTAATACTTACCTTTAATAGTTACTTATGAATAATATTCTTTAAATACACTTATTCTAATATTATAACTATAATCGATTCGTAAAATGAATGTTTATTTTTAATAATTTGTAATGTTTTGATAATAGAAATTTGACGTTTAATTACTACTGTTCCGTTGGCGACACTGCAAAAAAACAGAACCACCAACTTAAAATATATCTGGCGCAAAATTTGAAATTCGATATACGAGGGAAAGTCAAAATAAAAATCAAAATTTCAAATAATAAGTATTTTAATTTTCCTTAAAATAAATCGATAAATTTTTTAATTTTACATGTCAAATATATTTTATAATACAAACACAAGTCTTACATTCTCAACCACAATAAAGCAATTTTTTCCATAAATTTTTATATTTCATTCCTGATGTCATGTTTTTCTTTAAATTATTTTTTATAGATAATAAATATACTTCTAACTCCGATTTCAAATCACAGATTTACAATAAACATTTTAATAAAAATTAATTATATTTTTTAAAAATGTTAAATAATCACATTAAGATTTTATAATGTAATGTATAAATAGAACATTTAAAAATTTAATATATTCGAGTATAAAAATCTAAAATTTAAATTTATGGACTGTAGAAATAGGGGAGAATGTTTCACCTTGTACCTAATATACAAATTGGTACAATATATACTCACTCTCCCCTAACAAAAACTATATTTTAAAATTTTTATAGACATGCATTAGAGTTATTAGTTTGTTTTTGTTTAATTTATATAAGTGCAAAGGTATAGTTTAAAAAATTATTCGCCATTTTAGGGGTCTTTCTACATTCAAATTTTAAAAATATTTTGTTTTTAAACATTTTTTTTATATAAAAGGAAAAATATATCATTGTGAAATTTTGCAGGTACTGTCAACTGGGGTGACTTCGGACGGTGTGGGTCACTCTCTCAACCAAAGCACGTGTGCAAAAGTTGTGGGGTTAACCCCACATAATTATGTGTACAAGCTGGGGAATTGAACCCCACAATTGTGGGGTTTGGATCCAAACAACTTGTGCACACGTGCTAGCACCAAACCAAAGCTTTGGTTGAGAGAGTTTTTCGAAAAAGTGTCCGAAGTCACCCCAGTTGACGGTATGTTTACTTATATTTAAAGAATACATTTTTTTAGATTTTTAAAGTGCCATTTTTGCCATAATTTGTTGTTCAAAAAAAAAAAACAAAAAGCGGTGGTCGCCATAATACTGGCCGTTTGGATCGACTAAAAAAAATAACGGAATATAGAAGATTCTTTTCTATAAAACTATTTAAAATTTTTTGAAAAACGCCCGGGCGCCCGCCTCCTTGTTATTTTTTGGCTAAAAAAATTCTTCTGGATAGGGCTATATATAGGCTATAGCGACTTTAATACTGAATAATATCCTGTTTTCTTTTTCAGTAGATCCAAACGACCGGAATCATGGTGAACACCTTTATTTGATGTTTAAAAAAAAAATATGCCAAAAAAATGGCACTTTAAAAATCTAAAAAAAAATGTATTCTTTAAATATAAATAAACATACCCATTAAATTTCACAATGATATCTTTTTTATTTTTACATAAAAAAAATGTTTAAAAACAAAGTATTTTTAAAATTTGAAGGTAGAAAGGCCCATTGATAAGAGAATTTTCTCTCAACGTGAATAATAATATAATATTTAAAAATATTTAAAAAAAAGTTAAATGGGTATTATATACTATATTATACCTACGGGAACGTCCAAGTATTACGTAACGCTCCTAGGGGGGTCATTTTGAAGGTTTACGCCTGTGTTAATGGTATAGGAAAATATGGTTACGGGGGAGTTCAAAATGATCAAATTTGCGTTACGTAATACTTGAACGTTCCTACTGTAGTTAAAATTTTACAAAGTGTACCTAAAACAACATGATAGGAATGTTCAGTGTCACTAACACTTCTTTTAATGAATATTGGCAACCCAATTATTTTCGATAAAATTAAAACACGCAACAAAAAATAAAATAAAAAAGTACACCAATAAATAAAGAATATTATGAGGTTTCAAATTAATTAATTAATTAATTAACTAATTAATTAAGACATACCTAATATTATGTTTTACACTTCTAGCTTTATTACAATACAAGTTTTCAAACAGTTGGTTTGGCACACTTATCAAATATTAAAAAAAAAGTGAAATTGAGCGTGTTTAAATTTTTAATACGAACGGAGACATTTAGAGGTTAAAATGTTTAAAAGGTATTTACCTTTTTTTATACATATATAGAATATTTTGAGCACATATAATAAAATTTAAGCCATTTGCTCATATTTGGCTTTGTTAATAATACTTGCTAAGCAGCAGGACAGTATGACCCCAACAAGGGGGAAGAAAGCGATCCCTACGGCCACTCCAGCGACTATTCCAATGTTCCCGTTTAGGAAGTCCGTGATTTTGTTGTAGCAACCCTGAAAAAATATTAGTATACTAATAAAATTATAAAACCAGCCGTGAAGTTACGTAATGTTACACATTCCATATCCAGTAAATGGCATATTAAACTTTTCCAAACAAAATAAATAAAATAAAAATAAAAAAATTAAAATAAAAAAATTAAAAAAACACACTTAAAAATATCCTTTTTCGAAAAAATAAAAAAAATCCAAACTTTTTTTATTTTTGCGATAAACAAAAAATAAAAAAAAAATAAAAAAAATAAAATTTTTGTATTTTTTAATTTTCTTTTTGGGAAAAACGATTTTTTTAAGATAGTTTTTTTAATTTATTTAAAAAGTTTAACCCCCATAACTTTTTTAGTTTTTGCGATAAACAAAAAATAAAAAAAATAAAATTTTTGTATTTTTTAATTTTCTTTTTGGGAAAAACGATTTTTTTTTAAGATAGTTATTTAATTTATTTAAAAGGTTTAACCCCCATAACTTTTTTAGTTTTTGGAGGGATTACTTTCAAAATTGGTAGAATTAATTACATAATAAAAGTAATTTTTCCTAAAAGAGTTACGTTAATCGGATTTTTCTTTCAGCTTTTTTTTTAAGTTTAACCCCCCATAACTTTTTTGTTTTTGAGGGGATTAGCTTCAAAAACAATAGGGATGTTCCCCTCGTAGAACTTGATTTTTCCTAAAAATTTCAAGTTGATCGGATTATTTGTTCTTGACTTATCGTTTTCATAAAAATCGCGACATCAGACGGACGGACTAACAGACAGACGGACAGACGAACGGATAGACGGACATTAAAAAAAAAGTTTCTTATTTTTTTATGCAACAAATTTGTATCCAAGAATTGTTTGTCTAGGATGATTTTTGAAATTTTTTGAAATTTCGAAACTACCGTATAATCAACGAACTAATAACTCTTCTCTCTAGAATACGCATACCGTTAAAATAAAGTATCTCCAACATCTCGGTTTGTTTGTAAACAAATAGTAGGTACTTCAGGCCTGAACAATAACAGTTACAGTAACTGTTATTGTTGTCTCTGGTAGAACAAAGCTGTGCGAGTAAGACAGACAAATGTATATGTTGGTTACGTTTTTGTCAGTTTTTACAAATGAAATGCCTATTCTAGAGAGAAGAGTTATTAGTTCGTTGCGTATAATACTATTCTAGCGCAGGCGCTGTTGTACAACGTTTAATTTTATTTTAATTAAAAAAACAGCAGCGTAGAACAGTTACAATTTTGGCGAAGGCGCCCGCTATAATCAGGTATTACACGGGCCTGCATCAAATTTGAGGAGCTCATTTTTAAAACACAAAAGTCCAAAAAGTTAGGAAATGGACTTGTTGTATTTTGAAAATGAGCTTATTTAATTTAATTGTACTTTATTTTCGAAACGAATCAAGTCCAAAAAGTTATGAAATGGACTTGTATTTTGAAAATAAGCTCCTCATTTGATTTTTGGGAGTTTATACTTCTTTAGTACTTCTTACACGCTAATAATTCTTCCAAGATTTTTTTCATCATGATGTGCAAAAAATATTTTTAAAAGGAAGTTTAAGGGCCACTTGCACCAAACATGATTTAAGCTTAAACTCGGATTAAGTTAATGGTTTAAGAGTTAATTGACGTTTCGCTGTTGCACCATTTTTTAAACCAAGTTTATTTGTCTTAATCTCAGAATAAATGTAATCGTTCGAGTTTGATGGTTTATGTCACTTAAACCTGGGTTATATCAAAACATAACCTAACTTTAGGTTTTTATCTGTCATTTCGTACCCGTGAGTGTTTTTCTTTGATTTTACGAAATTACCTGCAATGATGGCAGAAGCCCATTTATTAGATGAAGACTTGTTGAAATTGGAAATATTGGATGATGGTTTCCGTACCTATCATGAGTGACAAAACAATTTTGAAAGTATGGATGATCTAACATTTTTTCAAAAATTTAGGTTATATAAAGAAACAGTGGCCAATATTCTTGTACGTATTGAAGAACAACTGGAATATCCCAATTGCGTCCGTTTTTTTGTTTTCGATAACACTATTGTATTGTGCCACAATTTTAATTAATAAAGCTTTATCATTTATAGTATAATTGGGCGAACGTTTTTTTTTGTTTTCATCTTTTTCTTTAGGCATATCCATTGCTACTTTTTAGCTTACAGAACACAATAACACATAACACAATAAGTTACTGTCAATCAGGTCTATTCACATGTACCATTGAAATCTATTCAATATTGACAAAAATTACAATAGCATGCAGTTTTAATACAGTTGACGTAAATGACCTTGCAATTTTCGTCAATATTGCCACAAATTTTAATCTTAATGGTACATGTGAATAGGCCTGAATAACAGCTTTTTTTGAAAATATAATAAACCAAATGATATAAACGTCAAACGTCAAAATAATGTGTAGTTAGCTACATTCAAATAACACTAAAATTAGAGATGTGTGCTCGGTTTAACTAAACTTTGTTTAACTTTCATTGGTGCAATGCAAACATATTTAACCAGAGATTATTTTTTAAACGTAGATTAATTAAACCTTGATCAAAATAAAATTGGTGCAAGTGGCCCTAAGAGAAGAGAGTGCACAATGATCCGGCGGCCGTCGGACGGTAAAGTGATGGCAAATGATCATCGCTTTTTGACGTTAAAACAACAACGGGCCGCCGAGCGAAAAATGATTGAAAATTAAAATCAATATAATAAATTGGCCAAACAGCCATTGTTACCATCTAACTAAATGTCCTAATAGAGGCATATAATCGCAATTTTGATCATTGATCACGATTATGTCGCCGTTTAGCCGACCCTTGCGACCTTTACTCTGGAAACACTCTGGAAACAGAGTCAGAGTGAAAACATTCTGCTGCCAACGTGTTTCCAGAGTGGTTTTGTGCCATTTTGTCAGAGTTGAATCAGAGTGGTTCCAGGCTTGATTCACAGTAAATCCAAAGTGGGTTTAGACTTTTTTTTTTTAAATCAGAGCGTTTTCAGAGTGTTTTCGTTTGGACAAACGAAAAGACTCTGAAAACGCTCTGATTTTACTCTGGGAACGTTATGGATAAAGGGCACAAATACACTCTGGAAATACTCTGGTAACAGCATGATTACAAAATGTTATTAGAATATTTCCAGAGTTTTTTCAGCGTGATTGTAAAGTCGCAAGGGGATTACACAAGCCCACAAAAAAAATTTTTTTCGTGAGTCCTGGATTCCAATATGATATTCCTATGTATTTTTTCCCGCTGAAACTGAATCCGCAACCCCTACACGTCAGGATTTTGACATAACCTCAAAAAACACCCGAAAAACTACTGAAACCGCTAAAATCATCTATGCCATACCACTGTTCCAAAATTGCTAATTCTATAACCCTAGAACCCCATAATCCCCTAACCTCATTATACCATAGCCGCATAACCTCAAAACCACCTAACCTGATTAGGTAGAAAAATATAGTTTGGGAAAACAGAACAAATTCTTCAGTTTTTTTTTTGTGGAACATAGTCATAGGTAAGTAACTCTATAAGCCCAAAATCCCCTATCACCATAACCTCAAAAAAGAAATATTATAAATAACCTCAAAATAACTTCACTTCGTAACCCCATATACTATATCCCCTTAATCCCGCTATCCTATTCTGTGGAGAAGTCCGGTTACTGAAATTATAACCCCAAACTTCAGAAATGTGGAGTAAGTTTTTTATTGTTGATTTTTTCATATTAGTCTCCAATATTCTCGGAGGTAGCAGGATTTCGATTTTGAAAAGTAGTAGTAGTGGTAGTAATAGTCTTTCGTTAAACAGTTGCGTAAATACCACGAAAAAATTCATTTTCATAAATATTGCAAAAAAGATATTGGATAACAAGCTTACTGAGGTATCAGACGTCTGAGAGGTTTTAAAAAAATAATGAAGTAGACCTTGATTCATGACTTCACTCACAAAACTCTTATGATTTCGAAAACCGGACTTCTCCACAGAATAGGATGATGGGGTTAAGAGGTTATAATATATGGGTTTACGGAGCGAAGGGGTTAGGAAGTTATGGTGTAATAGGATTTTAGGGTTATACATTTACTATGTTCTATGTTCTACGTTCTATGTTCTATGTTCTACAGTTACTATGTTACTATGTTCTACAAGAAAATTTCACGTAATTGTTCTGTTTTCCCGAACCAGATTTTTCTACTTAATGAGGTTACGAGGTTTTGAGGTTATGGAGTAGTGGTATTCCGAGGTTAGGGAATTATGTGGTTACGAAATCACGAATTTGGAGGAAGAGGGTGAAAGTGGTATGGAGTAGATGATTTTAGCGGTTTCAGTAGTTTTTCGAGTGTTTTTTGAGGTTATGTCAAAATCCTGACGTGTAGGGGTTAAACGGGTTGCGGATTCGGTTTCAGCGGGAAAAAATACATAGGAGTATCATATTGAAATCCAAGACTCACGAAAAAAAAATTTTTGTGGGCCTGTGTTATTTATTTACTTTTTACTTAGATTTTTTATTATATAATTATAATTAGAATTTCTTTATAGACTTTTCTGAAAGGTATTTCTTTAGCAGTTTAAATTTAAGAATATTTCTTATAAGACCCCATACATGAGGTGAAAAAATGTTAACTGTGATTTTTTTTTTTAACAAAAAATGAAAAACTAAAATATATGTATATATATTTTTCAGAGTATATTTTTTTGAATTTTTTTATGGCTGATCTTAAAATAGTTGGTAAATTATACGCAATATGCATATCATATATGATAGGCAATGCATCGTTGAACGTCAATTGGTCGTTGATCCTAAAATTGTAAATGATACTTCTATTAACGTCGGGCGAGCTACAAATTGCCGACGGCGCACCGCCGTCGCTATCTCGGCATGCCGACGGTCAGCCGGTGGACGGCCTCTTTATAGATTTTAATAGTTTGCCGTCTATAAGGCACTAAACTTTATTTTCATTTATAATTTGATTTGCCGTGTCGGTACTAGGTGCTGGCTTCGAGACAAAATTTTTTGTCCGCCTGTGTATCTAGATATAGATAATTCTTATCAGATTACAGGTCTGCCAACATCTAATGTGTAGTACTTTTGTGCAAACATTAGATGGCGCCACCAATTTGTACGCTCTCGATACAGTTATACTTATATTTAATAAGTATTTAAAATTTTCAACAGTCAGTGCGAAAGCCACCATACTAATATATGCTCACTGATGATCGCAAAAAAGCGTGGAATAGCAGCTTTATGACATTTTGGTAGGGATTTTCTCATTGATTATGAAAATTCTGTAGTAGAGCAGTGCAATTTCTTTATAGATTTTAATAGTTTGCCGTCTATAAGGCACTAAACTTTATTTTCATTTATACTCTGGATCATTGTTTGTAAGGTGACGAAGGAGTAGAGGAATAATAAGAAGTGACAAAAATCTGAATTTTTTCATAGACCTTTTTTGACACTATTAATTTTAAATATCATATTAAATTATTTTTTTTTAAATCCGCGACATTTGGGTGGTCCAGTTTTTTTTAATTACCTAACCATTTTGCTAAAATGCGGTATAAAGGCATTTTTTGAGAATCTTAATCTTAATACTCATATTTCTTTAATTTAAAATACGAATTAAAAATGGCAGATTGATTAAAAAAAATATATATATTCAAATTTAATCGAAATTGACCATCAGCCAAACCTGGATTGAGGTTGAGTTATTTTTGTGAATTTTAATTATAATAAAAATAATAATAAAAAAGTTCTAAAAAAATATTGAAAGCTAAATTTCGAAAAAAAAATGGGATTTTTTTTTAATTTTTACAACAATATTATTTATTTATTATTGAACTGTTTTTATTTTATTTTTTGTACTAGAACGGGAACGAAAATTTTATTGTGAGGTTTTTGTAAAAAATGCAGATATGTAATTTTTTGATAAAAGATAGACTTATTTTTTAAATATTTTTGTTTTTAGATTTGTTTTCCAACAACATTTTTTACAGTTTAAATACCATCAGAACACAAACGATCATATAAATTTTATAGCTCGATAGGAAAAAAAGTAAAAAAATATAAAAAAATAACTTTAAAAATACAGATATCTAATTTTCTGATAAAAAATAGTTATTTTTTTATATTTTTGTTTTTAGATTTTTTTCCATCAAAATTTTTTACGAGGAAAAGTAAAAAAATACAAAAAATATAAAAAAAATTGTAAAAAATACAGATATGTAATTTTCTGATAAAAAATAGACCTATTTTTTTTAATATTTTTGTTTTTAGATTTTTTTTTTCCAACAATATATTTTACAGTGTAAATACCATCAGAACGCAAATTCAAACATATAAATTTTTAGCACGATAGGAGAAAAAGTAAAAACATACAAAAAATATAAAAAAAAAATGTAAAAAATACAGATATGTAATTTTCTGATAAAAAATAGACCTATTTTTTTTAATATTTTTGTTTTTAGATTTTTTTTCCAACAATGTTTTTTACAGTGTAAATACCATCAGAACGCAAATTCAATCATATAAATTATTAGCTCGATAGGAGAAAAAGTAAAAAAATACAAAAAATATAAAAAAAAACTGCAAAAATACAGATAGGTAATTTTTTGATAAAAAAAATAGATTTATTTTTTTAATATTTTTGTTATTATATTTTTTTTTCAACAATATTTTTTACAGTGTAAATACCATCAGAACGTAAATTCGATCATATAAATGTTATAGCTCGATAGGTATTAATCAGTATTATGTTGCACACTCAATATTGCAGTATTACTGCCTTCCTTAAGACATGTGGTACACCGCATTGTGGTTTAAACTGGGTTTATGTTTACTCCAAGTAGGCCCTTCGGTTTAAAATACTATGGACAATATAATACCATTTTTTTAAGAAGCTGTAGTTATTTTTTATATATTTTTTTGTTTCTTTTTTTATAAAATTCAAACCCGTCGCCAACAACAAAAAATTGTCGGTCAGTCTGTTAAATTGAATTTTTGAAAAAAATATTTTTTATTTAATTTTCTTTATTTTATTGTTATTATACTATTCGCAGCGCCTGCGTCTGAATAGTATTATTATTCGGTAGTTTCGAATTTTCAAAAAAAAAAATCAAAAATCGTCCTAGACAAAAAATTCTTGGATATAAAGTTTCATGAAAAAATAAAAAAAATTGTTTGTTTTCTGTCTATCCATCTGCCCATCTAATATCGATTTTTGTAGACACGATAACTCAAAAACGAATAATCCGATCGACTTGAAATTTTCAGGAAAAATCAATTTCTATGAGGGGAAGATCCCTATTTTTGACAGTAATCCCACCCAAAACAAAAAAGTTATGGGGGTGAAACTTCTAAAAAAATCCAAAAAAAGCTGAAAGAAAATTCCGATTAACGTAACTTTTTTAGGAAAATTAGATTTATTATAAGGATCAATTCTACCAATTTTAAAAAAAGTGGTGTCAAACTGTTTTAAAAAATTTAAAAATACATTTATTTTTTATTTTTTAATTTTTCGCAAAAAGAAAATAAAGAAATTGAAAAATTTTGCAATTTTTTTTTATATAAAAAAATATAATTAAAAAAACATATTTTTTAAAAAAAGATCTTCAAAAAAAATATTTTTTATTTATTTTTTTTTTTTTGAAAATTAATTTTTGAGATTCTGTTTAAGTATTCTATTTTATACTATTTACTGTGAATAGTATATAATAGAATGCGTAGCATAACATATCTTCACTGCTTGTTTTTTGACAGTATTTAATTCTTTTTTTGAAAAATATTTTAATTTCTTACCTGCTCATAGATTTCGTCGTCGTTGTCCGTATTGCAGTTTTCATTAATGCAACAAGATTGCGGAATCGGAAGCGGATGAGGTAAATCTAACCAGTCCCTAGCCTGGTGGTTACCACAACAATGTAACTAGAAAAATAATATTATTTACCACAACAATGCAACTAGAAAAATAATATTATTTTATAAAATATTTATTTGGTTTAAAATTATGTAACTATTTTGGTTTTTATACTTTTCACATATTGTGTGATATCTAAACGAATTTTTAATCAAAGTATAATAATACGGAACCGTAAAAGGGCCATACAGAGAAGTCCAAAAGTCACCCCTCCTCTTAACTTTTGAACGAGTAAAGATATCCACTTCAAATTTGGAACGCCAAAATACGACAGCTTAAAATTCCTTTTTAAATATATTTGATAGTTGCAACTTTTAAAATGTGGGAGGGGGGAATTTTGTTAAGTAGAAAGGGGGGTCGTGTGATACATCGTTTTAAACCTCATAGAATTCTCTAAATGACCATATATTTTTATTCTTTTTATACGTTTTTTGGAGGGTTAAAAAGGGAGTTAAAAATGAAAATCAAAATATCTTAAAAAATTAAACAATTGATGCAAAAACGTAAATTCAGGGGCTTGTTTTTTAAAGGGCGGATGTCACAAAACTAAAAATTTTCACTCAAAAACTGATTTTATTTTAAATAAAACAACTTTTTTTATTTCAAATTATTGTACTCATACTTTTAGTTTGAGTCGGCCGCATGCTAAAAAAAACACCAAAATTAATTTTGTAAAAAATGTGACATCCCCTCTTAAGACATTTGAGAACTAAGACCCTGAATTATAATTTTTAACGTTAAAAAAAATCTCAAAAACGCATTTTTCAGCAAAAAAAAAAAAATAAAAAATTAATATATTTAAAAAATAAAAAAATAAATGGTCGAATAGAGAATTTTATTTCCTTTGAAATGATGTATAATACCGCATTCCCATTAAAAAAAACTCTATGCCCCCTACATTATAAAAGCTAAAACTATCAAATAAGATGTCTTATTTACGTGTTCCAAATTTGAAGTCGATATCTCAACTCGTTCAAAAGTTAAAGAAGGGGGGGGGGGTGACTTTTGGACCACACTGTATAATTTTTTATTTTGTTTTGACTTTCAGTCAGAAATTAAGTAAAATTTTGATTTAAGTCAGAATTTAGGTTGAATCCTATATTGGAATTTAAGTAAAATTTCAATTTTAAGTCAGAATTTACGTAAAATTATTACCTATTGGTTATAATTTCGGAATTTTACGAATATTCTAATATATTTCACGGCGCGCCGTGACAGGCGCCGCGGTGCCTGTCTCAGTGGATTTAGTTCGATTTTTTTTTTCATAAATTCATTTAGTAACACTAAGAATTATTACTCTGTTCTGATTTACTTTTAATTATTCTTATTTTTGCTTTACTTACAGCTTGTTGCATCATATCAAAGTTCTCAGCCAGATGAGCGGTATCGTTACGATAGTTAATCATAGCCTGAGTTAAACCATGTTCAAAACCGTTGGTTAATTTTGTGCGGTATTTAAAGATGGACACCCCAGCTCCTAGTTCCAATACGAAGATTATGGCCAGAAAACCTCCATACTAAAATAATAATTCAATGATATTTCAATAAAAATTTAGAAAAATCTAAACAAGGCGACAAACCCTTGCAAGGGTTTAAAATGAGATAAGAAAATAAGATGTAAATTAGTTATTTATTGTACTAGTGGGTAAAGTAAGATATTGCCCATGAGAAAATTAAGGCGTCAGCCAAGCAGCTTAATTTTCGAGAGGGCAATATCGGTTTACCCATAAGTGCCATACAAGGATTTATCCAATAAATAGCTTAGAAATTCATATTTTTATTAAAATTTTTAATGACATTTACAAGAAAATAATTTGACAAGTGACAGTTGAGTGGGTAAAAATAATTATCCACTCAATAAAGTAAAAGCCACGCGGGGTTATTATTGAGTTTATCTATTTAAAATAAAGCTGGTAATTGTCTCATTATCGGTATGTATTGGATACAACGTATTTATGCTTTTTTTTAATATTCTATTTATTTTTTCAAAATTGTTTCTTTTTGATTCTTTAAAATTTTATGTAAACTAATTAGTTCACAATACTTCAGGCCCGTAATTGGTGCTGAGCACCCCCTGACAGAAAATTTTTATAACATTTTCAGTGGTCCTCCGAAGCATTTGGGGGGGGGGGAGGGATCGAGCGAGCAATATTTCCCAACTAAAAATTTAAATATTGAGAAATTTCCCAAATCGAAAAACAGCTTTACCCCTGACCGTGAAAATTTGCAGACTAAAAAAAGATCCTCGCCTCTGAAAAATTCCCAACTCAAAAAAAGCTTTACAAACCCCGACCGTAAAATTTTGGTGACTAAAAAAAAGGTCCTCACCTCTGAAAAATTTCCAAACTTTCCAATTTCCCCAAGTAAACAATTTATTGACCAGTTTCCCTTTGCCCCTCAATTTTTCCAACATACGTTTTAGGAAATCCACCATTCAATTTTACCAACTGGACTTGAGCACCCCCTGTGGGGGTGCTTAGTGCTTATTTCGCAAGGGGGGCTTAATATCATGCCAGGGGGTGCTCAATATCATGCCAGGGGGTGCTGAGCACCTCCTAGCACCCCCCCCAGTTACGGGCCTGCAATACTTCTCCTTAAGGAATATTTTTTTCTGCACAAATATTCTTTTTCAACTCACCACGTAGAGTAAAACTGGTTGACCCTTCACAGTGCAGCAACAGGCGAGGGAACCAATTAAAATAATTAGGGTACCAGTTCCGATAAGCACATATGGAGCGGTACCACTGAATTCGGTACTCATTTCCATATATTTATAGAGTTCCACTTCCATCCAAATTCCTATTGCCAAAATGGCAATTCCAGACATCTAAAGACGAAAAAGACGTAGTGAACATTTGGACTTTTTGAAAAAAGTCCATTCAAATATTCAAAAAGGCTTTATTGAGTTTAAAATTTATATTTTTTTGTTCTATTTTTTTAACTTTTAACTCCAATAGGGAGCGTTCAAGTATTACGTAACGCGCTAGGGGGGGGGTCTCGAAAACGTTACGCCGCGTTACAGAGGGGGGTGGGTGTCAGTAAAAATGTTACGTAACACTTAAAAAATTATAAACTTTTTAACAATGATCTAGGCCTAAAGAGACGGATTCCTTGCAAATTTTATCGCACACGGCGTGGTTAACAGTTAACTAAATCCTCTAAACAAAAACAATTAGAACCGGTTTTCGGTTAACGGGTTCGGAAATTACATCAGACCGGTTTTGGGTTAAAACGCGGAAACAAGAACCGGTTAAAAACCGGTTTAAACCATAAAGCAAAATTTCCTTTAATTTTTTTTTACTTTTTGTAAAATGTTACGTAATAAATGTTACGCCGCGTTACATGGGGGGGTCAAAAATGGCCAAATTTTGCATTACGTAATACTTGAACGCTCCCATATTGGGACATTGCAATGTATTTGGATCCTGCTCATGCTGCAGCATTTAGTATCGGACCCAGGCCCAGACTGGCCCTCGGCTAAAAACTGAAGAGGGCCCAAAAAAATACCTGAGTAATATAAAATATAAACCACTTTTTTTGGAGCCCTCGGCGATCGCCGACTAGCCGACCTGGTCAGTCCGGGCCTGATCCGACCGGCATTTTAACAAACAAATGCCTATATTTTTAGATAAATGCTTATAAACTTTTTTTTAGAAGAGATTATTCTATAACCCAGTATTAAACAACATTACTAATAAGTAATATGTGACTGTTTAATTTTCAAAAAAAATTAAGAAAAATGTGGTCAAAATAAACATAAAATGTATATGATAATTATCATATATATGATTATAATCATTCTGATTAAAAAAATTGATATAAACATGTATCTAAACGTCCAAAGCTATTTAAACATGCTTAGTTTCCAATATATAAAAAGATTTATTTAAAAATAAATGTAAACATTTTCAAAATTTTTAAAATAAATTAAAATTTTGAAATAAATTGAATTTTATTCATTATTTTCACCCTTTAAAGTTTTTTTTAGTTACCATGTATAGAATGAATATTTTGGGTTAAATTAAAAAATATCAAGGGGGGACTTAAAAGATAAAGACGCAAAACGAATATTTTTAAAATGTACATATTTTCTTCAGCTAAACTTAATTATTATAAATTTAAACAGTATTGGTAATAAAAAGAGCATATTAAATGCAATAATAATACTTACCCAGAAAATAATATTGAAAACCATAAGGAGACTTTTCATGCATGCCATGGCGGCAACAGTTTGTAAATGTTTTCCCATTTTTCTCAAATAACTTCACACTTTTCTTTAAAAAATATAAACTACTATTTTTATGTAATAGACTTTAGATATGTAAAATTTAAATTTTTAATTGAAAAAAAGTTGAGCCCTTAATGCCAAAGTATAATCTTTGGCTTCAGAACTACGTTACATCTATTTAGTAAAGCAGGATTTCAGACGATAGATCCAAAGAGTGTACTTGCGCAGTTTCAGCATTTCAGGACTGTAAAGCTGTGTTCATATTGATTCCTGATATTCTTCGTAGCAACAAAAAATTTAGAAATTAATTGATTTTTGTAAATTTACTGATTTATAAATGGCATTTTTTTACTCTATATGTTGGAAAAAAATGATAAAATCTAAAAGAAAATAAAATTTGCTTTCATTCTGTGCTTTGATATTTTTTTCATCAGATAAACCTTTTAGGACTCCAAACCAAAAAACTAAAATGGGATCCATTTTTTTTTCAAGATGGTAGAGATGGTTTTTTTATAGACTAAGCTTCACGGTATTATGAATATCATGCAATATTTCAGATACCTGTGATTTTTTTTTTTCGGTTCAAACCTGTTTACCGCTAATCTATATATTTAACTTTTGAACGGCTTAAGATATCAACTTGATATTTCGAACACATAAATAAAATAACCCAAATAATTTGATGGTAGGTATATATTTGGTATGCTTAGGGGCACAATTGAGACAGGGGGGCAAGGGTGGAAGTTTTTTTTTAATAGAAAGGGAGGTCGTGTGATACATAATTTTAAAGCTACTAAAATTCTCTACTTGCCCAAATATTTATTTTTTCGGAGATATTTTTTTTTTTAAAGGTTGTACCTACCATTCGGTAGGTACACCCCGGCATTCAACCGTGTCGGTTATGGCCTATTTATATGTAGTACAAATTAGTAAATTATAGCAATTTTAAAGACACCACTACACATCCATGCCCTAGGCGGGATTCGAACCCGCGAACGGGTTATTTTAAACCCCCAACAATGGAATTTTTGAGAAATGGTTTATTTCATGATGCAAATACATCAATTATACTTTTAAACTAATTTTAAACGATATAAATAAAGAACTGAACGAAAAAAAATCTTAAAAAAAACGGTTTTTTTAGCAAAAAAAAAAAAAATAAAAAATAAAAACCTTAAAAAAAGGTTTAAAAATTTAAAAATTGTATAGTCGAATAGAGAATTTTATAATCTTTAAAATGATGTATCACACGACCCCCTTTCCATTTGCATCCTAAGCATATAAAATATGTACCATACCAAAACATTATTAAGGTTATGTTATTTGTGTTTTAAATTTCAAGTTGATATCTTAAGCCGTTCAAAAGGGGGGCGGACTTTTACACGCTCTGTATGTATAACGCACTCCTTAAAGATTTTTTGTAAAAATTTAAAATGTTGGATATTTTTTTTTACATTTTAAGTAATTTATTCAATGTTTTAAAGATATCCTGAAAAAAGGTGGAAATGTCTGCCAATGATTTTTTTGATAGTGGTTTTAGATAGAGACTGGGCTTTAAACCCCCTAGAGTGATGCCAGTTAGTAACTGCTGTAACTAGGCGTCAACAGGACGTAGTTTATCGATTCCCTGATTATCGCAATAATACAGGGTCCAGGAAATAAAACCGGGTATCTCTAAGAAATTTTTTCTACTGCACAAAAAAAATCCTTTTTGCAAAAATTACCAAAATATTAAATAACCCGTGAAGATATATAATGCTACGCATTCCATTATATATTATTCACAGTAAATGGTATATTGCATTTTCCCAAATACTTAAATAATTTTCAATTTTTTTTTTACATCTGCACTTAGTGCTACCAAGAGTGCCGATGTATTGAAATCTTCGCCGAAAGTCAAAATCTTTGACCACGTTTTTTTCACATTTCTCGACGTTTTATACCATTCTGAGTCGAAATCAGTAAAAAAATTTTTGCGTCCGTCTGTCTGTCTGTCTGTCTGGGTGTAAGCTCTCTAACTCCATTTCTACATGAGATATCGACTTTTTGCAATACCCCTATTAGAGGGGGTAGCCAAAATATGAAATCTCTATAATCTATAATAACGCAAGAACCGGGGTATGAGGTGTATGAATTTTGGTACAATTTGCGTTACGTAATACTTGAAAGTTCCCTTATCTCGAAAACTAATAATATGAGGTGATATTTTGATCTGAAATTCCGATTCAGCACCTCAAAATACATATGAATACAATGGCTTTAAAAAAGGTATATTCCCTTTATTTTTTGGTGTGGCTGTGTAGTTTTTCCTAAAAAAGTTAAGTTAATCGGAATTTTCTTTCAGCTTTTTTCGATTTTTTTTTTTTTAATTTAACCTCCCCTAACTTTTTTGTTTTTGGGGGACTACTTTAATAATAGGGATCTTCCCCTTATAGAACTTGATTTTTCCTGAAAGTTTGAAGTCGATCGGCTTATTCGTTCTTGAGTTATCATCTACACAAAAACGTGACATCGGACGGACGGACAAAAAAAAAACAAACATTTATTTTTCATGAAATAAATTTATCATCAGGAACTTTTTGTCTATGACGATATTTGAAATTTTTTTAAAATTCGAAACTACTGTATAATACTATTCTAATGCAGGCGCTGTGAATAGTATAACACCATATGATATGGTCCATACATAAATATAAAAAAAACATTGTCCGGATGTTGTCCGGAAATTTGGTTTACATTTAAAAGAATGATACATAACGAGACTTCGCTGAAAAAACTTTTAAAAATTAATATGCAGCGCTTCAGGTAATTTTTTTATAAATATCAAGATCACGCATATGCATTAAAGATGAGATTTCCCCGGACTTCCTCGAGAGATTACCTCTAAGATTTCCTCCAATTTGTACACCTGAATTTCTCAGCGGGGTAAACCGCCGTAAATATTTTTCGGCGGTTTACCCCGCTGGGAATTTTAGGTCTACAAATTGGAGGAAATCTTGAAGGTAATCTCTCAAGGGAGTCCGGGAAAATCTCATCTTTAACAAAGATGGGATTTTTCTTAGGTAATTTTTAAGATTTTTTGAATTAATCTTAAAAATGTGACGGAATACGTACAAGAAAGAAAAAGTATTCGGAGGAAGAAAGATAGGCGGTACGCGTACCTCTAACAACTGGTGAATTAAACCGCGTGGCTTGGGGGGCGTGTCCATATTTAAAAACTCACGTCTCTTGACAAGCTGTAATGTGGGTATACTTATGCACATCAAAATTTTAGCCCAAAATGCCTACTTTCAATATTTTGGTAAAACATTTATTAGAATCAGCTGATTGTCGCCATCTTTATTAATCATCCTTCCTCAACAAACTTTTATAATGACAACAACGTTGTTGTATTATTAAATAATATGAATTTACAATTTTAATAGTGTATTTAATATAATGTTTTAGAAAATTCGTAAAAATGGTATTATATACCTCAAACTTATTACAACAACGTTTGGTTGTATTATTTTTAGATGTTTTTATCAGTGTACCTATGCAAAGTAATTTATTATAATAGATATTATGGGTTTTTTCACTTATTTGCAGGACCCTGTATAAATCATACAGTGTATATTCTGGAACCAATTCCACAGTTGTCTGATATTTATTTAAAAGACTTAATCAAGTCATTATTGTCCAGGGAGAATAAAAATAGATTACAAAAATGTTTGTGCAAGATTTAACAATATTTTCCGTACCAACATTGTCTCAAAAAGAATTGTATCCCCTTTAACCCAAACAGCCCGCGCCAGGGGAAGGAAGAGACATTTTTATATATATATATATATCGACACTCCCAAGCAACAAGGATGTAACTCAAGTTAGACCCATTTTGAGATATACTCATAGGTAAACGCCTTGAAAAAAGACACACATGGTGGTACTACACAGGTTTCTCCACAGTCCACTTTAAGCAAAAGTTTACTTAAAATCACTAAAGTAAGAAATTCTAAACTTGAATATTATCAGAAACAAAAAGTAAATAAACAATAAATACTTAAACAGTTAAATAGAGAATTTTATAAGCTTTCAAATGATGTATCACATGACTTCCTTTACCCCTTAAATAATAAAAAAAATATATTAGAAATTTAGCTGTCGTGAAAAATGACAATATATGAGTTACAGCTTTGTTGCTTGGGGGTATCGATATATCAATATATATATATATATATATTAATTGTCTTGGTGTTTTGGGATCCCTGAATTGAATCTGATACTACTTCTTGTATATCAATTCCCAGTTAGTTAATAATTTTCTCGATAATTTTTAAATTTTCATAATAATTTCATGTGAGATGCTGAATCTAATAATAAAAAAATCTTACTCCACCTCCGTGAACGTTGGACAATTTTTGTTAGTTTTGTTTTTTAAGAAGATTGGTGTTGCTAAAATATAAATTGTAGTTAAAAATACTCCCATATACATAACATACATATGTTGCAATATTGCGAATGTAATGCACGGAATTTAAAAAAATATTACATAATGGCTCTGACAAAAAAAGTCAGAAAAAGTCAGAAAAAACGGGGTTTTCTGGCAAATTATAAGGCGCTATATATCTAGACCTTAAGAAAAGGACACGTGTCTTGGACTTTTTAAAACAAGTATATTTTTGTGAAGAGATTATTAAGCTTAAAGCTTAAAGAATTCCTTAAAAATCTGTACACAGATAAGGGAACGTTTAAGTATTACGTAACGCTCCTAGGGGGGGGGGGTCATTTTGGAGTGTTACGTCCATGTTAATGGTATAGGAAAATAGCGTTACAGGGGGGGTGGGGTCCAAAATGATCAAAATTTGAGTTACGCAATAATTGAACATTCCCTAAAAGCATTTTTTTTTTCAGAATAGGTAGTTTTATTGAAAATTATTTTTTTTTAATTCCTTCAAGACATTTCTAGTTCCCAAATGAATAATTCATAAAATTGCTCAATAAATAATTATTTATATAATTATAAAATTAAATTTAATATGTCTGTGGATACAGTTATAAATAACTACACTCATTTATGGTAGATTGAAGTAATTTCTCACGATAGAATTGACAATAATTATTTGCCACACCGCACATAAATTGTTCATAAGGATCACTTATTAATACTACACTGTAAAAAGTTGCCGTAGATCCTGCACACAAAACTGCCACATTAGATTAGTGACATTTTTATGTTTAGTCTCAAACGTTATACAAAAACGTTATAAAATATATAAATCTAACCTTAAAAACTAATGTTTGACAAAAACGTTTTAAAATATAAAAATCTAAGCTTAAAACCTAACGTTTGACAAAAACGTTGTAAAAAATACATAAATCTAACGTTAGTTTCCTAACCCTTTTCTAACTTAAAATGTTTTTTAAATTTCCATTATTAATACGTAAGCTATAGTAGAAAATGCTCATTTCAGACAGCTATGTGAATAGGTTTGATAATTATTTATTATTTCTATAATAAGTTTAAAAAAATATACCCCAAAAGTCAAAATTATAGTAAGTCTGGCAACACTGTACTATAATTAAAAACATATTTTAAGACTCTGAATGTATAAATAAATATTAACTAACTAAATATAAAGTTTTTCTGAGAGGTAAACGTATTCATCGAAGTATAACAGGATATTACACGAAAAATATTTAGGGCCACCTAAAAATATGGCTATTTTATAAATAAATTTAACGAAATTATGTTTAAAAATATTATGATTTCTAAAATATATTAAGATTTATCTATATGATAAATTTGTCTCCAGCTGCCATTTTATGATACAGGTAGAAATTTCCTAGTTGGCCACGCCCCCTTCGAAAGTTAGAAATTCAACGTACTTATAACGTAACTTAAAAATCTAACGTTAGATTAACGTTTGTAACTAACGTTTGATTGTAACGTTAAAAAGCGGGACATTTGCACATATTTTATAACGTACTTTTATACAGTTTTCTAACATTAGAAAAACGTTATTCTAAGGTTAAATTTCTACTAGGGTGTAAATATAGAATAAAAATTACAATAAGCTTTTTAAATAAACGGTCTCAAAAAATAATAATAAAAAGTAAAAAAACTTATGGTCGAATAGAGAAGTGTATGAGCTTTAAAATGATGTATCACACGACCCCACTTTCCATTTAAAAAATCTGTCAAGGTCCCCAGCTTTTATAAATATAAAAATATCAAGTATGACCCAAAATATAGTTTATGTTGTTTTATTGATGTATTCTAAATTTTAAGCTAATATCTTAACTCGTTTAAAAGTTAAGGGATGGTAATTTTTAGGCAGCACGGTATAAAAATATGTTTTATATTAATATACGGTCATATGTATATAAATAATAAAAACATACCAGTCAAGGTAGAAAATAAACAATAAACAGTTGAACAAAACAAAAATAAAGGCCAATTTGATTCCTATTGATGGCAAACAATTGAAATCCACTGAGCGTATTTCCGTTTTTTTTGAAAAATAGCCGGTATCCGCTATCAAATACCCTACTGCAAAACTTCAATACATACAAATTTTTTCCAGTTATAAAAATCTAACTGAACTTGCCGTTTAGTTTTTTAATTAAATGGTTATTAATCTGTTTAATTAATGAGTTTCCGTAATTATTGGATTAATTAATAATTGGTGATTAAAAGAGTTAATTAGTGTAAATATTAAGTATATGGTGTGTTAGGTAGTGTTACTTTTGTAATTATGAGGGATTCACGCCGAGTGATTTTAGTAAGTTCAACTTTTTTCATACGTTATAATTATAATAAAATTCAAGACAATTCAACAAAATAAAGATTTTTTACTGTAGTAGAAATTTATTCATATACAGGGTCATTCAAAAATAAGCTTTTAGATTAAAAATAAAACGAAATAAAAATCGGTTATATTGACTACGTTGACACAATAACACGTCAAACCATCCCGGATTTTTTGATTTTAGGTTGTTTTTGGGACATTTGCACAGTTATATAAAGAAGTTAAAGCTCTTTAAAATGACGTATCACTGGACCTAGGGTGCCATTTGAAATATTGTTCCCCATTGCCCCCTGGTGATAATTTTTATTGTTTAACTTACATACACGGAAAAAAAAATTATAGCTGGGAGCGCTATAACACACATACCAAGCAAATTATAATCGCTTATTATATAAATACAAGGCTTTCTCTTACAATTATGGCAGTCAGTGTAAAAATTTATTTGAAATACTTTAATTGTTTAGTGAATAATAAAATATAACAAATAGTATGGCATTTATAGCTTAAATAGATTTAATTATTGTCCGTGCTAATAATTTTTATAATATAATAAAATTTCTGTAAATTTATAATAGTGCCTGTAATAAATATAATCGTGTCTGTAATATATATAATCGTTTCCAATTTATTTTTAACATTATTAGTTATTGTGTCCCTTATAATCTATAGCTTAAATCACTATAATTTGCCACTGTTACCAAATATCTTATAATGTATAGCGCAGAGCCCACTAATTTCTTTCCGTGTATTCCAAATTTAAAAGTTTATATCCCCTTTCGTTCAAAAGTTACGGGGGGTGTATCATTTAAAAGAATAACCCGGTATTTATAAATTTTTACCGTTTACTAGACTTTTTATTATTATTATATACAGAAGTGAGCGGCATAGCGGTCAAAATTTTCCCAACTAAATATTAGCGAATTTCTCAACTTTTTTACCCTGAGAAAAAGCTTTACCCCTGACGGAAAATTTGTACAAATTTTCCCTCTACTTCTCAATTTTCCCAACTATAGTGCCAAGTTCTGAACTTTGTTCTCCCAACTGGAGCGTGGTTGGAGGGGGTGTGTGTGGCACCCCCCCCCCGTTGCGTTATCCCTTTATTACTTTTGTTCAAGAGGGTTAGATTTATAACTCCCGATTAATAAATACTCGTAAACTATTTATAGGTACCGCAGTTTACACGGGAGTTAAATCCTGTATTAATAAATACAATAGCAATAACTACGGTAGTTAGGTCTCATTATAAATTATAATTTATAATGTATTTATAACTACAAATTCGTCGCAAACTTTTTTTTAAGTTGAAAACCGTTTGGTTTGGATGATATATGATATATACATATATGCTTTAACCGACAATTCTATTGTTTTATAATCAAAAAAATATGCAAATAAAAAGGAAAGGATTTTTTTTTTCAATCAATTATTAACAATAATAGATAGAAAATAAATTATCTGCTAGTACATTACAACATAATAATAGTTAACTTATTAATTATAAAATAATATGTTACAGATTAAAAAAAAAACTGTATGCAGTCTTAAATCTGAAAGACCGTAATTAATAAAAACAATAAATACTTATATAAAAACCTGTTTCAATGCATATACAAACATCACGAAATTTCATGAGATTTTATGAAAACTTATAAATCCTTGATGAAGAAAGTCCATATAAAACTATGGGGGCAGTGTAAGTCTGGACACCCTGTATACCAGCACTTTTTTAATTTTAAATAAAATTATAAAAATATTAATTAAATATTCCATCAATTTATTTTTCCAATCATTGTACAGATACTGGTATATACCAATTATATTATATTTTATATTATATACCAATATACGCGTATACTGCTACCATACAAAGTCTCCAGATTAGAAGTATAAGTAGTAGTAGTCTACGGCTAAAAATAGATGGCGTACAAATATACATCATTCTAATGACTTTACTTCTGAAGTGAATAAAGTCTTAACATTTTTCTCAATCATAGTACGGGGATGACTTCGTACTGACGAGGGCTAGAAGCGGGCGCAGTCTGCCAATATTACTCTGTACGCTGATGGAAAAATAGATCGATGGAATATTTAATATACCATTAATTTATACTGGTAAATTTACAGAAAATATTTTCAGAATGGTGTCAAATAATCGGATTTGCTAAAGAAATGAAACTCTTGGGAAATAATGACATGGCTAATATCGTGTTTCCTTAACTCGTTTGTCTGTTATTCACGATTTTTACATCTTTTTTTTTTTTGCATGATACATCCTACTCCAAAGTTATTTCAATCTCTGTTAAAAATCTGTACTGCACGATACTTCGCAGGAAGTAATTTCAGATATTTTTGCTGTTTGGAGCAAAAAACGACCAAATTTTTTTTAACCAAAATAAAAATGAACCGACCTTTGTCTATAATAAGTAAAAAATAAAAAGCGGTACCATTTTCACCTTTCTTTAAACAAGCTGATTCCAAAAATATACTGTACGTAGCGTCAAAGATTTAGGGATGGAGACTCGTACTCATAGCATCATCAAAAAATCCTTGCAGCTTAAAAAAAACAAATAAGTAATCCTGTATTACTATTTGCAGCTTATAGCTGTAGCTGCAAGTTTTTATTAATTTCCAGACTCATCAACCTTATTAAGTTTACAGACCTATACTGCCCTTTTAAAGTAAAAGTCAGTAAGTAACACTTGTCACAAAGCGGCGTTTTCCCGTCAACCCTGATGTAATATTTTGAAAACGCTGCTATTGACGAATGTCACTTACTGCTCTTTACTTTATCAGGGCACTATAGTCATGGACAAAAATTATCGGTTTATTTTGTTTATTAAAATTTATAAAGCTTTTCCTACAATATATGTTTGTAAAGAAATAAAGATCAAAGTTCCGAATTTTGAAAAAGAATTGAGACCCACCAAGTCTTAGATCCTAAATGTAATAAACTTTTAGAATTAGTCCGTTGAGCTCTATAACTGTAAAAAATTTCAAATTAATCGGATACGTATATTTTTCGTTTCGATATAGGCAGAAAATGCATATATGCTCATTTTTTAAACCATCGTTAAACATGACGTTATATGAAACCAACGAACTAATAACTCTTCTTTCTAGAATACGCATACCGTTAAAATAAAGTATCGCCAACATCTCGGTTAGTTTGTAAACAAATAGTAGGTATATTCAAGCCTGAACAATAACAGTTACCAGTAACTGGTATTGTTGTCTCTGTTAGAACAAAGATGTGCTAGTAAGACAGACGAATGTTTATGTTGCCGACGTTTTTGTCAGTTTTAACGAATGGCATACTTTATTTTTATCTGAAAATGCAACTTTTGGCTCCTACCCTTTTCACGTTTTCGAAAAAAAATCCTATTGCACTCCACTCTACTGTACATGTCTTCAAAAAAAATTTACATCTCTTACGAAGGAAGTCCACTTTTAATTCTGGATAATACCATATGTCTACCTAGACAGCACATAATAACCATTAGATATCCATTAGACAGCCCTATATCCACTGAACTTCCAGTGGATATACTTTAGAGAGGTTAAAAAATAAATGTTCACTGGATATCTATGTGGATATCCAGTGGATATCCTGGACATAGGCAGACATTTGGATATCCATAGGATTTCTACTGTCAATCCAGGATATTCGCTGGATATACTGAATATCTAGAAAGTATAGCCCCTGGATATCTACTAGCTATTATGTGCTGTTTGGTAATCCTTAAAAAAAAGTTGTCGGAAGATTTACTCTAATAATAATAATAATATTTTTTTTATTCTGATCCAAATATTAAAAATATGGGCTCTTTATCTTATTTTTGTACCAAACGCGGAATTTCGTGTTGGTGGGGTATCTGCATCTCGAGCACCAAGATACGTCAGTGGAACGGCGGTACCTTCTTCAAGAGGTTCTCTGGGTTCTTAACCGCATTCTGGTGCATAAATCGTGAGGTTTCACGCTTACTCTCGCGCACGTTTCGCGTTTTTTCTCGGAAAAAGTGAAAAATATTGTCAGCAGAATTGAATCTGGGATGTGAAAAAGGACGATTAATCGTGTGTTTTTTCTAAAAAAAATTAAATTTAATCGAATCGAAAAATTTAGTGAAAATTTGTGAAAATGCAAGTTTTGGAGCTGAGCTTAAATGACTATGTAATTATTCCAATTCTTAAATTTTTCTTTAGTAAAATTATTATTTTTTAACACAGCTCCGCAAAAAAAAAGAATTTTCGTAAACAACACACCAATAAAAATAATATCCTAATAGAATAGAATAGAATAGAATAGAATAGAATAGAATTTATTTGTGCCATAAATTATAAAATTTTTACACACGTCATTCAAAATAATGATTAGAATTGTAACTACATGATTAAAATTGTAATTTTACACAATTAGAATTGTAATTTTACACAATTAGAATTGTAATTTTACATAATTAGAATTGTAATTTTACACAATTACAATTGTAATTTTACACAATTAGAATTGTAATTTACACGATTAAAACTGTAATTTTGCATAGGTATCATTATTAAAACTTCACAGATTAAAAAATATGTTTTTTTTTGCATAACATACTTAAAAAAAACATACAATTAAAAATGTCCATCAAAGATGGAAGCGTCCGAGTTTAAAAACTCGTCAAAATCATAAAATGCCTGCCTTAACAAAAATGATTTTATAGTTTGTTTAAAGCGCCTGGTACTTAAATTCCGTGTTTCCATAGGTAATTTGTTGAAAAAAGTCGGTGGGTAATACAGAGTGGAAATTCTAGAGGTTTCCAGCCTTAGAAAATCCAGTCTTACATTACGCCCCAACCGTGTTTCATACCTGTGGATTTCCCCCTGGGAAGTGTATCTAGCTAGATTATTTTTGGCATAGACCAAACACTCAAAGATATAGCGCGAGGGTATAGTAAGAAAGTTGAGTTCAGAAAACGCCCGACGTACATCCTCCCTATACCCGAGTCCGGCAATAATCCGGACAGCTCGCCATACAAATGAATGTCATTTTTAAAAGCCAAATGAATTATTGAAGTATATTATACTTACCAAAATATTTTATTAGTAACAGATATTATAATTGTAATACTAAAACTTAAAATATTTCCGGTTCTTTTTTCTGGGTTCCCGAAAATGAATAGAACAAAAAAATGCGTTTTTAGATACATCTTGCCTTGAACAGCAGTACGTTATATAAATTGTGGGCAAACCAAACTTCTTTACCACTTTAGATTTTCGAGGAAAATAGGCTTAACCCTTTGATGCATAACTCCTCAGACTGAAGCCGGTCTACAGTTACAAATATAAATAATTAGTTTATAGGAGCGTCTAGAGGCCAACTTAATTTTATCACTTACAATATATGAGTTCTGAAACTAAAATTATTATCATCAACGATTTTTTTTTTCAAATTCAGCCCACCCTGAATTTATTATACCAACAAATAATTTATGCATTAGAGGGTTAAAAATGCCAAAAAATTTTCGAGCTCAATTTTAATCAGGGACATGACCATTTATTAGTCATCAAAATTTTTGGCATGGATAATTTTCTTTGTTATTCGGCAAAAAAAAACTGCTACACTCTAAAAACTGAATATAAAATAATGTAAAAATACATTAATTTACATAGTACACTAAGTTTTACTATACTGGACTATTCATGAATTAGTATAAAAAGATTTAATTTTGTGTAAAAGGATGTACAGTTGGACCCAAAAAACGCAAGATTTAAATATGCTAAAATGTCAATTTTACTAATTATTTTATAGTTTAGGTAAGATTTTAAGAAATAGGTTAGGTTTATTTGACAATTAATTGTCAGTTTTTTCAAAGTTTATAACAGAAAATGCATGCGAATAATGTCGAATATTAAAAAAAATAATAATAATAAACTGAAATTTAATTTAATATTTAATCAAATCAAAAATTAAAACACAATATTTAGTAAATCTTATGAAAAAATAAAAATTTGAACTCTACTAACCAAACATATAATTTATGAAAATTATGATTTTCGTTTAAAAAAAAGTTTTTCCGGAGGTTTTTTTTCGCTTTTTTAATCTTGGAACTATCGATGCGGCGACGGGCGATGGTTTTTAACCCAGGAAAATTTGTATTGTTTATAGCATGCACCGCTTCTTGTAAATGGTATTCTCTCAAATAATTAAGTAAATTTTCATCCTGTATTTCATTTGATATTTCCTTTCATTTCGAGTCTGCACGCCCTTTCCTCCCCCATCTATTTTTTCTTCAATCTTAACCATTATTCTTTTTTCTATGATCTTAACACAACTCTCCGAAACAATAAATAACCTTGCCACAATTAAAGGTCTCTATAGAGAACCCTAGCCACAATCACTTCCGTACATCCTGCTTCCAATATACTAATAGTTTGAGATTTCTTAACATTGCTTAACGCATTTCCAATTACTTTTTTATTATTATAAGTAATTTTGACAAATATTGTCAACATGACAACGGCTTTGTTTGTATTGTAATTATTGAATTTACGCAACTAAATTTCCAATCATCTTTTTATTTTTCGGATCCAACTGTACAATCTGCAAAATATTAACATTATGGACTATGTAATTTTTAACTGTCTATGGCAACATATTACCATTTACGAACTACCTATGTAATTTTATTTTTACCGTGTAGTCGGCAAATATTACCTTCACCCCCCCCCCATGACAAAAACCTCGGAATGCCCATGTCGAGGGGCGTTTCACCTTTACAATACATGTACGTTTTCATCGACAGTACTTTACATTACATTGACATTACCTTACATTACTTACAATACTGTACATTACCGTACATTACGTTACATTACTTACATTACTCTACAGTACCTGACATTAATTGACATTACGACAGTACCTACATTATTTACATTATATTTATTAATGCGCATGCTCTCCTACAGTATTTACATTATTTCGTCTGCTCAGATCGCTCAAAGACCACGTGACACCTATAAAATTTTAAGTAAATTGTTCAGTTTAACCACGAATTTAACATTTAATTTTTATTCTCAAAAAGGTTTTTTTTTAAAATCATTTAAATAATAACTCTGTTATGCCTGTATTATTTTTAATCATTTTTGTGTACCTGATGTATAATGTGTAATGAAAAGTACGGAATTTAATAAGTTTTTATCAAGTTTTTCTTTATGTAGCAGGGCCGTAAATGGTGGAGGTGAGGGGAAGCTTAGCCTCCCTGGCCTTGGTTTAAGCCCCCTGGAGACGTATTCTTCAAAACCGGGGAGTAGAACGAACCTCAGACTCGTTCTATCAGTCGTTCTACTCCCCGGTTTTGAAAAATAGGTCCCCTGGAAATTCCAGGGCCGTAGCGAAGGGGATTTGGTGTGGGGGGGAGGAGGTCAAAAATTACAACTTTTTTTAGCCTAAAAATACAACTTTTTTCCTCGACAAGAAAAAGTTCATAACTAAAAAAAAAGGACCCACCCTTTCTTAAAAAAAAGGTCATGTAAAAAAAAGGTCCCACCCTTTCTCAAAAAAAAAAGATATACCTTCTGGTTAAGTTATTTATATTTTTTCAAGGTTTGAGAATCCTTACTTTAATATTTCTTAATCTATGAAGTTTACAACTTTTTGCACAAGATTAAAAATTTATAATTTTATTGAATATGAAATATGCAAGTTTTATATTTTGAATCCACGAAATATGCAAGTTTTTTGAAAATCCCAACTTTTATATTTTTAATACATGAAATTTTCCATTTTTTATTTTAATTTAAAAATGTATTATTTTATTATATTTATCCCATGAAAAAATATGCAACTTTTATATTTTTAATATGCAAAAATTTTTATTCTAAGGTTTAAAAATCCTAACTTTTATATTTTTAAGCCATAAAATTTAAAACTTTTTTTCTCAAAATTAAAAATTTATTATTTTTTTTTAACCCATGAAATCTGCAACTTTTATGTTTTTAATCCATGAAATATGCAACTTTTTTGATTTCAAGATAGGTGGGGGGGAGCAAGGGGTGATATTTTTTTTAAATAGAAAGAGGATTTGTGTGATATGTCATTTTAAAGCTTATAAAATAATAATAATAATAACAATAATAATATAAAATATTTTTTTATTTTTTGGGAGCAATTTTTGTGGTTTTAAAATAGGTTTAAAAATGGGAAATTTTGTTAAAATTTCTTTAGAAAAGTCAAAAAAAAATTGTTGGTTTATTTTATGTAAATTATACTTTTAAACTAATTTTAAATGATATTAATAAAATTACAAAAAATAAAACAAAAAATAGCATTTTTTAGTATATAAATTTAAAAAATAAAACCTACAAAAACCTGAACGTTTTATATCCAAAAAATATGATTTCCGTAAAAAAAAAGTCTGTCTCTCAGTCGGTCTGTCGGTCTGTGTGTCCGGGAAATTTGTGACCACGATAACTCACGAACGCTTTGGGCTAAAGACTTCAAATTTGGACCATAGGTTGATTACACTAGTTTACAAGGGTTTTATGCGAACTTCATTTTAATGTTTTCTTACATATTTTTTTATGCTAAATCCAAATCCGTTAAGAAAAAAATAATCGTTGGTTCAGATTCCGAGATAACCGACCCTAAAGATTTTATAAGGGGAAAGTTAGAGAAATAATATATTTTCGTTTACTATTTACAAAAATTGATATTTGGAGGTTTTAAGACTCGCTTAAAATGAATTTGATATTAAATAAATTCTATCCTTAGGCCTTAATGGGGTAGAACAAAAAAAATAAGAATTTAATATTTTAAAAAATCTATCTCCACCCTTGTTTTGCTTTTTACGCTTCTTGACGTTTTATATTTTGATCACAGTTTGCTAGCAAGCTAAGCATGCTTAACCAGAGTTCTACGCTGGGATTGTTTTTGGAAAAATCAGATGGGGTAATGTATTGTATTTAATGGGGTATTTTTTTTTGCAACAAAAAAAATATAATATTTTATTATATAAAAATATAATATACAGCCCGTTTGAAATTATACGAAACGGAGAAAACAAAGATCGAGGCTGACGTGTTTTTTTATAAAACACAGCGTATCGCATCTCACTACAATCACGTCAAACTTGATCTAATCGTTTTGTCTTTCTTTTCTCTGTCTTATATAATCTCAAACGGGCTGTATATTATATTATATATATTATATATTTTTTCCATGTTTTGGTTTAAATAAACCTAGGCCTAAAGGGAAAAGTATTATTTTGTTGACAGCAGTATTGATATTTTTTTAATTAGCTGATAAGAGTTGGTACATAGGTGTTTTGGGACTTTTTGCAGGCAGTTTTTTTTTAATATTAAATTTGGTTTTAGCCAATCGCAGTGTACCAAATTTTATCAGGTTAATTAAAAAAATGTAAATATGGGTGGTCCTATGGATTATATGGATCAAGACAGAATTTAAAAAAGAATAAATTCATTTTGAGCGAGACCGAAAACCCCCAGGATCTAATTCTTATCGGGTTATTTAAAAAATGTAAAAACGGGTGGAGGCACCCCCTTAAGGGTTAGATACTTTTAAATATAAAATTTGTTTCTAGGGACTCTAAAAACCCACAGATACAAATTTTTACTAATATTAAACGAAAATATATGATTTCTATAATTTTCCCCTATAAAAACTTTTTTTTTTCTTGACGAATTTGGATTCCTCATCAAAAATTATGTTAGAAAACATGTAAATATAAATAAAGTTGGGCATAAAAAAAAGTTAAAATTTGTAAACTAGTGTTATCCAAAGTTTTAGGCTGAAATTGTTTTAGGTAAAAATGGGGTTGGGGTAAAATGGGGTATTTTTTTTTTTCAAAAAAAATATATATAGGCACCTATAGGGGAAAGTAATATTTTGTTGGGAGCAGTATTTTTTACGTGTTACAAATTTCAAGTTAATAATTTTATTTTTTTTATTTTTCGTTTTTCAAAAGAAAATTAAAAAAAAGTATATTTTTTTGTTTTATTTTTTTTTTTAAGTATTTGGGAAAATTATACAATATACTGTGAATGATATATAATGGAATGCGTAACATTACATATCTTCACGGTCATTTGGTCTATTTTGGCTATACCAGGTCCTCGATTTTCCAATTTTTTATGGGTTTTGAGCCGTTTACGGGCCTTTTTTAATATTTTTCCGACCGTGCCGTAAGAAGCCAGTCCGCGTCTGCCTCGTACATTACCCTACAGTACTTTACATTAAGTGGACATTACATTACCGACATTATTTCGACAGTATTATACAGTACTACATTTTTCTACATTATTTACATTATTTCGACATTACCATACAGTACTACATTTTTCTTACATTATTTACATTATTCGTACAATATTGTAAATAATGTACATTATTTACAATACATGTACAAAAATAGGTCAGTGAAACGCCCCTCGCCCATGTTCTTAATCAATCAATTGAGCGATCAATCTCTAAGTATAATATATTTTTAAACGAAGGGTAAACCGCTTAAAAAAATTGTACACCTGTATTCCTCCTAGGAGGCAATTAAGATTACCTAATATTGAAATTACTTAAAAAAAGGTTTTATGTTGGGTTAAGATGAGATTTCCTCGTTTGAGAGATTATCCCCAATATTTCCACCAATTTGTACCCTTGAATTCCTCAGCGGTTAGCCTTTCGATTTTAAATCAGTTTTCAAAAAAAAAACTAAACTTTTTATGTTTTTTTTACGAAATTAAGCCGAAAATTTTTGGATCCTTTTTCACTCATCTAACGAAATTTCCTACATTATAGTTAGTAAAGAAATACATGTCTGATCTGAATTTTTCGACTCCAGTTTTATAAATGCCTACATTTAAACCTTCTTTAGGTATAAAGGGTGACCAGTAACTGGCATGCCAAAATTCAAGATGTGCATAAAACAAAACGTTCCTTTAAAAGTTGGTCAGCAAATGAGCCCTAAGGGAACTACGCCTAGCTACGGCCCTTTAAAATTGTAATAAAAATAAGGTTTTTAATTAATAACTCTGGCACGATCTTTTGCACGTATACTAGTATTATTAAGGGCAATAAGTTTATGTTAATTTTTTTTTTTTGAATTTATCCAGAGGCGTGCCTAGACGGAAAAATGTATTAGGCTTAACACATTTTTGCCCTAAACTTTTTTATGTGTACTTTTTTTGGATTTTTTTATAAAAAATATAGATTCTTTGAGTACAACTGCATAAAAAATGTTATATAGTGTAACACTGCAGGAGCAACCGTTTAAAAAAATCCGATTAAGAGGAAGTAACATTTTGTGCCATCAAAAACCTTACTTTTTAAAATGCTATTACTCCTTTAATATTAAATTTCAATGTTTTGGTGAAGAATACTTGCTTTCTCAGTTTTAAATGAAGAATCACCTTGCAGTATTAAAATTTTATTGATGTTTTTTTTTGTTCCCCATTCAATATGTCATCTTCGAAGGGCCGTACCTCCCTTAGGGCTCATTTCCGCACCAACCTTTATAGAAGCTTTTTTTCATATTTTTGGATGTAGAATCACCTCTTAAATTTTGACATGTCAGTTACTGATCACCCTGTATACCCAAAAATGAAAGGCAAAAATACATTGTTTTTTTTTTGATTTATCAGTAGATCTCATCATTTGCGATTACTCAATAAAAAATGCATTTTTTTAAACGCTTAATGCACGATGCATTTTGTTGCAAAATACATAATTGCGATTTCCGGAAAAGCAGAAAATACTAATTTGTTTGTCCTTAATAAGCCTACCTAAACCATTTACTACTAGCAAATAAAACCTACTCATCTAGAAAATATCATTAAGTTTTACAAAAAAAATACTACATGATATTTGCGGATAGACTTTTCTAATGTTTTTATACAAGTCAACAAGATTTTTGTTCCAAAAACTATTTTTCATGTTTTTAAACGATGAATATTTGTATTTTAAAACCAAATTTTAAAATACTTAAATATTTGCCAACTGTGGCGTTGCCACGCTAGTTTTAATAATAAAATAATAATATTAATAATATTTTAGATTTTAAGCTTTCACGGCCATTAAGATATAAACAACTTTCACTTTCGGGTTTAGACCGTGTTAATGGATTTTTTGGTCATAAAATCAATTTGTCTGAAACAAAACAAATATTAACAGAAAACAGAAAAATGCCAAGGAAGATACGGGAATCGATAGAAATCATCAAGCATCCTAACAATATCAATCGGGACACTGGTTACCACTTACCTGGAAGTCTTTGATAGGAAAAAGGTCGTCACGGGTGAATAACCACAACTCGTCATAAATAGTGACACAAGTTGATTCGAAACTTAGTTTCAGATTAATCCCTGAAGATGTCTCTAGTAGTAAGAGACGAAACGTCGGAAAGTGAAAATCCATTAACACGGTCTAAACCCGAAAGTGAAAGTTGTTTATATTAATAATATTATTTATTATATAATTTTAATTATTTTGTATTTGCAATTTTTGTAAAGGCGCCATACAGTATAGTAAATCCATGTCTCGTATAAGCGAGAGGACTAATAGAACTATAAAATCACATGTTTAAAAAAGGAGCAACCCCCAGATACCATATTAAAAAAAAAAACGACCAAAAAACCGAAATTCATGCTTTTTAAACACAATATCCCAAAAAAGAAGATGAAAAAGCAAGAAAAAAAAAAGGTTTGAGTAATATTTTTATCCAATACATACAGATAATTACCTGTCTCATTATAATGAGACAATTACCAGCTTTATTTTAAATAGATAAACTCAATAATAACCCCCGCGTGGCTTTTACTTTATTGGGCGGATAATTATTTATTTTACCCACTCAACTGTCACTTGTCAAATTATTTTCTTGTAAATGTCATTAAAATTTTTAATAAAAATATGAATTTCTAAGGTATTTATTGGATAAAACCTTGTATGGCACTCATTGGTAAACCGATATTGCCCTCTCGAAAATTAACCTGCTTGGCTGACGCCTCGCAGGTTAATTTTCTCATGGGCAATATCTTACTTTACCCACTAGTACCATAAATAACTATTATAAGTTAGAGTTAGAGTTAGAGTAAAACGTTCAAGTCTAAATTTCATCGTTCGGATTATCGAAGATTCGGATTATCGCGACACTACTGTATACTTATATAACTAATTCGATACTGTAGATTTCGGGAAAAACTCGAGGGGTAAACCGCTGAGGAATTCAAGTGTAACTATAAATTGGAGTAAATCTTGGAGGTAATCTCAAGAGGAAATGCGACGAAATCTCATCTTTTTTTTTAATTTTTAAAAAATTTCGAGGTAATCTCAAAGGAAATCGAGGTAATCTTGAAGAAAATCTCGAGGAAATGTTAAGGGATTACCCCCTATAGGAGGAACTCAGGTGTACAATTTTTTTAGGGGTTTACCCTTCTAAAAAAAACGTAAAAATTGCATTTTGTACTGCATCAATTTTACCTGTAATTAAAATACAGAATTTCGCCTTTTAACATTGCCCAGTCGGCATTTTTAGCAGACGTGTCAGCAAGACAAGATTGATCTTTTTTTCTTTACTTAAAGGTGACAAGATTTTTTTTAGACTTGACCTTGTTCAGGTGGATTTTTTTTATTGTAAGCAAATTTCAGGTTTCTCGGCAAATTTAAAAAGGTGATAAGCTTTTTTTCGCCAGTCAGAAAATTTTACCTCTATGACAAAAACCTTGTCCAAAAAATTTTTGTTAATTACCTTTGGTTTATGCGAAAAAAAGTTTTGCTGATAAGTGTTATTTTTAATAGTTTTCACAATAAACAAAGGCTGTTTTTAATGTTAATTTTCACATGATTAACATTAAATAGAAATTAATTTAACTAGGTACCGAATTGTTTTTTTAGATATACATTAAACTACTTTTAAAGTGTTTTAATTGTTAAATATTAAACAGTTATATCTAAGGTAGAAATTTATGCTAAAGCATCCCAGATTTCAAATTTATTTTATTCATTATTTTTAATTAAAAACTATTTTGATTAAAAAAATGCCAATTTTTAGGTTTTTAGTATACGCAGGGGTGTTCCCATGGGAGGAGGAGGGGGGCGCCACAATCATTCTCGAGTTGGGAAAATCCACTGTCCAACTGGGAAAATGGTAGGGGCGCCAAGTTGTGGAGAAACCGTCAGGGATAAAGCTTTTTTCTTGGTAGGCGCGCCAAGTTTTATAGAAACCGTCAGGGACCAAGCTTTTTTTTTGAGGGTTTTTTAGTTTTCTGGCAGGGCGCCAAGTCTTGTTGGAGAAATCGTCAGGGACAAGGTTTTTTTGAAGGTGGTGTTTTCGTGTTTTTTTTTTTTTCGTTTTTTGGTAGGGCGCCAAGTTTTGGAGAAACCGTCAGGGACAAAGCTTTTTTTTATAGGGGCGCCAAGTTTTGTAGAAACCGTTTGGACTTTTTTTTTAAAGGGTGTCTTTTTGACTTTTGGTATGGGCGCTAAGTTGCCAAGTTTTGTAGAAACCGTCAGTGACAGCATATTTTTTTTTTTTTTGAGGGTAAGGACTTTTTTTTTAGGCATCAAAATTTTTTTAGGAGTAAAACTTTTTTTTAGATGGGAAATTTATCAATCAGAAGTTGGGAAATTTTTGCAAAATCTTCAAGAAATGATTACGTGAAATATGTGAGCTGAATTGTCTACTAGGGCAGGTCGATTTTTTTTTAGTTGGGTTTTGGGTAGGGCTAGAAGGCTTCTCACAGCGTTAGAAAATAAGCCTGTGAATTTTGGCGATAATTGTAATTCAGATTTGCAAGTTATATTTCAGAAAGTGTAAATTGTAATTCAGATTTTCAACTTATATTTCAGAAAGTGTAAATTGTAATTCAGATTTGCAATTTATATTTCAGAAAGTATAAATTAAATTTCAGAAAGTGTAAATTATATTTCAGAAAGCGTAAGTTGAAATTCAGAGTGTAAATTATATTTCAGAAATTATAAGTTTATATTATCATTACAGAGTAAATTGTAATTCAGAAAGTGTAAATTGTATTTCAGAAAGTGTAAATTAAATATATCTGTTAATTTATAATTTATACGTATTTAATATAATGAAGTGACCTAGCCATTTAGAAATTAATTTTGTTAAATGTTTAATTTTTTTTTATTTTCAATTTATTGCTGTTCAATATTTAATACCGAATATATGTATAATACATAACTGCTACTTTTTTTAAATTTTGTCGAATAAAATAATACGTTCCGAAATAAAAATTATGATTTCTGATTTACAAATTACCGTTTCCTAAAATTAATTTACACTTTCTGAAATTGAATTTACATATCCAAATTTAAATAAAATAACACATTCTGAAAGTTAATTTCTACTTTCTGAAATATAATTTACACTTTCTGAATTTCAACTTACGCTTTCTGAAATATATATTACAAATCTGAATTTCAATTTATACCTTCTGAAATATAACTTGCAAATCTGAATTACAATTTACACTTTCTGAAATATAATTTAAAAATCTGAATTACAATTTATACTTTCTGAAATTTATTTTAAAAATCTGAATATCAAATTACACTGTCTGAAATTAATATCACACTTTCTGATTTACAACTTGAAAAGGTGTAGAAGCGCAAATAATTATTTGCGCTAACTATTTCTCACTATCAACTAGGTGAATTGACATTACTTAATCAAAAAGTCGACAGTAATGGAAAGTACTATATCGAGCACAATTAGTGATAGATGAAATCAATACAAAAAACCGTAACTAGACAGAAAAAACGATTTACCGCTAAGGACACGAAGCGTCCGACACTTACCTAAGGGGGACACCTACACACAAGACTACTATTCTTAATTTTATAGCTCTACCACTCTAGTGATTCCATAAAAAAATGATTTGTTGAATGGTCACACATATAAACGTCAAAAATATTATTAATAAAATACGATTTTAAATCCTTGGTAGTGAGAAAAACGTAATGCGCTACTCGTACGAAAGTTTTTTTTCTGTCTTCGGTCGTGTTTATGGACCTCAGCTCCGCTTCGGTCCACAAAATACGACCTCACACTATTTTTGTATTAAGAGCGGAAAATAAGTGATTTCTACTTGAGCGTGGAATCACGCGAAATCAGAAATCACATCTTGCGCTCGTAATACAAACAATTTTTTTTTTACGATCTTAAATAAATATATAAATTTCAGACAAAAAATTTATAACTTTACAAAGTCGAAACACTTACAATTTTCTGCAAATTTGGTGGTTTAGAAGTAAAATCCTCATCACTGTAACTCTCTAATAGAGGCTCTCTGTAATTCTTTCATGACAACAAATATATAACACACAACTATTTAGCACACGAAATTGAGATTTAATTCAAAATAAATAATAATTTTATATTAAAAAAATGGCGGAACACAACATCTTGTAGCATATTTTTGACAGCTGTTTTACGATTGACATGCCGGTTGCCTACATTTTAGCGCGCAAAATTCAATTTTGCGCTTGCTGTCATGGTAACGAGCAGAAAAGTAAAATGCTAAGAAATAGGTTATTTTGCGATCTGAAAACTTCATTTTTTTTGGAGAAATGTTAACTTTTCTATTAGATCGTAAAAAAAACTTTTTTTGGTTATTTTTTTTAAGTTGCGTTATTTGGTAAAATGCAATGTACCATCATTGTGAATAGTATATAATAAAATGCGTAGCATTACATATCTTCACGGCTTGTGTACTTCTAACATGCAAGCTGTGAAGAGCATAATAACGAGTTATGAATTTCACTGAACCAGAAAAGCCGAGTTTATTTACAAGCTCCCAATTAACGGTAGCCTAACAAGTCTTGCTAATTTGACAAAACCAATTAACTCTAGATTCTATATACTCTTATATAGATATTAATAATTTCTGACCGTTAATGATAATTACTTATTAATGATTGGTTTTGTTGGTAATTATTTTCATTAAAATAACATTGAAGATTTTTGATTTGTACATGCGGAAAGAAATAAGTAAATTTATGTGCAAAAATCAATTATAATATGATCTAAATGTGATTGATTTAAGAAAGTAAATGCATTTAGTATTAAAAACTAAAATAGTTAATGGTTAGTTAAAATAATTTTTAGTTTATGTTATTTTACAACTTGATAGAAAATTAAGAAAAAAAAATGAAGTTCTAATGTTCTAATGTCCCTGGTAGAAATTTAACGTTAGAATAACATTTTTATAATGTTAGAAAACTGTATAAAATATGTACAAATGTCCCGCTTTTTAACGTTAGAATCTAACGTTAAATACAAACGTTAATCTAAAGTTAGATTTTTAATTAATTAATTTAGAAATACGTTATAAGTACATAAGTCATATAAAATCTTAATATATTTTAGGAGTCATAATATTTTTAAACATAATTTCGTTACATTTATTTATAAAATAGCCATCTTTTTAGGAGGCCCTAAATATTTTTCGTGTAATATCCTGTTCTACTTCGATAAATACGTTTACCTCTCAGAAAAACTTTATATTTAGTTAGTTAATATTTATTTATACATTCAGAATCTTAAAATATTTTTTCAATTCTAATACAGCGTTGCCAGACTTACTATAATTTTTACTTTTGGGGGATATTTTTTTAAACTTATTATAGAAATAATAAATAATTATCAAACATAGCTGTCTGAAATGAGTATTTTCTACTATAGCTTACGTATTAATAATGGAAATTAAAACAAATATTTAAAGTTAGAATAAGGTTAGAAAAAGGTTAAAATTTAGTTGGGAAACTAACGTTAGATTCATGTATTTTATAACGTTTTTGTCAAACGTTAGTTTTTAAGGTTAGATTTATATATTTTATAACGTTTTTGTGAAACGTTATTTAAGGTTAGATTTATATATTTTATAACGTTTTCGTATAACGTTTGAGACTAAACATAAATATGTCGGAAATCTAATGTTATGTTAAGGTAGATTTGTGTACTTTTCTACTAGGGGTTCTTTATTAATTCCAAAAAGATTTATTAAAAAATATAAGAAATTGCCAATTTTAAATAATAAATAAATATATAAAATACAGTACAGTTTAAAAATTGACTAGATATAAATACTTACTTATATAATTATTAATTAAACTTAGGCTCGAAAATATGCGATTAACAATTTTTAAATTAATTAAATTGAAGCATTAGAATCAGAGGTGACGCGAGGAATTTTTTTTAAGGGCGGGGAGGGGCAGTTGAAAAATTTTCCAATATTAAGGAATCTCCGAGGGAATTTCCTAACTTTTTATCCTGACGGAAAATTTTGATTACTTACAAAAAATTCCCAACTCTGCCAATCAATTTTCCTAATTTTTTTACCAATTTTCCAAGTATGCCAATCAATTTTCCCAATTTCCTAATTCTCCACTAAATTTTCTTAACACCCGGCTTGGGGCATCTGAAGAGGAACTGAAGTTAAGTTGAGATTTTTTAATTCAAGATTTTGTTGCACAACCTGTATAATATACGGAAAAATTTTATAACTAAAAAAATTTCCCAACTCTACTAGTTAATTTTTCCATATATTTTACCATTTTCCCACTGAATTTTCTAAATTATTTTCCAGCTGGACAGTGGATTTCCCCAACTCTAGTGTGATAGGAGAGGTTGGCGCCCTCCCTACCCCCTCCTTCTCCTCATCTCTGTATAATTTTCTAAAATTAAAAAAAATGAAGATCAAAGATGATTTTTTGAAAGTATGGTTTGATATCAATCAATTAATACCTACAATTTGTTGGATAATCCAGATAATTTTTTTTTGTAATTTAATCTGTATTTACATCTTTTGTATTGTTTAGTAACATTGAGAGGGCTTATGCCATAAGCTCAAATTTTTAAAGCTTACTTGTGATTCTCTACTTCTAGACGCAACTGGAAGAAAATATTAACAATTTTGGGGAGGGGGGGGGGACGTTAATCCCAAATATGTTGTCTTTACGACAAATTTTATTTGTTTTCCAAACCATTTGAGGGTGGGGGGGTTAATTTTAATTTAAGACCCACTAGCACTATGTCTGATAACTAATATTTTTATTTTAGGACGATCTTTATTCAAACGGAACAGGAGGAACGGTAGATGTAGCTTTTAGGAAAATTCAGAAAAATTCAACAATATTTTTAATATGGAAGATCGAGGTAAGAGCATTTTAATCCTACATGTAGCTACATAGTAATAATTTGAATTTTTATACCTAGATTATCTATTAATACCGCTCAGTATACAGTTAAGAATAATATTAACAGGAATTAAATTTTATGCTTTTGAAACAAAAACATTTTATAGGTACGAAGACATTAAGATTATTTATATGCTAATAAATAATAAATTAATAAATTTCCACAAAAAAAGAAGAAGAAATTAATAAATAATTATTATCCGCCAAATTCAGTGTTTTATAAATAGTAAATTTAATAGTAATATGCAATTTATAAATTATATTGGACAACAATATACATCAAAATTAAAATAAACATATAATTTTCATGATACGATTATTTCTAGTATTTAACTTTATCAGTTGTACCAACATAGATACACTCATTTCTAATGCCTTCTGTTTTATTCATTATCGAACTATACAAAGTTGGTAGCCCATGGCCATGGGTCTAGAATAAATCTTGTCGTGAAAATACGATTTTCTTAAAAATGGCTTTAGCGATTTTCTACAAATTTTGTAGGTTAATAATAAATTACAAACATAACCGCATGTTATTACTGGTTTTCCCCGGAAAAATCACATAACGGCGTAGAATGTTTTTTTTGCAATATTGGCAAAGTACAAAATTACTAAAAACTGCAGTATTAACTTAAAATAATCTGTTGATAACAAGAAAAATAGTTTAAACAATCTAAAGCCTAAGGGGTCAATTTTTAAGGGTTTAAAATTTGCAATATATATAAAAAAAAAATAAAACCAACTCTAAATAAGCTACTGATAACGGAAAAAATAACTGTAAAAATCTAAAGATTAAGGGGTCAATTTTGGGGGGTCAAATATTGTAAATTACAATAAAAAATATAAAAATATTAATATTGACCGAATAGTCGTAACCCCAAAACCCCTATATGCCGATTTTAAGTCCGCATGTTTTATAAATGCCAAAATTTTAGTCAAAAACTCTTAATCTACGACCAAGAAAATCCCCAGATACCGACATTGGTTTGGATAGGCCATAAATAACACAAGTCGTCAGCCATATTGGAGCCGCCATTTTAAATTTTTTTATTTTGACCAAAACTTTTTAGTCTGCGAAACAAAAAAACCCGAAATACCGATTTTGTTTCGAATAATGACACAAATTATCCGCCATGTTGGAGCCGTCATTTTGATTTTTTAATTTTAAACAAAAATTCGTAATCTACGACCCCGAAAATCCCCTCATACGGATTTTGGTTCGAATCGGCCAGAAATGACACAAGTCGTCCGCCATATTGGCGCCGCCATCTTGAATTTTTGTTGTTTTGACCAACAATTTCTAATCTTTGACCCCGAAGACCCGATACTGATTTTGGGTCGATGAGAAAACATAACTTTAAAATCTACATTTTGACGCTTATACACGTTTTTACTCGACCACACATATAATTAAAGCGTGTAAAAATAATATGCAATTCGAGAGTTAAAAATTGATTACCGGAATCAATAGGAATCAAACGGTAGATCAAGCCAAATAAAATATTTTGACAAATTTATCAAGTAAAATAAAAGTTGATATCGAAGTTAAAATAATTTCGTCAAAAAAATAAAGCCAGTTATTTAAAGTACATACCTTGATCTTAATAATGTATAGAACACAAAACTTTTAAACATACGTACTGTACAATGCAGGCAACAAAAACAGTTTATTTTTTTACTTGCTTATATGCCAACTTTAAGTTATAAAAATATAAACATGCAATATCCAAGGGCTTTTCCCAGTCATTTTATTAAACTTTAAACAAACAGTTTATTTTCAGGTAATAATACTTTAATCCATTTATTTAAAAGGTGGTTTACTATTTTTGTCTTGCTCGATTTAAAAAATTCTCCTCGTGAGGTGTCGTAAAATTTACATACTTTTTCATAAGGGAACGTTGAAGTATTACGTAATGCAAATTTTGATCATTTGGTCCCACACCTCCCCTGTAACGCTATTTTCCTTTACTAACACTCAAAAATGACTTCCCGCCTAGGAGCGTTACGTAATACTTGAACGTTCCCTAATCACCAAAATAAATGCAGACAAAACAAAACCTTAAAACTTTTTTGCGAGCAATTAACCGGAACCTTACCATATTCAGTTTTTTTTTTGTTTTTTAGAATATGAATATTGTGGCTTTACCAAAGGACCAATATGGAACATTTTATGATACAGACTGTTACATAATTTTTGCGGCATCACAATTTGACCAACCAGCTAGTATCGAGACTGTGGTAAGACAAAATTGCTAATAAAAAAAAATTTCGCCCCCTGACCTTTTTGAATAAAAAAAAAAATAATTTTACAATATCTAGAATTCGAGTCGGATTTCATTTAAAATTTTCACGATTTTGAAGAATTCTAGAATAACACTGTATGTAATTTGTACAGGCTACTAAAGTTTATTTTTTTAAGGTATAGCTATATTAAGTTTGCCGCTAAATACTCCACAAAGTCCGATTTACACTGAAGCATGTGGCTTGTTTTGAATGTCAACATAACCAAAATTTATAATTTTTGCTTATTTTGTTTTTATGATTTTTTGATGTAATAAAAAAGAGAATAAAGCTGTTGCTAAAAACACTTTTGTATTCCTGTAGAAACAAAATTTGCTTATAAAATCGCTTTTATTCCAATAATTTAGAGGAATAAACCATTGTTTTGTTCTCGTTAATGACACGTCAACGTTTTACGGTTGTGTAAATTGCTGCCGGCTAAGCTGAAAGGTCCTATCTATATAGGTTTTACATACACAGATAGGACCTTTCAGCTTAGAAAGGCAGATTGGGCCTAGTCATTTCGCTTACGACGCATGCGTATGTTACGTTGCTATGGTAATTTCGAGATTGTTTACAAGCGGGAAGGTTTAAAATAACTATACCTTAAAAAAATAAACTTTAGGTATACCGAAATACCGGTATGTTCACAAAAAATAGTAATACCAGTTTTTTTTTTTGAAAATATTGGAAATTTACCGAAAGTTTTTTGATGAAGAAATGAAAAAAATACTTACTATTAATTTATCACCTTTATTTTTTTTTATTTTTATCAAAGAACATTATATTTAACAAGCCATGAAGATATGTAGCTATGCATTCCATTATATAGTACATAGTAAATGGTATATTGCATTTTCCCAAATACTTTAAAAAATAAATGTAAAAATATTTAAAAAATCTTTTTTTGAACAACGAAAAGAAAAAATGAAAACATTAAAAAAGTCCAAAATCTTCCGGTTTATTTTTATTTTTTTTTATTTGCCAAACGTACAAAAAAAATAAAAAAAAACTAATTTTCAAAAACTTTTTTGTTGTGTGACGTCGAAAGGTCCCATTCGGTGATATGGGATTGCCTCCGTAACATCGCCTTTATGATATTAATTAAGTGGACTGCGAATAGGTATTAATGATTGAAAAGAATATTAAAGACAAAACGACAGTTCCAATAATATATATGGTAATCTTACCTTAGCTTCAGCATTCAGCACGACAGGTCATGACCGCCATTTCTTCACAGGAGACACCACATAATTGGAAACTGATGTACGCGAATTAAAGTTTGTTTGACCAGTGTAGGTATACACTACTAATTATTTAAATACATATGTGTATATGGAACTTATTTCTATAGTTTGCAGCCGTAAATATGGTAAATTCTAACGAATGCCCGCGCGTGGTATATTCGTCAGCGGATTTGAGTATATTTTTATTGACACGCATTGATCGTTCTCGACCGTCAAATTGATACTCCCGTCCGGAAGGCTGGTCCCGAACTCGCGCAGAAACGCTAGGAGGTTTTCAGCGCGTTACTTACAAAAATACAATCAATTCAAAATAAAATATTATTTTTGAATTATAACTAAGTAAAGAAATTAAATGAAATTATGTATAATAAAACCCAAATTAAAAATAAATACAAACACAGAAATGTGGTTGTAACATTTTTTAAAAAACGAAATTTTTTTGATTTTTTTCAAAAATTTCATAAAAGATCTTTTTTTAAAAAAATAAAGTTTTTTCTTTGTTCGCAAAAAAAATAAAAAATTTGGATTTTTTTTTATTTTTATTTTATTTTTCCTTGTTCAAAAAAAAATATTTTTTTAAATTAGGATAAGTACATTTACTGTGAGTACCTGGTATTTAATAGAATGCGCATAATTTAGGGACACTAGAACTATGTTAGAAAGATGCCTTGCTAACTTAAGACTAAGACTAAGATCTAGTGTCGCTAGTAGCATTAAATATCTTCACAGCTTGTTTAAATTTAAATTTTAGTTTATGGCTTTAATTATTCCGTGCAAAAATGTAAAATGAGTCCTTATCGATTAATCATAATTTCCTAGCAAATTTTTAATTAGGATAATAAAAAGGAAAATTTATTTGTTCAATGGTCGATTAAGATTAATATATGAGCCATAAATCCTATTATTAATAAAAGTCATGTAGCCTAACAAACAAATTATACATTATTCTAGTCCAGTAATTTTTATCGCCAGTGTATTATAGTTACTTGAACTGCAAGTCTTCAAGTGCATTTATCATTTTTCATGACACGTTAAAAAATACTGCTGCCAACAAAATAATACTTTCCCCTATAGGCTTAGGTTCATTAAAATCAAAAACAAAAAAAAAATAAAAATAAAAAAAATAAAAAAAAATAAACAAAATATTTAAAAATTTTTCAAAAAAATTTTTTTTTTCAAAAAAGTTTCCTTTTTCGTAAAACAAAAAATAAATTAAATAAAAATGCTTTTGAAAAAAAATGTTTTTACCCCATTTTACCCCCTTACCCCAAACGAAAAACAATTCCAGCCTAGAACTTTGGATAATCAACCTGTGGTCCAAATTTAAAGTCTTTAGCCCGAAGCGTTCTTGAGTTATCGTGGTCACAAATTTCCCGGCACACAGACCGACAGACGGAAATCATATTTTGGATATAAAACGATATAAAAAGTCCAAACAGAATAATACTTTCCCCTATAGGCTTAGGTTCATTAAAATCAAAAACAAAAAAAAAATAAAAAAAATAAAAAAAAATTTAAAAAAAATAAACAAAAAATTTAAAATTTTTTCAAAAAAAATTTTTTTTTTCAAAAAAGTTTCCTTTTTCGTAAAACAAAAAAAAATAAAAAAAAATATGCTTTTGAAAAAAATTGTTTTTACCCCATTTTACACCCTTACCCCAAACGAAAAACAATTCCAGCCTAGAAATTTGGATAATCAACCTGTTGTCCAAATTTGAAGTCTTTAGCCCGAAGCGTTCGAGTTATCGTGGTCACAAATTTCCCCACACAGACCGACAGACCGACCGACGGAAATCATATTTTGGATATTAAACGATATAAAAAGTCCAAACAAAATAATACTTTCCCCTATAGGCTTAGGTTCATTAAAATCAAAAACAAAAGAAAAAATAAAAAAAATAAACAAAAAATTTAAAAAATTTTAAAAAAAAATTTTTTTTTTCAAAAAAGTTTCCTTTTTTTGTAAAACAAAAAATAAATTAAAAAAAATATGCTTTTGAAAAAAATTGTTTTTACCCCATTTTACCCCAACCCGATTTTTACGAAAAACAATTCCAGCCTAGACCGACACACAGACCGACAGACCGACCGACGAAAATCATATTTTGGATATAAAACGTCCAGAAACGTAAAAAAAAGCAATAGAAAGTTTTAGAATTTTTCTCCAAACGCAAGACTTTCCTTGGGTAAAGTAATATAAATATATGTATAATAATTACATAAAACATAAGAATCAGCGCTGGCGATGCCAATTAATGCAGACGCAGGATTCTTTATTTTCCCTAAAATTTCCATATTCCACTGTTATTTGTGAGTAGTATTCCATACGCCAGCCTGCCTTTTTTTTAGGTTTCAGATCGATCTCCAAATAGGTACCTCGTAAGTTCATGCCTTTTTATATGATCCACCACGATATATCTTCAAGAAAACGATGTTTAAGAGAAGAGATCTTCTTTTCTTAAATATCCTTTTCCATAAGATACTTTTTTCCCAATTTGCTTTAATCGATCAACTCCAATACGATCTAATTTGTAACTATATCAGATCATTTTATATTTCACATTCTCATATAGGGGGAGATACCCATGAATGACTTTTTTTTAAACCACTGCCAAAATTTTATTTTTAATCTTTTATACGTAATTTTTTTTCAAAATAAAAGAACATAGTCCAAGTGTTAAACCTGAATAATATTTATTTTTACCAAAACTACAAGCATTAAAAAAAACTAACTTGTCCCATTCAAGTATACGGTATTATTGAATGGGACAGAAATACAAAATTGTTATTAAAGATAACCTATCATGAAAATAGGTATTATTGTCATTTCATAACAAAAAAATAGCTGTTAAAGTCTTACATTCTTTTATTTACATAGAATTTATTTTAAATAATTTTACCAAAATGTTTTTTTGAATCAATATCAAATATTAGTTTGTTTTGAGTTGTAACTGGTTTAAACTGTTGTATAGGTAGCATCCTAGACACTTTTTGTCCTTTTGTAGTGAATTCTTATTTAAAAGAGGTTAATAGAAATGAAATGCAGTAAAATAGTTGTCCCATTCAAGGAAATTAAATTTGACCAATTCAAGAACACTAACAATATTATAAAAAAAAATAGGCTAAAAATATTTACCTTTATCTATAATATTCGATTATTTGGTATATATTTCTGGTTGTCCTAGACTCTAACATAAACCAAATTCAAACAATTTCCTTCTGCCTTTCGTCAATAAAATACCTTTCTACATTATTAAAAAAATTACTTTTGACTTGGCCAAACTGACTTTTGTCAAAAACCCAGCTGCCTAACTGCCATTTTTTGTTATTTTTTAACTGAACATGTTGGGCCATCCAAGCATGGTAACAAAAACCAAAAATTACGAAGCATAGTATAGAAACAGGTAATGTCCCATTCAATAATATGTCCCATTCATTAGTATTTCCCCCTACGTTAATGTCGCGTTCAACAGTAATGCTATCACATCACATCCACACGAGATGTGAACTGCTCCCCATATAGAATGTGAATCGCTACCCTGAGCGGTACGAAAATGTTTGTATCCTTTTGCAATATTTAAATTTATGTTTGATGGGCGCACTCTGTCCCTTATGCATTTAGAATATTTGTACAATTGCACAATTGTACAATTGCACAATTGTACAATTGTACAAGTAACGTTACTTAGTAATACTTTCCCATTTTTTTTTAGACAAGGGATATTAAAGGTGCCAGTATGGAGTACCACGTTCATTTTTGGTTGGGTTTGAACACAACTCCAGAAAAATCGGGAGTTGCAGCTTATAAATCCGTGGAGTTGGACAACTGGTTAAACTTTCAAACAACTCAGCATAGAGAAACTCAGGGTAACGAAAGTTCAAGATTTTTGAGTTATTTTAAATCTGGATTCAGGTAAAAAATCACTTATATAACTAAAAAGAAAGTAAAGTTAGATACACGGAAAGAAATTAGTGGGCTCTGCGCTATACATTATAAGATATTTGGTAACCGTGGCAAATTATAGTGATTTAAGCTATAGATTATAAGGGATACAATAACTAATAATGTTAAAAATAAATTGGAAACGATTATATATATTACAGACACGATTATATTTATTACAGGCACTATTATAAATTTACAGAAATTTTATTATATTATAAAATTTATTAGCACGGACAATAATTAAATCTATTTAAGCTATAAATGCCATACTATTTGTTATATTTTATTATTCACTAAACAATTAAAGTATTTCATATAAATTTTTACACTGACTGCCATAATTGTAAGAGAAAGCCTTGTATTTATATAATAAGCGATTATAATTTGCTTGGTATGTGTGTTATAGCGCTCCTAGCTATAATTTTTTTTTTCCGTGTAGTTATCTTTTTATGAAATAAAAAAATTAAAAAAGAAAAACAAACGAAAAACAAATAGAAACTCCTACTTTCAGCTCTTTTCGCCTTTAAAAATACATAAGCGCAAATTTCAACCCTTGATCAATCAAATAGTTAATGTTTTTTTTTAAGTGGAGTTTATCTGACTGTTACTATGGTATGTTTTTTCAAGGAAGATAGTAAATTAAAAATCGCACCGTAAATATTTTTACAACAGGTTTGATTAGTATATGTTTGTGTATAGAATATAGTTAAGTTTTATAAAATAAACTACGCAGTATATTCGCACATCCTATATTATAATCTGTTTTGAAAATATTCACTGTGCGATTTTTAATTTACTCTCTTGCTTGATGAAACAGACCATAGGTATAGTATTTAGTAGGGTGCCAATTCAAAATATAAATGTTCATTTAGGTCAAAAACCAACCCCAATTTATTTTCAGATTTAAAAAAAATATTAAGAGGTCGAGCCAGGAGGTTTTTTGAGAGAGAAAATATATTTAGTATTTTTATTACTTTTTAAATATAAAAACGTTGAAATCAGGCGATTTTGGGAAGGGAAATTATTTTTGAATAATAAAGGAATATTCAAAAAGAATATACCCTTATACATGAAAAAATAGCTTTAATAGGGTATAAAAATAGTAAAAATTAACTTATGAACCTTGTTTATGCTACAAAAAAGTTTGCTTAGGAATTTTTCTCATGGGTCATTTTTTTATAAACTCATTGATTACAAATTGGGGCGTTAATATATTTATATTTTTGAGAAAAAGAAGGATGTACAAAAAAAAAACACAAATCTCATATTATGTAAAAAATATCACTTTATTTCGATAAAAGAGATGATATTTGGCCAAAAAGTAAAATAATATGTACGAATTGCTTTGAAATGCGTTTATTTATATGACTGAGTGGTGCCTTTTTTTTTCAGATTTTTAAAAATGAATTAAGGCTTTGCACCCTACACTTTTTTTTTAAATAATATTTAATGCTTTTGGATAAACACCGTTTGGATTGTTTAGCACTGTTTTTTTTACATAGTGTAACATATTACAAGGCATTTTGAAAACAATTGCTACAAAATTGATATTTTTATTGCAATTTAATGCATTTTTTAGCTTAGATATATTTATTTTTTTGACACCCTGTACTTTTTTTTAAGTAAATATTAATCCTGAATTTGGACATATTGAAGAATACCCTTAAAAAAAGAACTCTTTCTAAAAAATTCTAAATGCATTTTTTTCTAGCCTTTATTAACCTGATGTGTAAATTTTTAGCATTTTCACTCCCTAGAAAAAGCTGTTTTATTTTTTTCGAGGGACATAAATATTGAGAATATTTCTTTATTGTCCGGAAAAACTTTTTTGTTCCAGAAATGTCCAATATCAATGTTTTTATTTTTTTAAGGATATATAAAAAGCGCCGGGTGGGACCTCTAATTGGTTTTTTTTTAAATGTAAAAAAATCAGGGTTGTATTTTCACATAAAGGAACAATTTTGAGGGGTGGGACCCAAAAAATTCCGTAGGTCATGACAGACAGATAAACGGAGAGGCTGCCGTTTTAAAAATCATTTAGAGTTTGATAAATAACTTAAAACTTTTCAGTAAATTTTGGAAATTTTGAAAATTTTAAAACCAAACTTAATACTTTATTCAATAACGACTGCAAAAATAAGGATTATCATTTATCATTACTTATTTTTGTAATTCCAGAGTTTTGAAAGCTGAACTTATACCAAATGGCCTGCACTTTCATCCAAAACTGTACAAAATTAAGGGCAAACGTGTTCCAGTGTTGACCGAGCTGGAAAACTTGTCATGGGATTACTTTAACAGTTCCGAAGTATTTCTTATTGATGTGCAGAAATACATTTTCGTTTGGGTTGGACGAGCAGCTAATGCAGTGGAAAAATTGCATGCTTCGAAGGTAAGATACATTTTTACGTCCTTAAAATATAATACCGTAAAACCTGACAACTTTGCCCAGAGTGTACAACTTTGCCCATCTGCAAGGTAGATTTTTTCTTTAAACGTGACAATGTAGCAGAATAGTTTAATGTTAGCTGTTCGCTTTCTAGAAGTGTCTAGACGCGCTCAGTACATAGAGAAGAAAAGAGGACTAAAAGCCCCCTGCGCAAGATTATTTTGTGACAGAACGGGGCAGCGATGACGTAACGCAACATATCTGACCTTGCGCAGTACGCATCTCTGTCAGCTGTGAAATGCTGTCGGTCGTAAAACAATTCGTCACCCCCGTATTCATTTTAAAAAATCCCCCAGTAAAAATCTTAAAATGTCCGAAAATAGAGATATGGAAAACCAATACTGGGGTAGTTTGTTTATACCGTCAGTACTGTCAGATCGTCGTTTGATTCTGTTCATTTTTCGACTTCTCCTGTGTTTTAATTGTTTTTTTTTTGCTGCATTTGTTTATAACTTTAAACATGACCTGTATTCTTGCTTTATGAAGAGCAAAGGGTCAATCCCTGGTGTATTCAAAGTAGGTGTACAAAATTCCAAAATTCAAACACACCTCTAAAAATTCGTATAAAATAATTAAAAAAAATTATTTCGACGTTTCTTCGTAGATATTTATTGTTTTTTCGTTGCATTTTTTACAGTTTTTATTTGATACATAACACTAAGGTTAAAAAATACTTGCCAAAAACAACAATAATAGTGCGCATGCGCAAGTTTGTCTCAGATGCGCAAGACACATTTATCACACTTTTCCGCAACCACTTTGGAGGTCTTTCCTTGTCTATGGCTCAGTACTTCTACAGTACTGCTGTGTTGTGCTTTTAAATCAGGTTATATGGAAATTCAATAAAACCTGCAGTGACGCATACCTCTACTAACTGGTATGATCTTCGCCTTTTACCACATATTCGCAACTGAGTCACTGCCGGTTTTATTGAATTTCCTGCTGAAGAAATCGAGATTCTTTTTAGTTAAAACTAGCTTCAATTTCTTTTAGGTCGCATTAGAGATGAAAGAAGAATCAAAAGGTACAAACATAATCTTCGTGGATGATGGGTACGAAAAAACCATGCAAGACGATGAGAAAAAGGAATTCAACCGGCATTTGTCTTTGGATAAAAGACATATTTTACCAGCAAATAAGGAAGATGAGGTTTTTTCGAATAGAAATAATATTCGGCTTTATAAATGTTCTGAGAATGTTGGAAAATATAGAGTTGCTGAAGTTAGAAGTGGACCATTTCAACAATGTGATTTAAATCCACAAGTAAGAAAACTCAGACACGTTTCTAATTAATTTGTAAGGAACACGACAATCAAGATAAAAGTAATCCAATTTTGTTAGCTCAATTCTTTAAAAGGCATTTTATTTTTAAGCTTTTCTTTAACACCGAACTGTTAATATTCTATTTTTAGGATGTTTACATAGTGGATCATGAAATCCATGGAATATGGGTCTGGGTCGGAAGGAGGGCATCAGACAAAGAAAGGACAGAAGCTTTAAGAAACGCAAGAGGATTCGTTAAAAAGAAAAAATATACAAGCAACACAAAAGTTACTCGAGTTATCGATGGACACGAACCTATAGAATTCAGGGTTTTATTTTCAAATTGGAAAAGTGAAACACAACAAAAAGGTAAAAAAACAAAAAACAAAAGATATATATACAGGGTGATCCATAACTGGCATGCCAAAATTTAAGAGGTGATTCTAGATCCAAAAATATAAAAAAAGTTCCTATAAAGGTTGGTCCGGAAATGAGCCCTAAGGGATCTAGGGCCCTTTAAAATTGTAATAAAAATAAGGTTTTTAATTAATAACTCGGGTACCGTTTAAGCTAGAGCGGCGAGATTTTGCATGTATACTAGTATTAATAAGGGCAATAAGTTTATGTTAATTTATTTTTTTAATTTATCCAGAGGCGTGCCCAGACGGACAAAATATATGAGGCTTAAAACATTTTTGCCCCAAACTTTTCTATGTGTATGTTTTTTGGATTTGTTGTAAAAAATATAGATTTCTAGAGTAAAAATACATATAAAATATCGTATAGTGTAACACTGTAGGAGCAACCGTTATCAAAAAAAATGCAATTAAGAGGAAGTAACATTTTGTGCCACCAAAAACGTTACTTTTTAAAAGGCTATTACTCCTTTAATATTAAATTTAGGTGTTTTGGTGTATAATACTTTTTTGCTCAGTTTTAAATGAAGAATCACCCTGCAGCATTAAAATTTTATTGGTGCTTTTTTTTGTTCCCCATTCAATACGTCATCTTCGAAGGGCCGTAGCTCCCTTAGGGCTCATTTCCGGACCAACCTTTATAGAAACTTTTTTTCATATTTTTGGATGTAGAATCACCTCTTAAATTTCGGTACGCGAGTTCTGGAACCGGCTGTATATATAAAAATTAAAAAAATATATTTCGATTTTTACAACAAATAAGATAAATATTAAGCCAGCTATTCACAAAATAACAGTTAACTCTTTTAGGTCCGGTATTAAGGTTATTTTCCATAAATATTTACAATAATTTTTGCTAGGGGAAAGTATGGTAACGGTGCGTAGTGGGTAACCGTGCGCACCACTTAAAATTCATATTACGAGATATTCTGAGACATATCTGGCGTGTCTAACAATTCTCTAGCACCAAAAACGGTGACTGACAAATGAAAGTTGTTTACAATATTTGAACATGTGTGAATTGACATTTGTTGTTCATAATTCTTGACCGATTATTCTAAAATAAATATATTCTAAAAAAATATGATCATTTGCATTTATTCATGCAATTTTGTTAAATTTAATAAGTTTTTGTTGTGTAAATTGATTTAATTTTAAGTTGATGATGGGGTAATGATGCGCATTTCCCTCACTCAATAATAATAATAAAATTAAATAAAAACAAGTTTTTAAAGTTAAAACCTTTCTAATATTACATGTTACGTATGACTAAAAAGTATAAAACAAAATAATAATACAAATCTTCAAAACCTAGATTTTTAAAAGAAGGGTTTTGGAAACGTTCTTTAAACGATGAAAAATTCCAAAACTTTCTCATCTCATGTGTTTAATAAATATTTTTGCATTATTTTCTATTTTTATCTTTTGTGCCTAATTCTCCAACAGGTGCGCACCATTTCCCCTTAAGGTGGGGAATTGTGCGCAAATGCACTTTTGTAGTTTTATATATTTTTTGTGTTTATGGTAAAAGCTACCTAAGTTTTGAATCAAAAAACTTTTGATCATACGTAATGATAGTGAAATAAGGCTGCTTTTGCCACTTATAATTTTTTTGTAATATTCAAGGCGCCAATCATATCAAGTTTCGCTTAGGTGCGCACCGTTTGGATGTTTTCCCTAAACCCAATAGGTTTAACCTATGTCAAACATACTATGTTAAAACTAATAGGTTTAAACTATGTCAAATATTTGGGATTTAGGTTTAAAATGTACAGCATATTTTTGAGTCATCCCATTTAGAACACCGGAAGTGTAAGGAAACTTAAAATCTAAGGGCGCGCTACTTTTATCTCATTCAAGCTGCCAGTCTGCGAGTCTATTTTATGCGCGAATGCTTTTCTTAGATAAAATATTACCTATATGATACTTAATAATAATTTTGTTACAGTAAATAAACCAACAACTTTGGTTTCAAAATTCGACGCCGAAATGTTAGAAGACCGTCCCATTTTGGCAGCAGAAGTCCAATTAATAGACGACGGATCCGGAAATTTGACGATATGGCGGGTGAAACAATCGAGCATCGTCGAAATACCGAAAGAGCGTCATGGATTCTTTTTTTCCGGGGATTGTTACATTGTTCTTTACAGCTACCAGCCCACAAGTGAGCAAAAGCATCTGTTGTACTGCTGGCTGGTAAGTGATCTTTATAAACGTGATTAGAGTCAAATTCACAGCTGTTCGGCTGACGTCATCAAAAGATGACAACTAAATGCCGTTGTACTTTCCTAAGATCCCAGGAAACCAGATGCGGTACCCGACATAGTATCGACGTCAGTTTTAGGTCATATTCGTGACGTCATACATACGTAGCATATCAGAAGTCGACAAGACGTCAGTTTTTAGTCATATTGGTCTCCGACGTACTATTGACGTCAGTTTTATGTCATATTTGTGGCGTCATACATACGACGCATATCAGACGTCAACAAGACGTTAGTTTTTGGTCAAATATTGACGTCTTCAAAATTGTACGTCGCTGGGACGTCAATTTAATGCTGAGGCTAAAGGTGACGCCGCATTGTTTTTTACCACTAAAAAAAGTTTTAAATCTAATATATTGATTAAAAAGTGATGACTTTATAAAGTCTTTTTCTAGAATTACGTAAACTGAACAGTACAGTACTATCATAGAAAAAGGAATGAGTACTGTGCAGTCGCTATAGCGACTATAGTTAGCATGCTAATTTGATGTATCATCGGATTAGTATGGATTTTCTATGCTTGTGGAAATTTCCTTTCACTGGACTAAAGTAGATATGTGGAGGGAGTAATGGCAAGAATTGTTTTATGAAATCCTGTCATAGGATCTCATACTATAATATTGTCCTCTCTAAAATGAACCCACCCCGCCTCCAGCCTTGTTGGTTAATTTTCTCATGGGCAAAATCCTAGTTTCCTCTTCTATACCAAAGAAAACTATTAATTGGAGAGATATATAAATTATTAGACGTTATTCTAACGTCATATTTCTGACATTATTATAACATCAGTAATGTTACGTTCCTGGGCTGTGTTTATACACGTCACTGGAGCAGCAGTAAGACGTCATAATATGACCAGAGCCCAATAGTTGACGTCAAAAAGACGTCTTTTGGTTTCCTGGGATAGGACGTCGTATGTAAAAAAAACGACAAACTGTCTTAGGACGGCAGCTTTACCATGGTAAAATTCTATGATATGTCAGAACAGCTGTAAAATGGATTCTCTTTCTAAGTTTACTTTAATTTGCCATGGGAATTTTGCCAACAGCTAAATAAAACAGTGATTTGTGTGGTGTTTTTCTGTACAGGGAAAACTGTTGCACCTTGGACCTATTTGTACCTAGAACCTACACTTAAATTTCAAATTTTCGGGGTATAATTTCTTCAAATCGACGGTGGTAGTTTATTAGTCATCCGATAGTTTATTCGAAAATATTGTCGGCAAGCGTGTGTGTCCAAAAGTCCAAAAGTCCAAAAGTCCAAACTAATATTTTACATTGAAAAGTAAGTATTTTGGCTGCGACTTTTTTGATGGTAGTTGCCTTTACAAAAAAATATTTTAGTTGTAACTCGAGGTAAAAGTAAAATATTTTATTTAATTGTCTAAAGATGCCACGGAGTAAGCATGATAAAAAGAGGGCTACCCCTGACAAAGAAACTAAGACGTGCAGTAGAGCTAATGTTAAACAAACAAGTTGCACATATATTTTAACTAAAATATCTGTGCCCGAGGTACAACCCTTGCCGGTCCTAGGTACAAATCCCCTGTTGTACCTCGACCCTAAATACAATTTTTTTTCAAGTCCCTACTGAAAATGACGGGTCTGGGCGATGAATTTCATCCGCTCAAGTACGGTTTGTGCACCATTTATACCCGCCCAGACCCGTCATTTTCAACAGGGGTGTGTTAAAAAATATAAAAAAAGTAATTTAGGAAAATTTAAAAATATAACTATCAAGCTTAAAACATAGAAAAAAATTATAGGCTATATTTTAAAAAGTTCGTTCCATTTGCCTATTTTTTGCATCGCAAAATGTAAAAATAGGGTCTAGGTACAACAGGTTCCCCTACCTTGGACTCAATATTACATTACATTACATGTTTGTTTTGTAAAGTCCAGGACTTGTGTGGGCTAGTAGTAGAGGCAAATACCGGCTTTAACTGACTTTTGAACCAGTTTATTATAAATATAATAAGGAGTGTCTCTGTGGCCTTTGCCAAATTTAAATTATTGATTAACTGAAAAAGGCAATCGACGGGAGTGAGAATCGAACTCACGCTAGCCGGCAAGTATTTGAGTTAGACGCCCTAACCGCTCGGATATATTTCACATTAAACGAGATATTCGCAATTAAAATTGCTGGGATAAAAAAAAAACAAAATCAAGGAATAATAATACAAATTTTTGTGATCTGGGATGATTTTGCCTAAAATTCAAATAAATTAGCACAGGAATATGGAGATATGAGGGAAGTTCTAGTTCGTCATTATCTCACAAGATTAAAGCTTCATATTTCCGTTATTTCTGGATCGATTCGATTCAAATTTGGGGATATATGCTTTTAGTTCAACGTCGGCCAAATTTAAAACTTCACAAAAAATTTACGAGATCATCGATGATACTACTGACAGGCACTATTGTATTCTATCCAGGGCTGGACAGAGCCAGCCCAGGCCCCGGGTAACTTTATATCCGGGCGCCCTCGCCTCTGAAAAAAAGCTTAACCCCTTTCAGAAAACAGAAAGTTTTCGCCGCCGGGCCCCCTTGGGAGCCTGGGCCCCGGGGAATCCTCCCCCCTCCCCCCCTTGAATCCGGCCCTGATTCTATCGATCGCCGCAATTGTACATAGGACTAATACCTTACCACTAAAATTTTAACAGGCGAAGAAACACTCATATATAAAATTGTCCGTAGTGTCATCTCGTAAAGTTTTTTTAAACTTTTAAATAATGCCGCCGTTGAGCTTTTAAACATCTTTAGCCTGAAATACTAGTTATAAGTACGGTTTGGTTATGTCATAGTATGAACTTTTATTTTAATTTTTTAGTTTGAAAGGTTTAAATTATTTTTTTAATAAAAAATATCGAGAAAGGTAATAAATTAGGTTCTTTGCCTTTCTCCGCATTTCAATTGCATAAATATGAAGTGCTAACAATTTTACTCATTGTTAAAATTATGCAGTCAAGTATATCACAAGCTTTTTTTGTAAAAAGCAGTCATTTGGAAAATCTGATAAAATCTACTAGGTATTTTTTTTCTACTAAGAGCAATGGTCTCGTAGATCCAGTTACCAAGAATGAAATTATAAAATATATATTTAACATATCGATATCCTATTTCTAAACTGCTGTATCTCGATTCAATAACACAGTAATTTACCAGAGAATTAAATAGTTTCGAGATATGCTGACAAATTTTTAAACAAGCTCAAACGTACCATTTCTGCATGGGTGGCAGTATCCTAAAATGACTGTTAAATAATAAATAAACTGGCACCCGGGAAATGAGGTGACAAATGAAAAAAATCAGACAGTATCACAGAAAAAATATTTCACTTAAATTCCGAAAATTTTAGAATTTTACTTAAATTCACACTTAAACTTAAAATTTAACTTAAATTTAAGTTATAACTTTACACTGACTTAAAGTCAGAATTTTACTTAAATATCAATTTAAACTTACAATTTTTCGTTAAATGCCGACTTTAGGTAAAATTCTGGGTTGAAGTAGCAATTTAGGTAAAATTTTTACAGTCGGAATTAAACTTTAAGTCGGAATTTAAGAAAATTCTGACTTTAAGTCGAAATTTAATAATGCTGAAAATGACGGGTTTGGACTTTTTTCTGCGCGGGTATAAATGGTGCATAAACCGGACTTGAGCGGTTGAAATTCACCCGCTCAAGTCCGGTCTATGCAACATTTATACCCGCGCAGACCCGTCATTTTCAATAGGGTAGTAATTTATAATAATAATAATAAAATATTATACTGGAATTCCAGGCTTTCGTAGTGTACACATTATATGAAAATGTGGCTTATTGTAATTTATTGAATTTTTGTAAAATATAAATATGTTTCATGGTAGGTAAGTAGATAGGTACCTACCTAATAACTTTATTTTTTTAATATTAATTACTTTGTTCGGCAAGCAGAAAGAGTGACAAACAAACAGATTTTTTACCAAGTACCATGCAAAATATTACTAATTGAAATCTTATGTTTTACTTAATGAAAAATTTACCAAGCGTTAAGTTCATTTTATAATTTTACTTCGGCACAGTCCATTAATTTACATTAATACCACCTAGGTACTTACTTAATGTAATAAATAGTTGTTAGATGAAAAGTACCGTTTTTGTTACAGTATAGCAGGTACTACCGAGAGTACTACAGTAAGCACTTTGAATGATTTATTAATGAATTATAATTGGTACTTTCATAGTGACAAGAAGGCCATTGTATTTTTTTTTGTTTTTTTGGAAATTATATCTATCTAATAATCAGTAGTCGGCGAATTTCAAGTACTCGCATAGGCCCCGCGTCGACCCTCGTTGAGGCGAGGTTTTAAATATTTACTTTTTTATTTCTTTTTATCTTTATTTTTTTAATGATTCCATTTAAACGAGTAAGGTGGGAAAAAAAGTTATCGACAAATAAAAATTAAAAACTTATGTATTCTTAAAAGATAAAAATCGAATGTCGATTTTTTCTTTGAAAAACACCGATATATATATATATATATATATATATATATATATATATATATATATATATATATATATATATATACGTATGTTGTTGTGGGTAATAAATTAGTCGTTAAATGTTTCGATTTATAAAAATTTCCCTCATAATTCGGCAAAATTATTCCGTCAGGCTATGATTCTGTGTTTATTTTCAACGTTGATGAGTCATAACTGAGTTTACGCCGAATACTGCTAATAATGTACAGAATCTATAGCAGATCTTATAGTAAAAAAAATGGGTGGTCATGCAAAAATGGACCTGGAGGGGGTCACACGATATTGTTCGGTAGACGGATGTGTGGCTATTGAAAATATGTGTGGAATATGAGTGCGTCTCACTTGCACGCCCGCTTATTACGTAAACACGGTCGCAGCTTGTGTCGCAGCTTTTCTACCGTGTGGATGACTATACTTTCTCATAAAATTTTAATCTTATAAAAAAATATAGAAAAAAACCTCGGAAAAAACACATCTGAAGCGTTCTCAAGTTATTGTGGGCACAACTTTTTCGCAGAATAAAACAAAACAAACTGAACTGAACTTTTTATGTTAAAAATTGCTCTTTTATGTGAATAAAATATGCTCCAAAATTTAAATCTCTAACTAATAAAATAAAGGAAAAGGGGAGTGTACCATGGTCTTGTTACACCCGGTATATAGGTGTCCAAAAATTATTTATTAAAATAATAATTAAAGTTTTTAAAAAATTGAAAAAAGCTGAAAGAAAATTTTGATTAACGTTATTTTTTTAGAAAAAATACTTTATTATAAGGATCAATTCTACCAAAAGAAAATGAAAAAGTTTTTTTTTATTTTTTTTTATTTTTCGTTTTTTGCAAAAAGAAAATTTAATAACATAAATTTTAACCTAGTTATTATTTTTTAAGTATTTCGGAAATGCAAAATAAGTACCATCTACTGTGAATAATATATAATGGAATGCATATCATTACATATCTTCACGGCTTGTACAATAATATTATAGTGTATGCGCTATCGTATAACGTATAATTAGAGTTTAAAAGTATTTCTAACTTAAAAAGCTAAAGTTAGATTTTGGTTAGATCAACGTTTGTAACTAACGTTAGATTCTAATGTTAAAAAGCGGGACATTTGCAAATACTAGTATGGGGATAGGGAAATTTATATATTCTGGACATTCTGGACATAAAAACCATAAATTATTTTTCCTTAGGGTTCCCATGCTTCTCAAGAGGACATAAACTGTACAACCATGAAACTAAATGAAATAGATGATGAACTTGGCCACCTTGGATTTCAAGCCAGGCTAATACAAGGCAGAGAAACTGCTCATTTTCTACAAATGTTCAAGGGAAAACTAATAGTTTTCAGAGGAAAAGGAACCGATTACGATGGTAAAAAACTATTTAAGCAATGTTTGAGAAAACTTTAAATCACAGCGCGGTCCGAAATTTACCCCCGCCCTTTACTTCACACGACCCACGGCGTATCTTTTTTTGTCTAGCGCATTATTGTTCCCTGATAGCACCAAAACCTTCTAAGAATATTCTTAAAATAAATAGCCGGAAGTACAGCATGCTTCTTAGAAGCATGTCTATTTTGCTCAGGATATTCTAAGAACGATTAAAGAAATGCAAAGGATACCGTTTTAATCGTGCTGGGAGTTCCTAAGAAGGTTCTTAAAAGCCTCTGCATCAAATAAGAATGTTTTAAGAAGCATGTTAGGAATATTCTTAGAAGTAGGTACATGTACTTTTAAGAATATTCTTAGCATGCTTCTAAAAATATTCTAATTTGATGCATTTAAGTAATAATATTGAATATTGCGCATGCGCAAACAAAGTAGGTGGCGTTTCAGAATTCTGCATTAATGTAGTTTTTCTCTTTCTTTCAATTTTATTTTATAATACTCTATCCTTTTTATGGAGTGATATCATAAATTTGGACATGGCGAAAATTTTTACATCTTTGTGATAAACCTAATAATTAAAGTATATAAAAATCTTTAGATATAGCATCCATCAGGTAAGATTCATATGGGATATGCAGTTTTACTGTGAAAGTAAACTTTGTACCAAACATAAAAATCATGCGCCACACAAAAATCCAATGTTTAGAGAAAAAAATAGTAAATAATTATCATTTCAAAAAATAATAATTTTAATTTTTTGTCTAAAACTATATAATAATGACTTTATGTCTAAAAATACATCCATTTCTACTACTACTACGGTAAAACTTATGTTATTAACTACAATTTTAAGAATATTTGTAATTCTAACCTAATAAAATAAAAATAATATAACGCCATATCGATACCCCCAAGCAACAAAGCCGTAACTCATATATTGTCATTTTTCACGACAGCTAAATTTCTAAAATATTTTTTTTTGTTATTTAAGGGTGGGTAAATGATTGATCTACTTAACTGTTTAAGTATTTATTGTTTATTTACTGTTTGTTTCTGATAATATTCAAGTTTAGAATTTCTTACTTTAGTGATTTTAAGTAAACTTTTGCTTAAAGTGGACTGTGTAGAAACCTGAGTAGTACCACCATGTGTGTCTTATTTCAAGGCGTTTACCTATGAGTATAACTCAAAATGGGTCTAACTTGAGTTACATCCTTGTTGCTTGGGAGTGTCGATATTACTATTCTAAAAACATTCCCATTAGAATATTTTAAGAATATGTATTTGAGCATATTCTTAGCAAAATACTCTAATCATGCTTATCATGTGCACTATAGCATTATTCTAAAAATATTCCCATTAGAATATTTTAAGAATATGTATTGGGAATATTCTTAGCAAAATACTCTAATCATGCTAAGAATGTTTAGAGTAGAAGCACTTATGCTACTACAGCAGTGCACCTTTTAAGAACATGCTTAGCATGTTTACAGCATTATGCTAAGAACCTTTTCAAGGGAACGATTAAGAAACCTTCTTAGGATGAAGTGTGTTATCAGGGTTTTATGGGCGAAGTGGACCGAAAAATCATAAAAAAATGCGCATTCGGACTTAAAATGTCATAAAAAGTCGAGAAAATGTGAATAAAGTGGGTGTTAAAAAATCATCAGTCTGTCTGTACTCTGTCTATAAACTTTATAACTTCTAAACGAAAGGTCCGAATTAGTAGTAGTAAACGGTGGGTAGGCCCCAACGCCTGACAAGTAGGCCCAATGCCCCAAGATAACCTACCCGACCTGCTGCCTATCCTCCCTCTTCCTGAATCTGCCAGACCTTCTGATGAAGTTCATAACATCTGACCAGGCTAGGAGGCTCAACTCTTCCTTCGCTAGTGTTACCACTCCGAAAATGTCTTGTCTGAGCCTGCCCAGAGCCTCACACTCCCCTATGAAGTGGTGGGGCGTTTCCTCGTCCATCCCACGCCCAGGGCAGGTCGGATCGTTTACCGTCCGCATGAGGCTTAGGTGTCGCATAAACCCACAGTGGTCCGTAAGGACTCCTGTAAGGAGGCTTATGGTTAGCGTTGCTCGGCCCTTCCTAGTAGCAAGACCGACCTAGCTTTGCCTGGACTGGTCAGGAATTCCTTTGCCTGCCTGCAACCGCTAAGCTCGGTCCAGTGTTCTTTAAGTTGACCTTCCACCCAAACGTTGAGGGCAGTCTTTACTTGTTTCCTTGTGATACCAAGAATTGGTTCGGGACCCAGGCAGGGCTTTCCGGCACCCAGTATGGCGATTTTATCCGCCCTCTCGTTGCCTGGAATACCGCAGTGACCTGGTACCCACACAAGGTGAACTCTTTTTGTTCTTGCTAGCTAATCCAGCTCGCCAGCGCACTCCTGTACCAGAGCGGATCTTGTTGCGGGTGCGCTAAGAGCTTTTACAGGTCCGATTTAAAAAATTCTTTCACTATACGATTTAGGACCTTCGTAGTTTACCTGACGTCAAATATGGTTAACATTGGGATCAGGCAAGGGGGACATAGGGGCAAATATTTAGCATATGCTAATATTTTAGCATATGCTAATATTTTTTGCGATAACTGGCTTATTATTGATCGTAGAATAACATTTCTTGTACAGATAAAAAGTGTTTTTTTTTCTACTAAAATTTTAATTATTTTTTGTTGTAGGATAAGAATTGTTATCTTCCGATCAATAATAAGCCAGTTATCGCAAAATATTAGTTTTTTAATCCCTTTTCCCCCTTGCTGCTCTCCAATGTTAACCATATTTGACGTAAGACAAACTTTGAAGGTCCTAAATCGTTTAGTGAAAGAATTTTTTAAATCGGATCTTTCGTTTAGAAGTTATAAAGTTTATAGACAGAGGACAGACAGACTGATATTTTTTTAACACCTACTTTATTCACATTTTCTCGACGTTTCATGACATTTTAAGTCCGAATATGATTTTTTTTTTGATTTTTCGGTCCACTTCGCCCTTAAAACAATAACGCGCTAGCAAAAAAAGGATACGCCCTTTGGCGTTGCAGATAAGCATTTTTGTAATGTAGTGTGTAGTAGTAATATTTTGATTTTATTATTATATCTAAAATATATACTAAAGTTCAGGTACTTAATATGCACATATTATAATAAATTAGAAAAAAAAAACGTAAAAAAACGATCGGCCTCCACGATTTTTATTATATTTGCCTAAATTACTTCTTTAGGTGTATTTAAACAATTTATGAAAAAATCAGGGGTCGGAAACGAAAAGTTAAAATTTGCAAAAAAACACCGTGGAATAACTGAACTTAAAACTTCTTTTATCCTTTAAATTTTCAGTTTTCGTGCAGTGATTGAAACATGTATCACATTTTTACAAAATTTTCAACTTTATTCATATTTTTTTTAGAAACTGGGAGGAATTTAAAGAACCCCTCACACTATTTACTGCACATTTATGGATCAACACACCACAGCAGTAAAGCAATTCAAGTAAACGCAAAAGCGACATCTTTGAATTCAAACTACTGTTTCGTGATTAAGAAAAGCAAAAAGTCGTATATCTGGTGTGGAAATTACTCTACGGGGGATCAAAGAGAAATGGCTAAGCTTTTTTCTGGAAAGGATTTTGAACTTGTATTGGAAGGTATTTATTTTCCTTTTTTTTAAGTTCGTTCGGTAAGACATTTATTAGTGGGCGATATTTGGGCTACTTCTCTAGATTATAATTCTATATTTATTTTAATATTAATTTAAGCTATTAATACGCCTCAAATAATTTATAGATTTTAATCTAATAAAATTCTATAGTCCAGAAAGTCTGTCTTTTCCAACAAACTAAAAACTCTTCTCTCTACAATACGCATACCGTTAATATAAAGTATCGCCAACATCTCGGTTTGTTTGTAAACAAATAGTAGGTATATTTAGGCCTGAACAATAACAATTATCAGTAACTGTTATTGTTGTCTCTGTTAGAACAAAGCTGTGCGAGTAAGACAGACAAATGAATATGTTGGCTACGTTTTTTTCAGTTTTTACAAATGAAATGCCTATTCTAGAGAGGTAAGTTATTAGTTCGTTGGATCTTTCCGAATTAAAGTTCACAAACCAGGTCTTTGTTCCAAACTAGCCGACAAAGTAGAAATAAGTCCGATAAACTAAAGAAACCTAAAATGGTAAAGTTTCACCGCACTTACATTCCCGAGGAAATGAGAAGGTAAGTTTTGAGATTTTGATTATTTTTAGTCTTTGGAAAAAGGAACCCCTATGTTAAAGGGGCAAATGTGTTTAAGGGCCAAATGGTTTACATAGGTCTGATTGACCACACTGGTTTGTAAGACCGTCAAAACTAGGTTAAAATATTTATTATAAAGGACCATTAATCCTAGTTTCCTTCGATATAATAGACTACAATGCATAGAGCATAGATCATACAAAATACGTCTTCACACTTACTAATAAAAAAGGCACTCACCAGCGGTTTTGTTTGGACTTTTCCTTCTCTAGGGCCCTAGATATTGATCTGCTGTTATTCCACTCTTCGGATTCTTCATGAAAAGTTTGTAAAATTTTCTTGGACATACACAATATCATTGATTCGTAATCAATGATAAAACACATTAAAATGATGATGAACCGTTTAGTCAAGCATATTTGTCGCGACGATTTTGGTATTTTTTAATACCTAATTTTTACTTCATACTGATTTTTGATAGCTCTTCACGCCTGGTGTGGCGTGTCAAAACCTTTGTATTAGGGATAAGGTACCTTATTTTCAATAAATTCAAAATGCGTATTTGTGGTATGAAACCCTAAATTCGTACTTTAAATAAATTCTGGAGGCCTTATTTAACACCCCAAATGTAAATTTTAATTCGCCTTCGCCAAATACTGAAAAAATATTTTAAGTCCTTATGTGATTTTTCCGGGAAACACCACCAATGACAGTTGTTTGGATTTTACGAATAAAATTTGAGAAAATTCGATTTTTTTCGATTTTTGCTCATCAGTAAAAACTTTTCTGGACGAACTTATCTCCAAAACTATCTTCTTTCCGAGGCCGCTCGAAAGTAAAATTCATCGGTAAAGGAACATTTTCCGTATGGACGCATAAAAAAAATTGTGTTTTACATGTCCGGAAACTGATTAGTAGAAGTATTCTTTTCCAGACAGTTAACGTAAATAATAATTTTTAACAATTAAATTACTGTTTTAAAATTATTATATTTTTTATTTTTAGGAAAAGAAAAAGATGATTTTTTCGGTCTTCTAGGAGGAAAAGCACCATATAATACCCAATTAATGAAAAATGATAATGATGTGCATCCAGCAAGGCTTTTTAATTGCAAAACTGATAATAAAAATCACTTTAAAGGTAAGGATTTAATTCCTATACTTTTACTTTTACATGAGCTTATTAGGTTTTTTAGTTCTTTTTTAGTTTATTATAATTTTTTTGACTATTATTTGTTGTAAAATATTGGGATCGACTGTTCAAACTCTTCTTCAAAAAGAAGCTTTCTCTTATACCAAATTTCTAGGTTCTAGCTGGCTCCATAAAATTTGGCGCAGTTATAACTAAAACATGTTTTAAAGGAAAATAACGTATACGCGTATTATAGTATATTAAAGTACTAGTTTCATAACATACGTTTTTAGCGCTCGACTACTAGTGCTCTAAAAACGTGTTATGAAACGAGTGCTTTATACAATTTTTTCTATTTTGCTCTAAAATTAAAAAAAAAAACTTACATTTAAATTGATGACTGATTTAGGGATTTTTGTTTTGGATTGACATTACAGTTTACACCATGTTTAAAATTCTAAGAACAAATGATATTTTGATTTATTTTATAGTCAACTCTTCTCTTTTTTACTGCAATTAACCAAGTCACAATTTTAACATGGTAAAAATAACCTAAACACAAAATTTTGTAGAAAATTCAACTTTAAAGCGACATTGACATTTGCACGGAAAACGTCAAGCGATAGGCCAGGTCTGTTGCCAACCCAAAAGAACAAAAAGTACAGACCTCTTATGGGCCTATAAGAACACGCAAAATGCGTGTGATTATGAGCTTATAAGAGTTGCAAAATAGAAAAATTATATATTATAATTTTATATTCTTAGACATATATTTTTTTAGCTGATGAAATTATGTACTTTAGCCAAAAAGACCTTATTCCAGAAAATGTTATGTTGTTGGACATTTTTGACTGTTTATACATTTGGATTGGTAAGTTCAGCTCTAAAGAAGATCAGCGATTGAGCATTCAAACAGCGATGGAATATTTGGAATCAGGTACAATTTTTTTGATAAATCTAAATGGGTATAAGTGATTTATAATTATTTTAAATGTTTAAATTTTATAAGAAATTATTAGGGAATTAAAAAAATCGAAAACGAAGTACCTAGGAAATTTGAATAAGAAAACAAAAATTAAAAAAAAAACAACAAGACTACAACAAAAATAGAAATATTCTGTAAAGATGAGCAATGTTATATTGCTAATATATTGCTTATTACGTATTACGTATCAATAAGACAGAATTCTGTGTAGTCATCAAGATTTTTGTCGACAAAAAAAAAATCTTAACTACCTAAAAAATTAATTTTGAAAATACACCTTTTTCTTTGTTAAAGTACATAAATTAATTTTTCTTAGATCCTGCTGGCAGAGATATGAACATAGCAGTAATCAACATAAAACAGGCAAAAGAACCCCCCACTTTCACCGGACTATTTCCAATTTGGGATAAAAAATGCTGGAAAGTAAGTTCATAAAGAAACAGGTTAAATAAAGGAAACAATAAAGGGAGCTTGCACGAACTTAAATTTACCTTCTCCCTATGGAGATTTAGCAATTTTCGGACCTACAGTGCGGTCCAAAAGTTACCTCTACCCTCTTAACTTTTGAACGAATTGAGATATCGACTTTAAAATTGAACACGTAAATAAGTAAACTTAATCTATCTTTTGGGATACATCTGATATTTTCAGGCTGAAAATTTCAGATTTTAGAATGAGGGCAGAAGGGCATAAAAGAATTTTTTTTAATTTAAACGTAAGTCATAGTCAGAGTGTCCCCGGATCGACTTGACAATACCAAAAATTACCTTTTTTGTTTCGAATTAAAAAAAACTGCTTTGAGATTTTGCCCTGCTTGCTGAAAAACTGATTAGTGTCAAAATAAAATTTTGAAAAATTATAGTTGGCGCCATATATCAGTGAAAGAGTAAAAATTTTTCAGGTAAACTTACCTTTCCGTAAAAGATACGAAAAAAAGGTATTTAAAAAATATACTTATAATCAAAAATAAGAGCCGCATGCCAAAATTTAGTAGTTTTACTTTGCCTTGCTAACAGACTGTCACCTTGCTAACTTAAGACCTACATGTAGTGTCCCTACCTAAGCCCCATGCCCATATTTTTAAAAGAAAAATACCAAATATGTGCAAAGATAGTATAAGTTGTCTTATTAACCTTTTCCAAATTTGAAGTCAATATCTCGACTCGTTTAAAACTTTCTCGTACCTTTTTTCATATTGTTTAATTTTTTACCTATTTCTAAATCATAAATTTATTTTTTAGCATTACAAATCATTTTCGAAAATTCGACACGATATAGAACTAACAAATACAAACAGCAATGGAAAAGTAAAAAACGGATATTCCCACGAAAAATCTGGACACAGTGATTTTGACCAGTACGACAAATATCCTATCGACATGCTGAAAGAACCTAACGATAAACTACCGTCAAGAGTGGATCCTTTAAATAAAGAGGTAAGCAAGGAAAATACATATAAAATGTCACATTGCGCCTTTGCCAAAATTGCAAATTAAAATACCAAAACCGTTTAAGTTGCTCTATTTTTGGCAAAAAAATGACTTAAATAAACCTTAAAAGAAATAAACTGAAAATGGTACAGTTCTACCGCACGGTAGTTTCGAATTTCCCAAAATCGTCAAAAAAGTACTAGACAAAAAATTCTTGTGTACAAATGAAAAAATAAGAAACTTTGAAAAAGTCCGTCTATCCGTCCGATGTCACGAACGAATAGTCCGATCGACTTGAAATTTTCAGGAAAAATTAAGTTCTATGAGGGGAAGGTCCCTATTGTTTTTGAAAACAATCCCCCCAAAATAAATAAGTTATGGGGGGTTAAACTTTAAAAAAAAACATCGAAAAAGCTGAAAAAGAATTCCGATTAACGTAACTTTTTCAGGAAAAAATACTTTTACCATAAGGATCAGTTCTACCAATTTTGAAAGTAATGCCCCAAAAAACAAAAAGTTATGGGGGTTAAACTTAAAAAAAAAACGATAATTGAAAAAAAAAAATAAAATTTAAATACTAAGTTTAAACATAGTACTGCACAAAGGTTTTCAAGTTTAAGTTTTTGGAAAAACGCAAAATAAGTACGATTTACTGTGTAGCATTACATATCTTCACGGCTAGTTTTTATAATCAGTTACCGTTTATTTTCGGTCATTATGAAAAAGTAACCTGCAAATGTAGTTTTAATTCGCCTTCGTCAAAATTGCAAAAAAAAATCGCCCTAATGAGATTTTTTCGGCCAAAACTAGTAATGTCATGTTATGTTTTTAATTTGATAATATCGTACAAAAATGGAGCAAATACGTTATTAAGCCATTTCAGAGAGAATATAATTTTTCAATGTTTGTTCATCAGTAACCTACCTTTATTTGACAGAGTAGAGATAAATAAAGAAAAAAAAACCCAGTCTAAAGTTTGGTTTTGATTTTTTTAAACGGTATGGCCCACAGAGCACAACGGTATGGCCTCGGGACGAATGGACATCGAAAAATCGGGTAAATATATTTACCCAATTGTTTACCCGATATACATCGAAAATACATCAAAATCTGGAAAACTTTTTTTTTCGCCATAAAAATAAATTAAAAAAAAAATTGAAAAAAATATTTTTTTTAACTTTTTTTTGAGTTACCCTCGTATACATACAGGGTTATTCTTTTAAATGGTACAGCCACCGTAATTAAAGTTACGGTCAAATCAAAATTTTGTACGGGATGAGATATAAACTTTATATTTGGAGTATACATATCACACAACAAAAACTATTATTTGTCATATTTTTCAATTATTTATTCGGTAGCCAGGGGGTCAGTGGTGGACAATATTTTAAATGACACCCTAGGTCTTGTAATACGTCATTTTAAAGAGCTTAAAGTTCTCTATTTAACCATGTAACTATTTATTTTTCAATATTTGAAGATTTTTTTTCTTAAAAATTGATGGTTTTCAGTATTTTTGAAAAATTAATTTTGGAAAATTTGCGCAAAAAGATCCAAATAGTTAATACATGGTGTATTATCATGTTAAGACTAATTATTTATCATTTTCATGTAAAATTTTTAATATTTATGCACAAAATATTAAAAAGTTGAATAATTTTGAAGAAAAATCTTCTTAAAAAATTAATAGTAACACAGTTGAATAGAGAATTTTAAGCCCTTTAAAATGACGTATCACATGACCTGGCGCCACCTTACCGAATAAAAAATTGAAAAATATGGCAAATGATAATTTTGTGTGATTTACATATTCAAAATTTAAAGTTTATATCTCATTTCGTTCAAAAGTTACGGGGGGTGTACCATTTAAAAGAATAACCCTGTATACTTGGCGGTTCTCATACAAGCTCGTTGATTATTTTCAAATCGTATTCCAACTGTCAGGATGGCCGAGCGGTCTAAGGCGCCAGACTCAAGGTTACCTTGCCTACTTTGTAGGTTTCGAGCGTTCTGGTCCTCAATTGAGGGCGTGGGTTCGAATCCCACTTCTGACAAAACTTTTTTTTATTTTTTTTTTCGAATTTTTAGCATTTTTGCTTTCCAGGATAAAATTATTTAATTAAAATATTAAAAATAAGAAAAACATCTTTGAAAATAACTGGATACAAAATTGAATAATTAGTTCCCACGCGAAGTAAACCGCCGAGGAATTCAGATGTACAATTTAAGGAAATCTTGGAGGTAATCTCTCCAGGAAATCCGAGGCAATCTGATCTTTAAGATAAAACGTGGGACCTTTTTTAAGCTAATTTTCAAGATTTTTTGAGGTAATTTTATATCTGATATGATTTCTTTGTCTTGAAGGAAACAAGAAAATCTTAAGGAATTACCTCCTAAAATAAACAAAAATAATAAGGAATTCAGGTATACACAATTTTTTCAGCGATCTACGGTAAACCGTTTTTTCTCGGTTTTCCACCATATTTTTACCCCCAGGCTGGGGCCCCAGCTAAGTACTTTTGATAATAATTATTATAATTATAATTCATAAATATTCAAAGAAAATATATCTATTTAGAATAAATTTTGTCTAAACAGACTTTCTCATCTAAAATTATAAACGGAAAGCCTTTTTATCCTTAATAATATAAGACATGAATAACTAAGGGACTTTTTTTTTAAATGTCCGTCCTGTTGTCACGTTTTTTGTGGACACCATAACTCAAGAACGAATAATCCTATCGACTCGAAATTTTCAGGGAAAATCAAGTTTTATGAGGGGAAGATCCCTATGGTGCTTGAAAGAAATCACCCAAAAAACAAAAAATTTATAGGGGGTTAAACTTAAAAAAAAAATCGAAAAAAACTGAATATTGATTATAATATACAAGTCACGTATTAACGTAACTTTTTCAGGAAAAATTTCAAATTTAAGCAATTTTAAAAGTAATCCCCCTGAAAAACAAAAAAGTTATGGGGGTTAAACTTAAAATTTAAAAAACTATAGCTATCATTTTAATTTTTTTTACACTGCGCGTTTTTTAAAGTGGATAATTCAAATTCTTTGAAAAAAAAAAAAGTATAGAAAATGTAATATACCATTTACTGTGAATAATGCGTAGTATTACATATCTTCATGGCTTGTTTTTCTAAATAATTTTATTTTTTTCAACTTTTTTCAGTTACATTTGACCCACGACGATTTTGTATCCTTATTTAAAATGAAATACGTAGAATTTGAAAAATTACCAAAATGGAAGCAACAAGAGATGAAGAAGAAAGTGAGCCTATTTTGAGTTTCAATTTTTAAATTGTTGTCTACAGTACTAGTGAGTTAAGTGACGTATTAATTTTATCCAACACCTGTTAATTTAGTTTCAAATATATTTTTTAATTGATTTTACAAAATACATTATAACTTAACAATTTGAAGTTTTAGAATCGTAATTTAATCAATTGTTTTTGTTAAAAAAGGGCAAAACGGGGTATTTATAAAAAGGTGTTGGATAAAGGTAATTTTATATAGACCTATATAATTTATTTTTATATTACATATACATAATAAATAATATTATTATACCACAGAATTAATTATATTTTCGTTTAAAATTAATAAACATAGTTTATTTATAATAAATGATTTAAATATATATTTTTTCAAGCTGCTGGGATTTAAAATTAGGGTTCGAGAGCTTGAAATAAACCAAACCCGCTGAAAAATATTTTTGCATAACAAGTTCTGATTAATTGCTAGTTTTGTACCAAGGTACAAAAAACGAAAAAAGGACATAATAAAAAAACTTTTCATATAAATAAGAACAACGTATATTGTCCACTTTTGGTTTACAATTTGTAAATGTATACATAAGGCAAAAAATCTTAATTTTAGGATCACTCTTATTCTTATATTAACGTATATCGTAGTAACTACAATAGTAATATCTACGAAAAAATAATGTATAAGGCACAAACTGCTTTAGAATAAGAAAACATATATGTATAGATGGTGTGCGGCGAAAAATTTTATTTGGATCAAAATCACAAGAACAAAATACTTTAGGCCTGTAGCATATACAGGGTGTTTTAGTTAAAACTCCCAGGACCAATTACTCAAAAACAAAAGAAATATTTAAGATCTATAAAAAAACTAAAAGAGATATTTAAGACCTATAAAAAGCATGGTGTACAGGGTGTCCCAGAACTCGCGTCCATCCTTTAAGGTACATATACTACATCAAAAAATATAAAAAAAAAATATAATAACATAGGGCCGCAAATCGGACTTAATGGACTTACGACTCATTGAAGGCCTCTTAAATAGGGCCCAAAAAAAGCGTTAATAAAATAATTTAATACTGGAGGGCGATTCCACATTAACAAATAAGAAAGAAATTGTTACACCCTGACCAAAAAATAAATATTAAGTGAGTTATGGGCTCTTTAAATAGTAACACTTTTTAGGGACATGTCCTGTATTTTTTTTAATGTTTTTTTTTTCTCTCTAAAACAGTTGCTTTTACGGTATTACACTAAGAGAATCTTTTTCATATATTTTTACTCAAAGAATCCATAATTTGTAAAAATAATGCAAAAAATTTACATTGAAAAAAGTTTTGGACAAAAATGTGGTAAGCCACAGACATTTCGCACACATCTGCGCTCCCCCGGTAAAATATACAAATTAAAATAACTTTAAATAATTGACCCTAATAATACTAAACTACGTGCAACACCTCGTCCCTTTAGCTCAAAGGGCCCCAGAGATATTAAATAAAAACCCCATTTTTGGTATCCCCTTTAATGGGCCTACCGGCTCGTATGACAAACTTTCCGCGCGGAATATTGTCTATTCCATACTAGTTATAGAAAATACTATTCGACGTTATAATGTTGTTCAGTTCTAGTCTTATGACAAAAATGCTTAAAATTGGGCACTGTATCAGCAAAAATACTTTTTAAGAGTCCAGCCGTCGAAAAAATATTTTAAAGCGTCGCCTATGCCAAGGGACATCGAGGGGTCTATTCTCCGTGTCTAAAATAGAACGCAGTGACTAATATCTAAAACGTATTATGCTGCTCTCGTATAAGGGATTCCCCTCAGACGGAGTTACGCAAACCGCACCCGAACTGGTATGATCCTCGCTTTTTAGCACACTTTCACAAATGAGTCACTGCAGTCTATTTCAGACACGAATAATAGTTGATGATAAAATATGGTCAACAATTATATATAAACCCTACGCTTTTTATAGATCTTAAATATTTCTTTTAGTTTTTGAGTAATTGGTCCTGGGAGTTTTAAATGAAACACACTGTATACGATTTTTTTACTTAAAAAAAAAGATTCTCCAAATTACGTAGTGGATTCAAGATATTAAAGTTCAAAAATTCAGCTATGTATGTATATACATAGCTGAGATAGAAAGACGATTTTAATTTAGTCATTAGCTGACAACATAATTATATATTGCTTAATTGTTGGTTTCGGCTTAGAGATCATACGAGGGGGTCAGTGGAAAAGTGGTACACGTGTAGAAGTGTACAAGTGCACTTGTACCACTTCTCCACTGACCCCCTCATATGTAAGAATTAAATTTAAAAAGTAAACATCGTTTTAAAGGAAATTTCTCGCATTTTTTTCTCTATGATACCAACAAATGAGAAGGCCGCAATGGAACCCTAGAAATTAGGTAAATTACATTAAAATAATAACATGTATGTCATTCGCCATATGCATTTTAAACTTTGTCTTCTTTTTCCAAATATTTTTTCGCTGCGCCCTAGAATAAATATTATCATATTATCATAAAACTTATATTTTGTACAAACAAAAAATATACAACTAATATAAAGAAAATAATATAGGAATGTCATGTTTAAACGATTATTTATAAAAGGTACAATAATATAACTAGCATTTCACTGTCTTTCAGTTTAAACATTCCGGTAGGCATAAAAAATGATATAATTATCGTCAAGTGGGGATACTTTGATCCCAGGGTACACTTTGACCATCACTTATTATAATTCTTGCACCTTTACAGCAGATAATTATTATACGTTTAGTTCGGACACCCAGAGAAGATAAATTTTGTTCAAAATGAAAAATGCTTGTACCAAATCTATGGATCCAAATTATACTCCATCTATAAAAAAATGGTTCACACAAAAATTGTACAGAACATATGGAGCTTCTAGAAAAAGTTCCAGAGAGCCTTAAGTACATGAATTTAACAACATTAGCTTTCATTGCAATTGAAAAGAAGTCCTCAAAATAAAAAAATCCAAAATAATGAAATAAATTTTCCGATCACTTATGTTTCAGGAAAAATATTTATTAAAAAGATCAATCGTATTGAATTTGAAAAAATCCCCTCAAAAACAAAAGTTAAGAAAAGTGAAAAAAATAAATTAAACGTGCCATTGACGTCCTTTTTTACTAAAAAATTGTATTTATTAATAGTGAATCATACTAAATTAAAAAAAATCATTTTAACACGTTCGATACCAACGCATAGTGGTATAGAATGTAGCGGTCGCGTTCAAAATTAATTTCCCGCTTTATTAGTAGAGATAGATAAGTGAAATTAATTTTATTTTGTAGAGGAATGTTTAAGCTTTTGTACGACGTAATTTGACTTATGTTCAAGTCTACAGTGAGCCCGGGCTCTCGGCATTGAATATGACTATAGTATATTCAACTTCAAAATGCAGTGAGCGTAAACAAACGTAGGTGACAACAACGGATTTAGTGACAGGGTAGGACTCAAAACAAAAAATTTCTATATAAAGGTCTATTGCAATGCATTGCACGCTTCTTCGCAAGTACTCACGTACTGACCTGTTTAATTTTCTACATCCCCACTCTCGCAACATTCGAGTGTTCTAACCAATGAAAACACGCGCCAGCTGCCGCGTGCCCGATTTTTTTATTTACTTCTACTTCATATTGAAGTTGAATATACTAGAGGATAGACCTAAGGACACTAGATCGGTGACGCAGTCTGGAAACTGAACTGGAGTTTACAGATTTAGTGTCCTTAGATGGACCCACCAGGTGGGTTGTCGGCATCAAACGTGTTAAACATAAAACACTTCTAGAGGCCTCACTTAAAAATTAAAAATATCCCAATACAATTTAATTAACTTAAAACCTCACCAGGAAAAAAATCTACATGCAACCGCTCATTTTTAATTTGGCTTGTTCAGACTTCAAAAAGTGATAATCAAAGTAGCCCCAGTTGATGGTATCTTAAAAAATGTTTTGAATATTATACTAGTTATACCATAAAACACCCCATGTTTTACCTATATTTGATTTAAATATAAATTAAAATTTATTTATTCCGTAGGGGACTATTACAGTATTTAGTAACCAATAGCCTTTCAATTTATTTTGAGCAAAATTTAAGTATCACTGGGTAATTTTGGAATTTTCATTATTTTTTTTTTAATCTTAAGTACCTACAGCTTGATTTTTTTAGGTTGACTACCTATATATGGAAAAGTTACTAGAAATGTAGTGGGAAATGTTGGAGGGTACAGTTGGTACGGTATCCCATGCAAAATCCTAGAAACTAAGGTCTGTTTTATCAAGGAAGATAGTAAATTAAAAATCGCACAGTAAATATTTTTACAACAGGTTTCAATAGTATATTTTACATACATTTACATTTTTGTTTAACCTCGTACTATTCTACTTAATTAAGCATCCCTTAAGTCCAGGACTTTTTTCAATTATTAATTAACTGAAAAAGGCAAATCGGCGCCGGTGAGAATCGAACTCACGCTATTTTGGGTAGTAAACTCGTCAAGTACGACGCGGTAGTCCACTACACCAATCCTCCCCTTATGTTTGTGTATACCCTTGCGACTTTACAATCACGCTGAAAAAACTCTGGAAACATTCTAATAACATTTTGTAATCATGCTGTTACCAGAGTATTTCCAGAGTGTATTTGTGCCCTTTATCCATAACGTTCCCAGGGTAAAATCAGAGCGTTTTCAGAGTGTTTTCGTTTGGACTTTTTTTTTTTTTTTTGAAAAAAAAAAAAAAAAGTCCAAACGAAAACACTCTGAAAACGCTCTGATTAAAAAAAAAAAAAGTCCAAACCCACTATCTACTGTGAATCAAGCCTGGAACCACTCTGATTCAACTCTGACAAAATGGCACAAAACCACTCTGGAAACACGTTGGCAGCAGAATGTTTTCACTCTGACTCTGTTTCCAGAGTGTTTCCAGAGTAAGTTGAAGGTCGCAAGGGTAGAATATAGTTATGTTTTATAAAATAAACTACGCAGTATATTTGCACATCCAATATTCGAATCTGTTTTGAAAATATTCACTTTGCGATTTTTAATTTACTATCTTGCTTGAAGAAACAGACCATAATACTAATTAAACACATTTGGACTTAGTTCAAAAGTCCAAATGACCCAAAATAATAATAAAAAAATAATCTGAAAAGATATGTACTGCTTCTCATTCCATAATACCTACTCTCCGCAGTGGATGATATATTAATAAATGTCTTCACTCGTAAAACATGGAGAAGCACGGTATGATTTTTTGTGAAATAGCGAAAAAAAATGGTCCCTTCGTGAAACTATGGTCTGTTTTTTTCAAGCAATATAGTAAATTAAAAATCGCACTTAAAATATTTTTACAATAGGTTTGAATAGTATATGTTTGTGTATAGAATATAGTTATGTTTTATAAAATAAACTACGCAGTATATTCGCACATCCAATATTCGAATCTGTTTTAAAAATATTCAGTGCGATTTTTAATTTACTCTCTTGCTTGGTGAAACAGACCATAGTAGAGTGCCTTAATTTGACGTTTACTGTCAAGGAAAACGTCACATTAAGGAGCTCTAGAAAGTAGTAATGTATTTAAGACTAGTTACCATGGTAACTGCATTCTCCTACTATATTCCAGTTACTTGTCGCTTGATATAGAGAGTTAACTTAAAAAAATCAAGTTATTTTGTGGAATAAACATATTTTACATATATTTACAAAACCTATAAATTTTTTAAAAATGTATCCGATAATTTGAAAAAAAAAATGTTTAGCACCTTATTAATAGCAAAAAATTAAAGTACCTAAAAAGACCTGTTTATCAGGAGAATAACATCCTTTAATTAGAGATACTCTGTATAGCAGTGGCTCTGGGGAACCAGCGTTCCTCAGAATCACCGCTAGATAGAACACTTGTATTACACAAGCCCACAAAAAAAAATTAGTCTTGGATTCCAATATGATATTCCTATGTATTTTTTCCCGCTGAAACCGAATCCGTAACCCGTTTAACCCCTACACGTCAGGATTTTGACATAACCTCAAAAAACACCCGAAAAACTACTGAAACCGCTAAAATCATCTACTCCATACAACTTTCACCCCCTTCCTCCAAATTCGTAATTTCGTAACCCCATAATCCCCTCACCTCGGAATACCATTAGTCCATAACCTCAAAACCCCGTAACCTCATTAAGTAGAAAAATCTGGTTCGGGAAAAGAACAATTACGTGAAATTTTCTTGTAGAATATAGTTATGAATAAGTAACTGTATAACCCTAAAATCCCATTACACCTCCTAACCCCTTCACTCCGTAACCCCATATATTATAACCTCTTAACCCCATCATCCTACTCCGTCGAGAAGTCCGGTTCTCAAAATCATAAGAGTTTTGTGAGTGAATTCGTGAATCAAGGTCTACTTCATTATTTTTTTAACCGGACTTCTCCACAGAATAGGATAACGGGATTAAGGGGTTACGAAGTGAAGGGATTTTGAGGTTAGGGTGTTGGGGGATTTTGGGGTTATAGAGTTATTTACCAATGACTATGTTCCACAAAAAAACTGAAGAATTTTTTCTGTTTTCCCAAACTAGATTTTTCTACTTAATGAGGTTACGGGGTTTGGAGGTTATGGGGTTTCTGGGGTTTTAGAATTAGCAATTTAGGGACAGGGGGGTGACAGTGGTATGGCATAGATGATTTTAGAGGTTTCAGTAGTTTTTCGGGTGTTTTTTGAGGTTATGTCAAAATTCTGACGTGTAGGGGTTAAACGGGTTGCGGATTCAGTTTCAGCGGGAAAAATACATAGGAATATTATATTGGAATCCAAAACTCAGAATTTTTTTTTGGGGGCCTGTGTTATTATCATCATAATGAGTAAAATTAGCTGCCGAATTTTAAAAATATGTGGGATTTTGTTTGTTATTTTTAGAGAAAAAATTATATTTTCGTTTTTGTCTTCGGTCTAATACATTTTTAGAAATCCCTACATTATAGAAAACTTTTGCACGTTCTCGAAAGTGTAAAAATATAAAGTTTTCTATGTTCTAGAGATGTCTTGGACTAGTATACTAGACATTTATCTCGACATTTATAGAACACCGAAAATAAAACGTTTGTCTTAAAAGTCAAAGATTCCTCAGAATCGCTGCTAAATGGAGCGCCTCTATCGTAATTATTATTATGAGTAAAACAAGCTGCCAGATTTCAAAAATATGTGGGATTTTATTTGTAAATTTTTATAGAAAAATTATATTTTCGTTTTTGTCTGCGGTCTAATACATTTTATCCAATACATACAGATAATAAGACAATTACCAGCTTTATTTTAAATAGATAAACTCAATAATAACCCCCGCGTGGCTTTTACTTTATTGAGTGGATTATTATTTATTTTACCCACTAAACTGTCACTTGTCAAATTATTTTCTTGTAAATGTCACTAAAATTTTTAATAAAAATATGAATTCCTAAGCTATTTATTGGATAAAACCTTGTATGGCACTCATGGGTAAAGCGATATTGCCCATGAGAAAATTAACCTGCGAGGCGTCAGCCACTTTACCACTAGTACCATAAATAACTATTTCGAAGTCTTCTAGATATTATAGACAATTTTTGCACATTCCGGAAAATGTAAAAATATAAAACTCTTTATGTTCTAGAGATGTCTTGGACTAGTATACTAGATATTTCTAGAACACGGAAAATAAAAAGTTTATCTTGAAAGTCAGATTCCTCAGAATCGCTGCTAAATGGAGCGCCAGATTTCAAAAATATGGGGGATTTTGTTTGTAAATTTTTATAAAAAAATTATATTTTCGCTTTTGTCTGCGGTCTAATACATTTTTCGAAGTCTTCTAGACATTATAGACAATTTTTGCACATTCCGGAAAATGTAAAAATATAAAGCTCTCTATATTCTAGAGATGTCTTGGACTTGTATAATAGACATTTCTAGAACACCGAAAATAAAAACGTTTTTCTAAAAAGTCAAAGATTTAAATTGCAGTTAAGTTTAAGTGCTAAATTTTTAATATTAATATATTAAGAATTTTAGTGCCTCAACAATAAAAAATTAAACTTCTAAAAATGTAACATCCTGTGTTACATAAGTATTATATCACATCTTATACCTTTAACGTTTTAGTGATGAAAAAGCTTACTTTGGCACCCATTCAGATCTACTGAAGGTTTAGTTATTATTCTACGTTCATGGTTTAGTATATCTTTCCACTTTTAAAAATTCGAGATTTATTAGGATTAAAATAATATCAGGGCTTTATAGTACATCTAGACATAGAGAGATTTTTGTCAGTAAAAAATACCGCAAAAATCCAGGAAACCGTGAGCATTGGTAACTACTATGAAAAATTTCTGTTTTCGTATTTTTTACCGTTTATATATCTGTACCCCGGAGGTAAACGACACCATGCCACAAAAACCTATTTTTTCAGGAGAGCAAGATTTCGATTTCATTATCCATTTTCCTAAAATTAACTCAAGGTAGATATTTTAATGTATACAGGGTAATTCTTTTAAATGGTACAACCCTCGTAACTTTTGAATGAGTTATAAACTTTAAATTTGGAATATGTAAATCATACAATAAAAATTATCATTTACCATATTTTTCATTTTTTTGTTCGGTTAGGTGGCGTTAGGGAGGCAATGGGGAACAATATTTCAAATGGCACCCTAGGTCTTGTGATATGTCATTTTAAACAGCTTAATTTGTTAATATTTTTTTAAGTTTTTTTTTCTTTGAAATTATTTTTTTTTAATATTTTGTGCATAAATATTACTTTTTTTACATGAAAATGATAAATAAAAAAAAATAAAAAGTCTTAACATGATAACTGCGCAAAATTTTAAAAATTAATTTTTCAAAAATATTGAAAATTTCATCAATTTTAAAGAAAAAAAATCCACAACAAATATATTAAAAAATAAATAGTTACATGGTTAAATAGAAAATTTTAAGCTCTCTAAAATGACGTAGGGTGCCATTTAAAATATTGTCCACCACTGCCCCCCTACTGAATAAAATATTGAAAAATATGACAAATGATAGTTTTTGTCGTTGTCGTTCAAAGAATACGGGGGTGTACCATTTAAAAGAATAACCCTGTATAGTTAATTTTCAGTTGTTTAGTTGTCCTTACATGAATACTTTCGAAGCAAGTGACAGCCAAATTATGAAAATTGATTAAATATCTGCCTCAAATTTATTTACCCCTGAAAAAAAATATTAGGGGTGTTATAAAGCCTTAATATTAGTTATATCACAATAAAAAAATCTCTCCACGCAGACAGATAGAATTTTACAATCTATTAACAGATGCCAGACTATTTTATTGAACTTTTTAAACCTTGTTTCGTTGTCAATTTTTGATAAAAATTTAGATTTTTCTTCATTTACTAGACATTGAAGAGTTTGCTGGTAATGTGGCCGACCTTTGTTGGGCATTTAAATATGGCTTCTTATTGGACCGTGTCGATTCCCTGTCAAAAATTAATCGATTAGTGGTTAGTAAAAAAAAATTAAAAAAAGTGAAAAACATTTTCATCCACACTATTCTTATAAAACATAGAATGGATTTGCATATCCTAATCATATATGGTTCAATATTTAAGATTTTATTAGTTTTTTATTAAAAACGACCGAAAAATCAATTTTTTTTTTGCTTTTTTCCAAACGTTGAGAAAATTTGAAAAACGTGGGTGTTAAAAAAATGTATGTCTGTCGGTCTGTATGTAAACCTTATAACTTTTGAACGGAATGTCCGATTTTTTTTATATGCGTCACATCAAATATGGTTAAAATTACTGTAGGGCAAGGGGGCAAAATGGACAAAAACTATAATTTTTGCGATAGTAGGACAAAATGTTTTGCATAAATGAAAATAATGTTTAATTCCCTACAAAAAACCTATGTGATTATTTTTATCGTAGGACTATCAGTTTCCGAGATATAGGCATTTTAATAAATTTTGATATATTTATACATTTTTAATTAGGTGTCAAATTTTGACACTAGTAAAATTTCAATCATATGTAAAATTAATTTTAATTAAATTTTCTTTTAATAAGTTTCTGATAAGGGAGCGTTCAAGTATTACGTAACGCAAAATTTGGCCATTTTTGAACCCCCCCCCCCCCGAAACGCTGCGTAACATTTTCGATACCCCCCCCACCAATTTGTTGCGTAACATTTTACAAAAAGTTAAAAAAAATTAAAGGAAATTTTGCTTTATGGTTTAAACCGGTTTTTAACCGGTTATTGCTTCCGTGTTTTGACCCAAAACCGCTCTGATTCCGCAACCGGTTAACCGAAAACCGGTTATTGGTTATGGTTTTCTCTAATTGTTTTTGTTTAGAGGATTTAATGAACTGTTAACGCTGGTGCATTAAAATTTGCAAGGAATCCGTGTCTTTAAGCCTAGATCATTGTTAAAAACGTGATCCAATAAACATTTTATAGGTTTATAATTTTTTAACTGTTACGTAACATTTTTACTGACACCCACCCCCTCTCTGTAACACGGCGTAACGTTTTCTAGACCCCCCATCCACCCCCCCCCCTAGCGCGTTACGTAATACTTCAACGCTCCCTAATGGTGCGGCCAGAAAAACAATCCGATACAGCTACAAAGAAAAAAACAAAAATTACAGGAAAAGTGAAGTCAATTTGATATCTTATTTTATAAACTTCCTCATTTTTCCACCCGTGTAGAAAATGTACCCGTTTCACATTGTTTTCATACAGCCAATTTTCCATGTACGCGGCAAATCTATCCAATCCATCAATTTCCATAAAAATAGTGGATTTTTTTTTAGAAAATGTACAGGTAAAATGATTAAAAACGTGCACATGCATATTAATTTATTAGTAAATATTGCAAAAAACCTACCTGAAAAAATTAAAGCGTGCATGGAAAGACACATTAAGGTAACTATTAAAATTCTACAATTTTTCACAAAATTTTATTTATAACGTATTAAAAAAATACAATAAATACAAGTCGATCCAATTCTTTAAATTATAAAATAAAAAAATATATATTAGGTAGAGAACATAAAAAGTCGTTGGTAAAATCAATAAAAACAATTAAAAAGTTAATCTCATAAATGAATTGTATTTTTTTCAATAAATATTTACAAAGTCTATGTAACAAATGAATTTATAGTGTTTAAGAATTCAATTCAGTTTTTCTTAACCTTTTAGATAGAATACCTAAATAATGTCCCTAACACTCTCAGTATTTTGCATGTAAAAAATTGTTTAATTATAAGATTTTATTAAAGAAATCTTGATATTTACATACTTGCAATAAATAAAAATTCACGTAACTTTACGAATGTCCTATGTAATTTTAAATGGTTTAAGTTATGATAAATATGCAGTTTATTTATTATATTACGTGTTTTTTGCATTACATTCATGTACCACCACAAGTTGATTTAAAATCACATAAAACATATGTGGAATCACATGGATTTTTCTCAGTGTACATGAGTGGTCCGTATATTTTAATAAATCTTAAAACGTAAATGTATATTTAATATGTTCAAAACAATAAACAAATTATTCCAAAAAATATATATAAGGTACCGGGCAATCACACGGAAATTCGTAAAATATTTTCAAAATGACTAAGCATGTGTTGATTAAAAAAATAACATGCAAAATATTATTTCACATGTAAAAAAATATTTTTTGAAACTTACATATCGATGCCTAAATTATAATAAGTATTATCCCAGATTTGTCATTTTAATATTTATCGGTTTTAAACTAAACTTTCTGCGTTAATTCAAATGAAGGGCAGTGGCGGATTTATTTCATATTAAGGGGGGCATCCATAAAGAAAAACATTGCGCATTCATCAAAAATTAAATTTTGAAGGTATTTCTATGCTAATATATCTCAAAAAAGCTGATTTTGAGTTAAATGCTTTTCAAAGTTTTCCAATGCATGGTTATGAAAATGTCATAAAATGACAGACGAGACGAGATTACTGGAACGTACGCGCGCTTGTTGGAGTACCGCGGTTTTTCCCGTGTAGTGCATGGAGTGCCAGGATTCTTTTCCGTTACCGCGTATTTTCAAATGTATTTTAGAGGGAACAACGGGGTTTTGCACGAAAAATAATAGCTGATTCGGAAAGTACACTTCAATAACCACAGGATGGCATTATGGACCCGTTTTCCCGAAAAAATTCACTGACAGGGTTTTTCACACTGATAAGGGGTCATCCATAAAATACGTCACGCAAATTGACCAAAATTTATACACTTCACATCCCGTTTCTCGCGTTATTAAAGGATGTAGAGATTTCATATATCTAAAACCTTTAATAACGTGAGAAACGGGGTGTAAATTTGGTCAATTCGCGTGACGTATTTTATGGACGATCCCTAAATGCCAAAATGACAAAAGTGAGATAAGACTTATTAGAACTCAGCCAACGATATTAAGTAAAGAGCAATAAATTCGATGTGAATCACTTTTGATGTAAAATATATTTCTACACTAAACTAAAAATAAATAAAAAGGTATACTCAAATAGTAAATATTACCCTTGCCAAAAATATATCAAACCACCAGTCAAGAATATTTTCATATTTTTCGTGGAAATTGCTTTGACTTTACCAAAGTTTGGGAACATCATTCAAAAATTTATTATTTATTTAAGAAAACATTTGTTTTTAATTACGAAATAGATTTGGATGACTCTTGAATTGAATGAAAGTCCAGTTGTTTGAATATTATCCGCAGTAATATGTGTTTTGAAAAAAAAAATTATACAGTGTGTTTCAGTAAATACGACTATGTTTTTTTTTAATGAATTTTAGACTTCCTCCAAATATCGCACTATAACTCAAAAATAACTGAGCTGAGAAAATGGCGTTTGAAGGTTTTAAATTATACATAATAACATACATTATAATAATATAAATTATGTATTTATAGGACATTCTTTTGATTTAGAGATATGCTGGTATTGTATTATCAAAGATAGCATCTAGAACATAGAACAAAAATCTCAAAATCGATAAATTTTGAGTTATTTTATTTATGTATTATAATAATAAAATTATGTTTTCAGACGTTACTGCAGTAATGTATAAAGTCGATGTAGAACTATTGAAAAAGAGAATATACAGGGTGTCCCAACTCTATTTACCCAGCGGTTTTCTCGAAAACTAAAAGAGATAATCAAGTTCTGCGAAAACCATCTTAAATTATACAACTTAAACTATCTTTTAGCAATAGTTGATACTTTCAGCTCTTAAAATGTGGGCAGGGGGCATGGGGGGATTTTTTTTTAATGAAAAGGGTGGTCGTGTGATACATCATTTTAAAGCAAATAAAATTCTCTATTGGACTGTATATTTTTAATTTTTTAAACAATTTTTTTAAGGTTTTTATTTTTTATCTTTTTGTGCTAAAAAATGCGATTTTTAAAGTTTTTTTTTTGTTAATTTTTATTTATGTCAATTAAAATTAGTTTAAAAGTATAATTTACGTTTTTTTCATCATGAAATTAGTAATTTTAAAAAAATTGTTTGATTTTTTAGAGAATTTTTGACACACGACCCTCCTTTCCATTAAAAAAATGTCCCTCTATGCCCCCTGCCCACATTTCAAGAGCTGAAAGTATCAAATATATGCTAAAAGATAATTTAAGTTGTCTTATTTCAAATGGTTTTCTCAGAACTTGATTATCTCTTTTAGTTTACGAGAAATTCGCGCGGTAAGTAGAGTTGGGACACCCGGTATAAATTGCCTTAGAACAAAATTGCAATTTTTTTTCAATAGTTTCAAGCAATTTAGGAATGAGTTTTTTTTCTTTACAGTTTTAAGCAATTTAGGTACGTTTCAAAGCATATAGTTTCAATCACTAAAATTTATACAGTCAGATAAATATTCACCGCTTCAAAACAAGCAAGAAATGCGGAAGTAAAAAGGGTAAAAAGTCATAGAAAAAGATGTCTACACTAGCTGCGCGAAGATGAGTTAAGGTACTAAAAAATCAAATCATCATGCTGCAAAACACATACAAGGGAAAGTTCAAGTATTACGTAACGCAAATTTTATCAAAATTCATACACTTCACACCCCAGTTCCCGCGTTATTAAAGGTTGTGGAGATTTTATATTTTGGCTACCCCCCCCTAACACACCCCCTATTTGGGGGGGGGGGGGTAGCCAAAACATAAAATCCCTACAGCCTTTAATAACGCGAGAAACGGGGTATGAAGTGTATGAATTTTGGTAAAATTTGCATTACGTAATACTTAAACGTTCCCCAAGGTGGTTCAAATATATATATATATATATATATATATATATATATATATATATATATATATATATACTAAGGACGATTTTTTTTAGAACTGATATTTGAATTTACACGATTTGGTCCCACCTAATTAAATTCTTTGTGGTAGCTTTAAGGTACTATTACCGTCTAGAAGGCCAGAAACAAGCACATTTTCAGGAATTTTTTTCTCAGCACCTTTATTACATATATTTATAAAACTTTTTTCAAAACATTACTTCATTTTTTGAGAATATATTTTTTCTACGACTGCTTTAGAATTTAAGCAAATACACACACTTTTCAAACACAGAATAAATCCATTCTAGCTCTAGATACGGTATGAATATTCCGTAACAAGTGTTAGAATGAGCACATGTAGTGCCATCTCTTGTTTATAAAAGTAAAGGAAACTGTAGCAAAATTAGCAAAAATATATATATTTTACCATGAAATATTGAATAATTTAATGCAATTTAAAGTTTTGCGTTAAAATTACATAAAGTTTATTAGTTTTTCTTAATATATGACCAGTTGTTTATCAATTTAGTTCAAAAAATTAAAACTGCTCCATCTATTGTTAAATATTTAAACCTGACATCTGTCACAACAATCTGACATAACCTTCAATTTTTGCATTATAATTTGTAAATATGTGATAAACTTAAATAAAAATCTTTTTTAAGTACTGATTTGATAAAATTATTAAATAACATTAATTTATTTAAAAATGTGTGTTTTGTTGCATTTACAATGTCGAGTCACAAAAAACATTGTTTTTAACCTTGTCCGCAGTTTAAAGCCATACAGTGTTTCATATTTGCAGTCGAAGAAAAAGTATAGTCTACAACACGTATGGAATAGTCATTCCACGCCGGCTTTATGACAAACTTTCCGCTAGCGCGGAATATTGTCTATTCCATACTAGTTATAGAATATACTATTTTGTTTCAATTTTGAATTTTTTTTCTAATTTATAGAGGGCGCCAAAGTTGTGTGCTCCAAAAATCCTTGTCCCATTGCGGACAGTTAATCTCAGGATTGGTAAGTCAGAAACAAAAAATCCAGAAGGTTTCTTGAAGAGGAATGTTTCGGACAGGGTAATTTACCACCATTAATGAAAAATCAAATTAATAATAAAAAAAGGTGGACATTTAAAAAAAAGTGTGAAAAAACGACCATAGTTTCTTCCTTGCTATATTTTTTTTTATTTTTTTTTTCGCCAAATTGTGGTAAATTACCCTGCAGGGCATGTCAATAAACAAAACTCGCTAAGATTTATTAAAATCGATTCAGCCAATCCGGAGATTAACTGTCCGCAGTTTGAAAAAACTTCATTTCGAGAAAACCGCGTTTAAAGTTTTTACACCTGCTTGGAGCCATTACGCGCGCGCTCATTCAAAGTTGTTATATACCGTTATAACTCTCGAATTTCTCAAAAATATTTTAGGAGGCTATTTTTGAAGGTCTAAGGAGTTGAAATAGGTAAAGAAAAAAAAATCGATTTTTTGAAAATTCTAGATTGTAATAGTATCTTAGTAACCCACAATGTAGGCCCCACGCGCGGATTGCAATATTACCGAAAATATCAGTTCTAAAAAATATGCTTTATGTGAAAATAGAGCAGATCAGTTCTAAAACTATATTTTTTGTAAACCGGTATATGTTTTGAGGTGCACTCACCTAGGCGATACTTTGGCGGAATCTATGGCATTCGAGTTGTTGGCTTTGAAGCCGCACTTCTGGATTTTCTTGCTCAGCCGCGTCACCCACTGCTTCTGGTCGTCGCCGCTGGAGGCCAACAACAGCAGCTCTTTGGCATAGGAAGGATCGTAGTGGAGTTTGCAGGGCGGCACGCTGTCGTTGCGGCCGCTGTCCACGTGGTCTTTGTGAATTTTGATTCGACAACCTGAAAGGGATGGCAAATTATCAAAGTTTTATTTAACAGATCTTTATAATGAAGCCATTAGGTCTTATTTCAATGTTTTAATGTAAAGTAGGAAAAGTAAAATGTGGAAAAATTAAGAGTTTATATACCTGGCTGGCTCGGGAAAATTGAGCGACCTACAAAATATCAAATAGTATATGTTTTGATGTGTCTGTGAACAAAATTTTTGGAAAGTTCGGAATTGTGGAAACCATGGCCCTTGCCCCGAAACGTTTTTTTTTCTATGGTTTGCGGTAAACCAATTTACCGATCAATCTGAAATTTTTAGGCTAATTTCAATAGCTAGTTCGTGAACGAAGAGTTTCACAAAAACAAAGTACGGAAATGGCAATGATTTTCCCAAAAAATCAATTTTCGATGTTCCGAAAATGAAGTTTTCCGGCCGAAAAAAGTAGAAATTTTCGTTAAAATTAAAATTCCTTTGTTCCCGAGCTAGCTATTGTAATTAGAAACAACACTTAAAAATTTCAGATTGATCGGTCAACTGGTTTTCGAGAAATCCTGGTCACCGTAAACGATATGCGTTTCGGGGCAAGGGCCATGGTTTCCACAATTTTACGAGTTTTCCAATAATTTTTTTTTCACAAACACATAAAAACATACATTATTTGATATTTTGCAGGACTTTTGAATAAAGTTGTGATTACATACCTGAAAAAAATCAATAAAAACCCTTAATTTTCCCGAGCCATAAGGTATATAACCCCTCAAATTTATGCAGTAACAAATTGACTGTGTTTAGAAATAATATGTTAATCCACATTGCTAACTCACGGGTTGTTACTTAAAAATCTGTTAAACGAATTGATTTAAATATTACAAATCAGGAGCTTGGTTGTCAAAGGGCGGATGTCACATTTTTTGGCAAAATTTAGTTTTAGTGGATTTAGCATACAGCCAGCATTTAAAATAAGTTTTTTAGCTTTCCTTTAAATTTATTTTTGTGACATCCGCCGTTTGATAACAAAGCCCCTGAAATGTAACTGTTATGATACATGAACAGGTGAAGCAAATACTAACGTCTACGTCCCACATGAATGTGAATTTAATTTATCTTTGATTTTTGGTTGTTTTGGTGTTTTTTTTGCTTTGGTTTTTGGTGGTTTTGGTGTTTTTTGCAACAAAAAAAAACACCAAAAACAACCAAAAAGATTTAATATATCTGCACAATTTGGCAACAGCGCGAAAGACCGAGTTGCAATTGGGACGTAGACGCTAGTTGAAGAAAATGCCTCATTTCAAGTGTCAAAACGGTATTTTTATTTGACTGTATTATACATATATAGTCCACTTATTAAAGAAAGGTCATTGTTCATAAATGTTATGAAGAAATGAAAAAAAGAAAATAGCTAAGTTTTTTTTAGAGCACTGGATAGGCAGGTTTGTTAGGGTAGGTAGGTAGTTTACATACTACACGAAAAACCACTGCGGAACCACTCAAACTACCCACCTACACTAACAAACCTACCTATCTAGTGCTCTAGTTCTTTTACCCATAGAGCATGGACCTTTTGTACCGAAGCTTCCCGAAGTAAAAAAAAACATAAAACATAAAAAAAACACTTACGTCTACATTCTAAAGCGGGCGGAGGTCGGAACATGTTCCACATGGGTTTAGGACAGACTTCACAGGTGGTGGGCATGTGGTACGAAATGTTGAGGAACTCGTGCCCCTTGTGCATCACGTATCCGGGTTTCTCTTCGAAACTCCGGATCGAACTTACGTCTAGGGCGCCACTGTCATCCGACTTTCGGGCCTCGCCTTCGCCCGCGTACAGCAGCTGGAAGATCCGGGGAATTTCTTTGGCGTCTGCGCGAATCACGTCGCCCTGGGTCACCGAGCGCACGTGGAACACTTTGCTGAAAGAGATGGGAACACATTAGATACACGAGAAAAATTACCGCGCTAAGTGTTTTCCGCGTAAAAATTTAATAGCGAGATACATTTACTCACATAGTTCCCCAGGAAAATTTAGATGAACAAAATTGACGAAAGAAACGGAAGATGGACATTATAGAACCACTCATAGTGAAATCCGAAAGGTTCATATTTGGGAGATAATGGCTTAACAATACTTCAGGATGAACCACATTAACCAATCGTTGATCCTCCACAATTAAATATTGATTTTAATACTATTTTTCACCTAGATTGCAAATCCGTTTGTAAAATTGACTAGGTATTTATATTAAGAAGAAAAAGACATTTTTATAAATTGCGAAAAAACGTTTTAAACCCTAAATAGGTTTTTTATGTCGGTGCAGTGGAAATGTAATGGACTTTTAAAATATTGCAAAGTAAAACACGAAACACTTAATATTAGTTCTTAAGAACCTTAAACTCTTCAGGGACATATGTGTACGTTTAAAAAAAAATTCGGCAAAATAAAATTCACCGAATTCCTTATTGCTCAGTGTCTATAGGTGTTGCCATTTCCTATGTTTCCAATCACAAGCGACATCCAACGGCCAAGATTCCCATATCTTCAGTTGTGTACTTGTTTTGACAATAAAAATCATTTTTTACTTTTGATACTAAATTAATTTAAACAAAAAATTCGTCCCTGAAGAGGTTAAATTATTCTACGATTTTTTTTTATACAAACTCAGAGTTTTACTTTGTTGGCTAATTAATCTGTCAAACTCACTGTTTGTTAAATTAACTTAGTATACATATTACAAAATCAAATAATAATAATAATAATAATAATATAATAAAGGTTTTTATTTCTATATGGTTAATTGTACATTAGGCTGACCCACCAAAATTTTACATTGAAAAATTTGAAGGTCTCACCCCATCTGTTCATTGGGGTAAGAGGTATCATACATGATTTTTTTCAGATTTTTTAAAAAAATCTAGAAGTCGCTCACAACCATTTTTTAAAAAGTTTCCTTAGCTTTGTTTTAAGACCGAAGGATTTTTTATTTAATTCTATTTAGCACGGCACGTTATAAAGGGATAGTAAATGGATAACCTAAAAAAAAATCAGAATGTTTTCTTTCAAAATGGCGGAGCTGTGCCCTTTTAAGTTCGAAAATGCACTACATTGCTTCATTTAAGGCGTAATGACAGGCACTTTTTTTTTTCATTGTCTTAAAATATTGTGCGTGTAGACCAATTCAACGCGAGGATTTGCGGTTAATGACGCGGTAAATTTTTCACGCATATTATATTTTTCTGTCTGTAACGTAAAGAAGTAATAATTCAGCATTTTCAATATGAAAACTGTAAACTTACCATAGATCTAATACAATCACAGGATCCGAATTTTGCTTATCGTTTTCCGAGTTATAGAAAATAATTTTCCGACTAGAAACCACCACGTATTGTTTCTTCCAGCCGTGCTTCCTGATGTTCTGCTTCGACGGAATGGAGAGCCACCCTTCGAACACGTTCTCTGGGTTGATTTCGTCCCCTTCGTTGTCGGCCGAGCTCAGAGACGCGGTCTCGCTGTTCAAAGCTACAATTTTGATTTGCAATTGCTCCAACTCAGAGTCTTTACTGTCGAGTTCCATTTGGATTAGCTGCCGTTTGGTTATCTCCTCATTGCATTGAAGCTAAAAAATATAAAAAAATTTAGTCATAATTTGATTTTTTAATAGATACACGGTTAACATGTGTAAACATTTTTTGTACAAACATGAACATGAATAAAATATCTATCCATCTATCTATCTATCTAACATTAAAACCCCAAAATTTTACTGTTTTCATAGTGGAAGGGCCTGAATTCGCTTCCCTCCTAAGAAAAAAGTGACGAATAAAAAAAAGGTCGTCAGCCCTTTACTAAATGAACGCGATTTTTTTACGAATTACAGGATTCAAGTTTTACAATCTTGAACAAAATGAAAAACGCAAGAAACTCCTAGCGCCACAGGAGAAAAAAATTAATGTTGTTTTTTAATTTTAAAACAGTTTTAAACTTTAAATTAAAAAAAATGCAAACATCCAAACCCTTAAGTTTTGTAATTTTAAATTAAAAAAAAGTAAGAAAGCCCTAGCGCAAAATACGAGTTTTTTATGGTATATTTTAGTAGTAGTAAATTTTTTGTTTGGCCAAACTAGGACAACTAGGCCATTTATAGCCCTTTTTTGTCATCCCAGGCTATGGTATATTTTAATTTTAAATCAGTTTAACGATTTAAAATTTTACAAAAATGTAAGAAATGTCTAGCGCCGTAGACATTTTTTTAGTAATTTGAAGGTCTACTTTAATTTTAAACCAATTGTTCAATTTTAAATTTCAGAAAAATGCAAAAAAATATGCTTAACACTGGTCTACTTCTAAAGTGGCGTATCCCACAAATTTTCAAAAATGTTTTTTTCGCGCCCTTAGTTTCATAAGCCAACTGAGCTTGATGTGGAAATATATGGTAAGCCTCAGTTAATGCCAAATCACTTAAATTTTATTTTTCTTTTTAACCCCTTCACAGTGATGGACCTAGATCTAGTGTCCCTAGATTGACCTCTATAGAGGCAAAAAAAGTTCGTGCCATTAATGTGTATGACCGCTATAGAAGCATCTAAAATTATCAGTTTACCATTAGTTTATTTTCCATGATTTTATAACATCACGGCGTTTTTGGGGTCGCTGATTACGAATCTGATGCCCGTTTTCCAAAATTCAAAATGGCGGATCCAATATGGCAGATTAAATTTTTTAAAGTTTCTCGAAGAATTTAATCCACTATATTGGATCCGCTATTTTGAATTTTGGAAAACTGGCAACAGATTCGTAATCAGCGACCCCAAAAACCCCCAGTACCAAGATTCAAGCAAATCCGAGCATGTTTTAAAATTCAATCCGCCACATTGGATCCGCCATTTTGAATTTTGGAAAGCTGGCACTAGATTCGTAATCAGCGGCCTCAAAAACCGCCGAGTAATAAGTTTCAAGCAAATCCGAGCAACTTTAAAAAATCTAATCCGCCATATTGGATCCGCCATTTTGAACGATAACTTTTAAATTCATGCTTAAAAAAAAAAATAACCATTTTTGGCAAGAAAACTTTATTTTCACTGCTCTGTGAAGGGGTTAAAACGCCATATCAAAATCAGGTGATTCTTAAGCTATAACATATGATATAATTAAAATCAAGGAAGTTACGTTTTGATTTGTTAATAAAATTTTCTAAAATAGTTTTTAATAATTCATTTGGCAGTACATCAATTCTGTACCTTAAATTAAACGAGATAAACAGTTTTTTGTTCGCCTTGTAAAATTTGTGTTCCACCTGAACACGTAATATAGCTTAAAAAAAAGCATATTTGCTTGTTTTTGTTGTCCCCCCCCTTTATTTTAACATTTTAATGTTTTAGCCACCGAGGTATAGAGAAAATTATATGATTTAGATTTTTTTACTTGGACATTCCTTTTTAAAAAATTATAATTATCACCATTTTTATTAATAAATTAATTATAATTATTAACAATTTTTATTAAAAAATAATATTTTGATTTACCCTTGTATACACTGGTTTCACAACGTATTAAATTATTTTGTTTTCTGTTTAAAAATATGTTGTAAATACATGCCAATTAACAATTTTATAAATGTGTTTTTAATTGCATCATCTAAGTTAAAATATGGCCCAGACACAACATTTTTAAAAAGCTTTAAACATTATTTTTGTGTAATAATTTATAAGTTTAAAATTACACATGAAAAAAGTGAAGAAATCTACACAAAGAAAAATCAAAACATAAAAGAATTTAATATACTTACTGTAAGATCTTGAATAGTTTTCTGATAGTTAATCTGTATTTGATTAAACTTCTCACGTTCCTGACTTAATTCTTGTTGTAATTTCTTCAAATCCTTCTCCTTTCTTCTCAGATCCGAGTTAGATATGTTCGTTTTACCTTTAGTTTCTTTCAAATCTTTTCTATTCATTATTTCATGTAACTTATTGACCGCCTGTTTTTTCAGCAACGATTCTGTTTTCAGTTTCGCGTGTAATTTCTCTATTTCTTCATTGTTGCCAGAATTACGTTGGAACTCTTCCTGTAATTGCTTCAGTTGTCTACCAATTTCTTCTTTTTCTGAGTTTAGTTGGTCGTTTAGTTTCTTGTAATCGTTTTCTCGGTCTCTAAGTTGATTGAGTATAATTTCTTTGGCGTTCAAGTCGTTTCTATGTTTAGCTAACATATCCTTTAATTCCAGTTCTTTCATTGTTTTCTCCTTTTCTAAGTCAGCTACAGTTTCCTCGGCTATCGATCTGGCCAGAGCCTCCGAGTCTGCCCGAGCTAAAGCTAGTTGACACTGATGTTTCAAGGATGCCCGCTCCTCCTCGAATTCTTTGTTTATTCTGTTTTTCTCGTCTACTTCCTCCTTTAATTCGTGAGTTTGTGTCTTATACAAAGTAGCGAAGTACTGCTCCGTTTCCAAAGATTCCTGCAACTCTTTCATTTGAAGTTGGTCCATCTGCCAACTTTTCTTAATCCTTGAAAGTTCCTCTTCTATCAGTTTCTTAGTCTCTACAGTCTGTTGTATCTCCAAGGTTAAGAGAGTCTCCTTTGATTTTAACTTGGTTATTTCAGCAATTTGTTGAGTTATTTCGGATTGTAAGCTCGTCCTTTTCTGTTGTTCTGTTTCGACTTGACTGTGTAATGCTTTGACTTTTTCAATCTCTTGTCTATATTCGCCCTCGAGTTTTTGTAACCGTTGCTGAATTTGACGATAGTCCACTGATAACATCGATATTTGACGTTCTTTTTCTTGAGAATTTAAATCTGCTTTTTGTCTAGCACTCTTTTCTTCGTTTAATTTTGTTTGTAAAGCTAAAATAGGGAAATTTTTAGTTTAAAATGCGTTTAAAAACCTAGGAGACCTAATTTAAACAAAAAGAAACGAATTAATGTTGTTTAAATAACATTATTAACTATTTTCTGCTAAATTTAGAATATTTAATAAATGTATAGGTTTTAACTTGCTTAAAATTTTAAAGCGTTTCTTTTTGTTCTAAAATGTTTTTCAAATAATACTAATTTACCCTTTATGATCTTATCCATCAATTCTGCATGCAAAAATACAAGAAAAAATAAATGAAAAAATATTTTTAAATTACGAGGGCTATTTAAAAAGTATATTATTTTTTAATTAACCCTCGTACATGATATATTAATTCTAAAAAAATACACATAAAACAAAACATAGTGCCTTACCTTTAACAACTTCCAAATTGGCTTCTTCCTTGTTTAACATTCTACTTCTCTCTGTTTCCTCATGCGCCCTAACCTCCTGTTGATATCTATTTTGAGCAGATTTCAACTCCAAGCCCAACCCAGCATTTTCCTTCTCCAGATACGAAACTTTCTCGCTCAACTGACTATTATCCGCCTGGATTTTCTGTTCTCTTTGTCTAGTCCTTTCTAACTCCGCACTTAACGATTGTATTTTGTTTTCTAGCACTATTTGTTGATCGGAAGCTTGTGATCTGGAACTCTTTTCTTGGATAAGCAAGTTCTGAAGCGAGGCTACCTCTGTCTGTAGGCTATCCCTATGAGTTTGGATAGATTGTAGCATGCTTTGGTACTCGTTCACTTTCAGCTCTGAAGTACTTTTGGCCATAGTAAGTTCCGTGGCTTGCTTACGTAATCTTTGAGATGTTTCAGTCTCAACTTTTAATTTTTCTTGCATTTCACCGATTTGTTTTTCCAACATATGAATTTTATCGTTCGTTTGTTGATTGTTGTTCATTTCTCTAGTACGTTTGTTTTGTTCATCTTCTACGCGTTTTTTCAGTTCTGATAAATATTTTTCGGTATTTTTTCTTAAGTCACTCTCGCACTCAGCTTTTCTTTGTACTTCTTTGTAGTTACGTTTAAGATTATTGAGTTCTTTTTCGTATTTTGAGGCTTCATCGCGAATCTCGCACTCCCGTTGAGCCAAATTATCTAATTGAGCAATCAATATTCGTTGTTTTCCCTCTAAAGCTTCAACTTTACCCTTTTCCTCCTCAAGCAAACATTCTAGTTTGCTTACTTGAGTATTATTATTATAGTTATGATTTTTATTACCACCGTCTACTACGCAAGCATCACTAGTCAGTAATTGGTAGTCAGAATTATAAGTAAAACCAATAAAAGGCAAATGATTACCTACGAAACTATTTGGCACTGGAAAAACCTCCTCAGGGCTCTCATCCTTCTCGTAGTCGTCAAAATTACTAGTGTCGTCATCACCCGATAATTCAGGAACGACAGGTGGCGCACAGTCTCGCAGATTATCAAACGTCCACTGCTCATTATTAATAAAAAATGGATGATTTTTTATTTCATCCACTGTATTGCGACCTAAGCGTTTAGTTCTATCACATAACAAACCCTGTATTAGAGATTTTGCTTCATTGCTAATTTCCACTTCGTCCGGAAAAGCTAAGTTGTTTTCATGGTACATGATTTTGTTGTAGGTCCCTAATAAACTGTCGGCATAAAATGGAGTTTCACCAAATAGCATCTCGTAGACGAATATACCCACCGACCACCAATCGCATTCCCTACCATAAATTCCTTTACCATGACTTTGTAAAACCTCTGGGGATATATAATCTGGAGTACCAACTACGTTATTGGATCGTACTAAACCATCCTCGTCCATTCTCATACAAGTACCAAAATCAGCTAGTTTTAAGTGGCCGTATTTATCTAGTAGCATGTTGTCAGGTTTCACGTCTCTATGTACAAACCCCATGGAATGGATGACATCTAAAGCTAGCACAACTTCCATAGTATAAAACTTTGCCCACGTTTCGGGAATATCGTAATTTGACATCAGGTTAACAATATCGCCTCCTGGCATGTAGTCCATGACCATGTAGAGGTGTTTAGCGTCTTGAAAGGCGAAATGGAGCTGTACGATCCACTCGGACTTTGCGTGCGCCATAATATGACGTTCTTCCCAGAAAAACGCAGAATCTGAGCGTTTTATGAGATCAGCTTTGCTGAGACGTTTCATGGCGTATACTTTTCTGGTGAATTTATGCCTCACCAGTTGGACTTTGCCGAAAGCACCTCGACCTATTACCTTGATATGCTCGAAATCATCCGTTTTCATACGAAGATTTATAATATCACTAGCAAAATTGTCATCTAAAAATTTATGATTTAAAAAATTATAACATTGTATATATCGTCGAATTTGAATAACAGTATAGCTACAATTTTGTTGTTGAATGTTTTAATTTACTAAAGAATACACTTGAGGTTTATCACGTTTGCCATTATGGTTTTGTTTAAATCTTTTGGGTTTAAATGATAAACATTCAAAGAGATATCTTTTCGAAGTACTAAAAAATATCTGTCAAAATTCTGTTATTCTAATACGTCGATATGCTATTTTTTAGCCAGGGTTCCCATAACAATTTCCGCCCAATGCTGAAATAACTAATAAATTGGCCATTTTTGCCTATAAGTCATAGATATATTTCGTGTTATTAATATATTTCATAAACTAGTCTTATACAGCATTTATTATAAAACTATCATTCAGAATAGTTGATGTATCTACGTTGGCACAAATATCTAAAAATTATATAATATTTTGGTAAATGCGGGTAAACGCAAAAAACAAGCTTAAATTTTTAAATTAAATAAAATATACTACAGTTACTGTAACTGTTAGTATGCAATTATTTTATTTTTTATGGCAATCGAAAATTGGGAACCCTGATAATCCCAGCTAGCATTAAGAATAGAAATAACATTTAAATGTAAATTTAAAAATCTAAAAATCTTTTTTTTTACCAAAATAAATAGGTATTGGGGGACGTTCACGCATTACGTAAAGCTAATTGTAGCAAAATTCATACACTTCGTACCCTGGTTCCCTCTAATGTGGGGTACCAAAATATAAAATCTCTACAGCCTTTAATAAAGCGAGAACCGGGGTATAAAGTGTATGAATTTTGGTACAATTAGCCTTATCGTCGTATCAGAACAACAAGGTTTTAACTGACATTGTGAGATTGTAGTAATTCTGATACGACGTTATTTAGTACTTGAATTTCCCCTTGGATAATATTGTATGCCCTAGTAACATTGAACTTGGACAAGTTTCTTGACCAGAGTACTTGACAAAGTTCTTTGTAAAGAATTGGACAATTTTTGAGCAAGAGAATTAATCAATATTCTGTATCCAGACTTGGGCAAGACTTAGCAAGATTCTGGAAGCAGAGCGTTTATCAATACTTTATCAAGTCTGTTCATTAAGTCTGTAGCAAGCAATTTGACAAGATTCTTGGTCAAGAATCTTGACCTACTCTAACAAGTACGATTTGATCATGATAGAGATCGCTTTTCGATTCCTTGTCAATTTTTGTTGCTACATTTTTGCTCAAGACTTGTCCAAGAATCTTGACGAAGTATCTGTAGCAATTCTTTGACAATTCTTGAGCAAGAATCTGTCGACAGTATCTTGCGCCAGAATTGTCAAAATCTGGATGCAGTTACTTGATCAAGAATCTTGAGCCAGACTTGCTCAAGACGTAGCAAAAATTGTTACTAGGGTGGTACCTGTGCAATGCACAGTGCGTATTAAGTAATATTACCCACTCAACCCTTGTAGCTCATTTTTTCTCGTCAGTAATACCTAACTTACTAACGTAAATAACTATTCCATGTATACAATTTATGCATAATGCTTACTGGGACAATAACAAAAAACAAAACTTACATCTATGCAAATAAACTTCTACATTTTTAAGCTTCTTAATGGAAGGATGGTCACAGTCTGTATACACTGCTTGCACCGTGTCTAGCAAAGCGTCTATATTTCCTTTGCTCCTGGGATCCTGAATGTTGTTTTCGAGAAGACGCAACCTCTTCTTGCGGTCCTCGTCATTTATTGTATCCATTTTTTGTTATTTACTTAAAAACTACTATGAAATAAGCAAATAATGGTGGGTTTTCGTAATCCTAAAAAATTAAATTTACGGGACTAAAATAGCATTGTTACTCCCTTGGGAATTAAAGTAAATAAATAGTTTATACTCGAGTTTATAGGTGTTTTAAAATTTATAAACCTTGTCAAATGGGGTTTCTATATGTATTTGACTTTAAATATTCACCGCGTCAAAAAATAATAGCGATCCACCGATTCGTTTTTTTTTTGCCTATACGATAGATCGGCTGATACGATATCTGAGCTGTCGATACGACTTATCGACCGCTTTAGCATCTGAAGGGCTAAAATTACATCTGAGGGGCAAATATGACATCTTAGGGGAACATATGACATCTGAGGTGAAAATATGACATCTGAGGTGGCAATATGACATCTGAAATTCCGATATACCAATATAACGTATCGGCATCAAAAGTATGAATAACTGCAATCCATGTTACAACATGCTTAGTATACCGGGTGTTTTTCAAAGGTGGATCGCCCCTATAACTTTTTTATGCCTAGAGATAAAATAATGAAATTTACAGGGTGTCTATAAGACATATCGCCAAAGCAATTTTTTTTTCACTTCCGGTTTAACCGGAAACGACCCTTACTTTTGATTTTTAAATGGAACACTCTGTATGTTTTTTACATATTTTGATTCTCCGTTAAACTCTGTGTACTATCCCATTGTCAAATTTTGACAGCCTTCGTAATTTTTTAAATAAAATGTTGTTTCCTATTTTTTTCTCTGGAAAGTCACTAAATCTATTCATTATGGATCAAATATTGGTATAAAAATACAGTTTATTAAAAAAAATGTTTACTTTCGATTTTACATGAAAACTAAAATTGGAAAAACTCATTTTTTGCTTTTACTCAAATTTTTGCATCATCGACATCATTAGAAAGATTATTCTATCTCTTGAAGATGATACAAACAGTTAATATTTATTTTTATAATCTCTTTAAAATAATATGTTTGTAAAATAATAAAGCAGGCATAAGCGTGCGTGCAAGCTTATTATTTTTACAAATTTATTTTTCCTATGACCAAGTTAGTAGTTAGTGCGTATTTCCCATCCGTTGCCTATGACAAGGGAAAAAGTCATATTACATACCTGCTGTCAGAAAATTAGTAAAACTCAAACACATAACCTCAAATTGACCTAATTTTAAGATAATTTTTGCGTTTTTTTTTATGTTTAGGTGTTAGGTCGTAGGAGTGCACATCGAGTGCTTTTTTTCCAAACGCACTCTCGCGCACTAAATACTAGGTTCGCGTACTCAATGCGTAATATACTAATATTTTAAAGATATTATAAAAATAAATAATAACTTTTTGGTATCATTGTAAAGTAAAAATATATATTTTTTTGTAATATTGACAAGCCATAGATGTAATAAAGCAAAGTAATTCGAGTAAAAGCAAGTTTAGTTTTTATGTAAAATTAAAAGTAAACAATTTTTTTAATAACTAGTATTTTTTTACTATGATCTTTTACATCAAGCAAGATGGTAAAAATCGCACAGTAAATATTTTTACAACAGGTTTAAATAGTATATGTTTGTGTATAGAATATAGTTATGTTTTATAAAATAAACTACGCAGTATATTCGCACATCCAATATTCGAATCTGTTTTGAAAATATTCACTGTGCGATTTTTTATTTACTATCTTGCTTGAAAACAGACCATTTCTAATCCAAAATGAATAGATTTAATGACTTTCCAGATAAAAAAATATAAAACAAAATGTTATTTAAAAAGCTGTCAAGATTTGACAAGACTTACGATAATACACAGAACTTAATGGAGAATCCAAATATACGGAGTGTTTAAAATTCAAAATTTGGGGTCATTTCCGGTTAAACCGAAGGTGAAAAAAAATACGTTAGGTGATATAACTCAATATATAGTCTTATAGACACTCCGCAATTGAAAAACACCCGGTATAAGCACGAAACAAGGATCTTTGACTTTTGGTTTTACGTTTTTGTCTGGTTAAAAGAGACCCTAGCGCAGATAGGGTGTAATAAGTTTGTTCAATAACAGATCAGTAATCTGCCGATTTATCGACCAATATCGGTAAGTATTTAATGATACAAAGGTTAAAAGAATATTTTAAAAATATGTATTTTGGGATAATTAAATATTTAAACTGGGAAGTTTAATGTTTTCAATTTTATTATGTAAACAGAAATCAAGTAAATACTTAGATATTTTTATTTATTACGCATTTATTGAAAGGCCCTGGATCCATTTTTAAGGGCTATAAAAAATATATTGAGAACGCTTTAGTTTTTCCTTTATTTTTTAGTTTTAGTTAAAATAAACAATTAGTTTAGTTTGGTTAAAATTAGTCATTATTTTTGAAAAAAATCAATATTTTGGAGAAAAACTTGCATTTTCTGTTTATTTATTTTTTATTATTTATTCGTAATGTTTACATTTTATGTTATACATATTGTTAAGACTGTATTTTGGTGAGACAGGGAGGTTCTTTAAAAAATTATATAGCTAAAAGGAATAAGTAAAAAAAAAACAATTAAAAATCAAGACAAACTACTATTGTATCGTTTAAATTTATCTGTATATAATGAACATCTGTTAATATTACTAAAGATTTGCATGTAGGACAAACTATAATTTTTCCAACAGTTTTACAAAAATTTGCCCCAAAATTTTATATTGGTAGCAAATTTCATGGATTTTTAACATTCTTGAATGCTAAAAAGGATACTTTTATTTTCTTATTACCTACATTTCATTGGTTATCTCATTATCTCATTTGAAGAAGAGAGAATAGAAAAACAATTAATAATTTACATTAATTAATAACACAAGTCTATAAAAAAAATTCTCTGTCCGAAAGTTCTAACCTATAATTTCCTATGTTTTTTGATGCACTAAAACCGATTTTGCCATAAAAAAAAAGATTTATCGTGCAGTTGTTTCTCAACCTGTATAAAGTTTATAAATTTCAGTAATAATACAATTTATATAAGATTTTTGAAAAAACTGCTTGATGAATCTTTTTTTTATGGTGAAATCGGTTTCAGCACATCAAAAAAACATCTTCATCTGTGCACCAGATCACAAACAAATTATCTGTCCTATGGTTCTAACCCATCATTTCCTATGTTCTTTTATTGTGCTGAAACTGATTTCATCATAAAAAAACTGCGCGATAAATCTTTTTTTATGGTGAAATCGGTTTCAACTTATCACAACACATATAAATGATGGGTTAGATAAAAAAGTTTGCAACGTTTTTTTGCGACAAAAATAGAAATAGTATATCAAAGTACTAGTTTCATAACATAGGTTTTTAGCGCAAGAGTACAAGTTTAGAAAACAAGCCGCTTGCGTCGAGTTCTCTAAAGTACTAGTGCGCTAAAAACGTGTTATGGAATAAGTGCTTTAATATACTATTTGAATTTTCGATGCAAAAACAGGTTGTAAACTTCAGCTTCATTGGGTTAGAACCTTACGACAGAGATTTTTTTTTGTAGACTTGTGTAATTTATTCCAATTTCTCCTAACATGTTTTTTGTTTTTGTTGAGAAATGTACTTGAAACAATACAAACATTTTTAGGTAAAAGGATTAATTTGAGGATAAATTCCTATTATTATAGTTTTTTAATAGTGTAATTCAAGAGTGTAATTTCTGGGACAATCCTTGTATACAGTGTCGATGACTTTCCATTGGACTGTCATTGTCCATGATCTTATAGATAATAATTATCTATGATTAAATCTTGAATTGAATTGACAATCATTGTACACTATCTTTTTTAGTACACTCTGGTACACTCTTGGAGTAAATAGTTGTCAAAGATTTTATCCACAATATATCGCTTGTTATTGGCATATAAGTATTATTTGCTGATTCTTCCAGGGAATATCACCTATACTAAAAATAATACTTCTTCCTTCCTAGGCTATAAAGAAGGAAGGAAGGAAGAAGTATTATTTTTAGTATAGGTGATATTCCCTGGAAGAATCAGCACATGTGAGATTGTTCCCAGACAGCACAAAATAACTAGTAGATATCCAGGGGGTATACATTCTGGATATCCAGATATCCTGGATTGACAGTAGGTATCCCATGGATATCCAAATGTCTGCCTATGTCCAGTGATTATCCATTAGAGATCCATCATGGACTAGACGATCAGTATATTCACTGGATATCATGGCCTGGATGTTCAGTGGATATAGGGATGTCTAATGGATATCTAATGGTTATTATGTGCTGTTTGGGTACTGATACAAACAATTTTCACTTGGGTGTTCCTATTCCAACATAACTTCTTAAAATAAAAAATAGACCATTTAAGGAGATTTTTTCTGTAAAATTTACGTTAAAAAACAAAGGGCACATACATAAAAATACAATAGTAATTTGTAAAAAATTCAGGAAGCCCAGTGCACCCCAGAATTATGAAATCAGTTTCAAATCACCGAATTATGAAAAACTATATTAGTTTAATTGTTAAATAAAACGTTATGATATATAGAAACCACAATACCGTGTAATTTATGGAAATTTATAAATTTTGGTAAGATTTTTGACCTGTCAAATGAGTTCTAAGCCGATACTGTACTTCTTTGTATTGAATTAATTCATTTATATATTTACCTTATCATTACAACTTTATGGAAGACGTTCTTGAATCTTTGTGAAAGCATAAGAATCACTAATAACTACTCTACACATAAAAAAATATTAACCAAATCACCGAAAAAAATCATATTTACTTAGATCGCAGCCATTTTAATTAATCATCACGACTTTTCTTCAAGAACTACCTCTAAAAATGATTAAAGTAAACTATACAATCAACAAGTTGTCGTGTATTCTCTACTCCACAAAAGATGACGCTACAATACACATTTTTAAAATCCTTGCAAGATTTCAAGATTCTGAGAGATTGACTTAGAATTATGATATAAATGAACTCAAAAATTAAAGATTATTGTCGCTATTTATTTACTTTTTACTAAGATAAAGTTTAGGGCCTAAAATGAAAAACCCAAAAACAAACTAGTTTCCATAGTTTCAACTTGAACGAACAGATGTCGCCAGGTATAACATAACCTAACTTTTTTAAATAAATGACGTCTTACAGTTAAAAGCAAATAATTTTCATGTATTTGCGAAAAATGTACGTGTTTAAATTGTTATTAATATTTTAAAATCAATATTTGTGTTATGTAAAACGATAATATGCGTAGAACTGTTCAAAAATGTGTGTTAAAAAGTTTGTTATGAAATTTTTCTAAAACTCACGTGTATAACCCTAATGTTTTTCTCATACGGAATTATTAAAATCATAAAAAATGGATTCAAAATATACGTTAATGAATGGTAAATCAAGTCTTGTTAAATTTCCTATTAAAACAAAACCTACTCCTATAGTTTTTACTAATAAAAATGGACCAAGTTCGCCGAAAAAAATTAAGCTAAACGATGACTTCAAAAGAAATAATTCCAGTAGTATTAAGCCTAAAATCAGTATACAAGATCAAAGAAGAAATTTACCTGTATTTCAACAAAGAAATAAACTTTTGGAGCTTATCAAAAGACATAAAACTTTAATAATATTGGGAGAAACTGGAAGTGGTAAAACTACACAAATACCTCAGTATATTATGTCAGCAAGATACCAAGAAAATGGTAGGATAGCTGTTACACAACCCAGAAGGGTTGCTGCTATTAGTGTTGCTTTAAGAGTTGCTCAGGAACATGGAAATGGGGTAACTATTGTAAAATTTTACATTATATTTTGAGGGGTGAATGAATTACTATAGGAAATCCATCCACAAATGTTTGAAAGGCTTCAAAAATCCCAAAAATTCACACAAAAATCTGGAATATCTGCTAATTTTTAATGAAGCTGAATTTTGCAACGTTTTTTTGCAACGAAAATTCAAATAGTATATTAAAGTACTAGTTTCATAACATACGTTTTTAGCACACAAGTGCAATTTTAGAAAACAAGCTGCTTGCGGCGTGTTTTCTAAAATACTAGTGCGCTAAAAACATGTTATGGAATAAGTGCTTTAATATGCTATTTGAATTTTCGATGCAAAATAATGTTGCAAACTTCAGCTTCATAATATTTAACAAGATTTCTTGGATTTTCAGAAATCTTATTGTAAAGCTCAAAAATTTTATATTTTTATTATAAATGCAATAAAAAATCTCAGAAGTCTGTGTACAAATATTTTTTAGTGGTTCACCCCTCATAATTATGAAGCTGAAGTTTGCAACGTTTTTTTGCCACGAAAATTCAAATAGTATATTAAAGTACTAGTTTCATAACATACGTTTTTAGCGCACGAGTACAAGTACAAGCCGTTTACGGCGAGTTTTCTAAATTACTAGTGCGCTAAAAACGTGTTAAGGAATAAGTGCTTTAATATACTATTTGAATTTTTGATGCAAAAAAACGTTGCAAACTTCAGCTTCATTCATAATTCATTTTTTTTTTTTTTTGAAAATTTCTAAAAAAAATAATTTCTAAACTTTTTTAAACAAAAATGGTCCCATTTTTACATAAACTGAGTTTTTACATCGGCACTTAGTGCTACTAAGAGTGCCGATGTATTGAAATCTTCGCCGAAAAGTCAAAATCTTTGACCACGTTTTTTTTCACATTTCTCGACGTTTTAGACCATTCTGAGTTAAAATCAGTAAAAAAAATTTTTGTGTCCGTCTGTCTGTCTGGGTGTAAACTCTCTAACTCCATTTCTACATGAGATATCAACTTGCGGTTTTTTGCATATTGTTTCTTATCATATTCCGAAGAGCTGATTAGATTTTGGGGGTAAAGGATTGGGGGTAAGGGGGTAGGGTAGGGTAAAACTCCTATTTTTAGCGTTTTTTGTTTATAATTAAGACATTTATTATTGTATTTGGTTAATTTAGCACTTATATAAAAGATAATTTTAAATTGGTCAAAAAATGTTATAAACAACGTTTTCCTAAAACGCATTGTTTTCGAGATATTGGCGTTTAAAGTAGTAAAAGGTTTTTTTTAGCATATCTCACATATTTATAACCCGATTTCAAAAAATATTTTAAATAAAAGCTCTTTTTAAGCCCTATAAAAAATGTTATATACAGTTTTTTGCTAGAATATAATGTTTTAAAGATACAGAATTTAAAATCAAACAAAACGCCTAGTTTGAAATTTGTAAACTAGATGGCTCTAGTGTACAATAGTGCCGATGTTTTGGCAGGGTGCTTGCAACGTTTCATCTAGTTTTACATTAAAAGCCTGTTGACTTATTGGCAGCTCAGACAAAGGTCTTCAAAGAAAGGTTTTTCCTGAGGCTTTTACATAAATAAATAACTTAACCATCAGCCTAATTAGTTTATTTCTTTAAAACTTTTAAATTAAAAGATAACACAGGTCAACAAGGATTTTGTGATCAGATGTTTTTTTTTCTAGCTTAGTTAGAACCCACTGACTTTTTCCAAACAAGCATTTTTTTGTTTTCATCACGCCAAGGATCTCATTTTTAACATGAAGTGTAGAATTTTTAAGTAATGGACATTGGTCTACATTAACATAATCAAAAGAAGGCGTTTGACATATTTTTATAAAAATCGAAACAAATTTTATTTTTAACAGGTTAACAACCATGTGTACCATATTGGTGCACACCCTGTTTTCTGCACGGACCGTGTGTACCATATTAGTGCACTAGGGTGTACCTTATGTTTTATTTATTATTTTAAAATTTTCATTTTGGTGTATCTAGAATATCCTGAAAATATGAGGGTGATCTAGGGTCCCAATCCGCCAAAGTTGCCCATAAAACACTAAACTTTACGAATTTCTACCATAAATGTGAGAAACGCTAAAGTATTTAAAAAATATCTCAATCTGGACTTAACTTCATTTTATTTAATGCACATTAATAATATAAAATAATTTGACAAAAACACAAGCCAAGTGCCAAATAAGAGGCCTTTTTGGGTGCTCTTGTTTGGCGCTTAGCTCAATTTGTTTTTATTAAATTATTTTATATTATTAATATGCATTAACTAAAATTAAGTTAGGTCCAGATAGAATCTTTTGATCATTTTGAAATTTGGCACATAATTTTGTACACTCAAAAGGAACAAATTAAGGTTTCAAGGCTTTTTAATTTACCACTGATACAAAAAGTACAGCCCATTTTCAATGATTTTTCACGATTTTTGCGTAATTTCACGATTTTAGGAGTCCTTAGAGAATTGTGATCACCCTCATATTTTTAGGATTTTCCAGATACACCGGAATGAAAATTAAAAAAAAAAAATAATAAGGTCCACCCTATTGGTTCACACACACACACATCTGGTTGGTAATGTTCCAAGTTGGGTGGGTCTCACATGGACGCAGCTACATGGGTTTTAAATGTAGTGTGTAGTAGGTCTGATCCTCTAGAAAACAAAATGTTTTTCTTCCTAAAAACTCCTTAATTGCAACTTATTAAAAAAATCATATATGAAACTTCCTTTCAATAAAACAATCCTCTGGTCCATGAATAAATTTTTAAAATTTAGCGGTGTCGTTAACCTGTTAAAATAAAATTTTGGACCAACCTAATGGTGCAGATTTTTTTACGTGATCCAAACAGAAGTTGTATTGGAAATCAACATTACTAAATTACCCAAAATCAGCTGTCAGATCCAAATCAACTTTCAAAAAAAAAATTGTTGGCCTGTGTAATAAATAAACTGAAAATGGTATGGTTCTAGCGAATATTTGCAGATAATTTTGATCATTTTGTTGTTATTATTATTATTATTCACAGCACAAGCCCTAGAATACTATAATATTAAAATAATTATTATAATTATAATGATACAGTAGTTTCTAATTTCCCAAAATCGCCAAAAAACGTCTTGGACAAAAAATTCTTGGATACAAATGTGTTTCATGAAAAAATACGCTGCCCAGTAAAATCGCTTTCCCATTTTTACCTCCGCGCGTTATATGGATTTTTTATTATCAGATTTACTTTCAGCAACCTCAAAAACCCCAATATGGAAATTTTCACGAAAACTACCCCACCCCTCAGGGAGTGGAGTTAAAAAATTATATTTTATTGTAGATTCAGATTCAGATTCATTTATTAGTCTCAAAATTACAAATATAAAAAATGTATGAGATAGGTCACATTAAAGTAAAGTATAAAATAAAACATTAAGAATAAAGTATAAAATAAAACATTAATAGTAAATATACAAATAAAACATTAACATATATCAAAAGAAACACAGGACAATTAAAAATATAACGCGAAAAATATTTACAAATAATATAAAACAGTCACAATAATTAATGTACAACGACGGACCCTGTGAATTCGATAATATCATAAAAGGCTTTATCCAATAGAAACTGTTTAAGTTTTTTTTTTAAGATTATGTCGATCAATTGTTTTTAATTCAGGGGGCAAAAAATTGAAGAGATAACACCCTGCATGTTTTGGTGATTTTTTTATAGAATACAGTTCTATGACGATCTAACAAAAATAGATTATTATTTCTTGTGGCATGTTCGTGTTCGTCAGAGTGAGTAAGAAATCTTTCTCTGTTTTTATGAACATATGAACATAATTTGTAAAGGTAAATAGAAGTAAAAGTTAAGAGTTGCTTACTTTTAAAAGTGTCACGACAAGATTCTCTATGTTTTAAATTAAAAATTAACCTTATAAATCTTTTTTGAACTTTAAAAATCCTTTCGTGATCAGTGGCTTGTCCCCACGCAACAATATTATAGCTAATGATGCTATAAGCCATTGCAAAGTACACACTAATGAGGTTTTTTTGTGGTTGTCTGTTCTTTAGAGTTTTTATTGCATAGAAGGATTTATTAACCCAGGTAGCAAGGGATGTTATATTACAAGAAATTAACATCACTTTTGGGTGTATTTTTAAACTAAATCATAACATCACATAATATTGAAAAATAACATGTATTTAACATCACATTTGCAACGTAATACGTGGGACGTGACAACCATGTTATTTAATAACAAATATTTAGCAACGCTGTGAATATATCGCATGTCACATATTAACGTGGCTTTCACGTAAATGTCATGTTATTTTGCTTCTCACCGACTTTCGAAGCAAAAAAATCGATATAAGATGATGTTGATAGAGTAAATTATTATAAGGAAATTGTATACACATTATACGATTTCCAGTGGATAGGGGGCTCTGCCGGGCTTCTCAAGACCACGGACACGGATTAAAGGAATATATTCTTCCCTTAATCTGCAATTTCGTATTTAGAATCTATCTGTTTCAATCTGTGATTGTTTCAATTACTGATTGATTTTAAATCCGATTTGTTTATAGGGTTATAGCGTTTTTAATGGTTTTAATTTAGAAAAAGCTAATATCCTAGAATATTATTTAAATATTAAAGTACCAGTAACGGCATCCATAAGATATTAGATATAACAGGAATGTGGATTTATGATGTCACAAACACGTTATTTTCGGGATGTCATTGTGTGATGTTATTAGGTGCGGACTTAGGACATCCCCACCATGCTACATTCTTGTTAAATGAGACTACAATCTTAACATCACATGTCACATATTAACGTGACTTTCACGTGAATGTCATGTTATTTTGCTACCTGGGAAGTCTTGAGCATAGTGAGTTCAAGTGATTATTCCAATTTAAATTTTTATCAAGCGTAACGCCTAAAAAAGTTTGGGTATCTGATAATTTTAAAGAAACATCATTAAACTTAAAATTATAAGAGGGTAACGGTTTTCTTATATTAAAATTAACACAGACAGTTTTCGAGAAATTAATTATAAGTTTATTTTTAATGCACCAATTTCTAAATTCATTTAAAACATAGTTTACATTATCGTTAATTTCTTCAGGTGTGTTTCCCGTTACAACTTTGGAAGTATCTGCGTACAGTATAACCTTGCCTTTTGAAATAAATTTAATAAGATCATTAACAAACAAAATAAAAATTAGTGGCCCAATGACGCTGCCCTGGGGAGTTCCAGTGTCCAATGTGTGGGTACTAGAAAAAATATCCTTATACTTTACTGTGATTTTTGTATCTTTAAGAAACGATTTGAGAAAAGAGTTTCCCCTAAAACCAAGACTATTTAGTGATGTAATGTGATCAATGGTACAAGAACATAATATACAATTGATCACATCCTAGTGTACCTTGGATCATCAACGTTATGTACCTACAAGGACGATATTATGTATTAAAAACAACATTTTTATACAGAACTTTGTATTTTATTGTTTCATTACAAAAAGAAATAAGATTGCAATATTCTGTTAAAGTATACCCAAATTTTTATTTGATTACATATGTACAAGAAGTTAAAATTAATAGGCAATAGAAAAGTTAGGTATGTAAATTAAATTTTACTCAAAATTAGTTAACTAAATAATTTAACTTTAAAGCTAGAAAAGTCTACCTAAGATCATTGATCAGTGGTACAGGACGTTGTTTTGATCCAAGGTACATGATGGTGCATTTTTCCAAAGGTAACCTTCTCAACATACTTACTGATTCAGGTAGAATGTGATTTAAAACACAAAACACAATCATCAACTTGTAAAAAAAAATAAACAGTAAAACCAAAAGTTGTTACTTTTTGAGCTAAAAAATTGTATTTCTGTTTTACCCGATAACAATAGCACATGGACAAACACTTTCCCGCTTGCTTGCACTCTACTGAGTAAACATTGTCTTAGTACGGTTTTGTCACATATATAGCAACATATCTCAAGAAACTGAAGGGTGATCCAAGGTACACTATTATCAAGGTACAACAGTATCCCCTACCTTGTCTTGGTTTTCTGTGCCTTCTCCTCAAAGTCGCTAGAAAGTAAAAAACTTTTATTTTTTTTAGATGAATGTTGGAGATGCAGTAGGTTATACAGTAAGATTTGAAGATGTTACTTCTAAAAAGACAAAAATTAAATATTGCACTGATGGTATGCTACTCAGGGAAGCCATGTTTGATAAATTACTAATGGAATATACTGTCATTATCTTGGATGAAGCGCATGAAAGGACTATACATACAGATGTCCTTTTTGGAATTGTAAAAAAGGCACAAAGAATCAGGGAAGAAAGAAAACTTGCACCTTTAAAGGTAAGAAGATTACAGGTTGTTTTGCTTTTTCCTTAAAAAAAATACCTTTTGCAATCTTGTTAAGTTGGTTTCAAATCAAAGACATTGTTTTTCTTGTTTTTGCAAAGCCAAATTCGGTTATTAGTTGGTTGGTTGGCCGAAACTGCCCTGCTAAGACAGCTTGTCCTATCTGCGAAAATTCACTTTTTGAGATAAGCACACCATTGTATTGCTTTACACTAGCCCCATGTGCATACTCAAAAAGAAATGTCCTATTTAAAACCCAAACCCTAAAAATTAGCCTAAGATGTTTGTCCTAAGTGGAAAATTTTCAATGTTTTCTAAATTAAATTTGTCCTAACTAGTCTTTACTAGACGAATGTCAGGACTAGGACTAACTTTACAGATCTTAGTAATTTGATTGGACTTTTTAGATCATTTTGTCCTAACTTTCTCAGATAGAACAAACGCATTTAGTATGACAATTTATATTTCTGACAAAAAAAAATTTTTCCAAAGGATATCACGAATTTTTTATTTAAAATAAAGCAGAACCCAACGCCATATTTATTTAAACATGTTTTCAAAAAGTGCAAACAAAAACCAATAAAACTGGCCATATCTCAAAACATTAATTTGCAGATAGGACAACTTGTCTTAGCAGGGCAGTAAAGTGACTATCAACCAAACACACATGAAAACCAGTTAAACAAAGCAAGAACTGGCATTTTTAAAATATGAGTTTTAAAAAATCTTAGGTCAGGAGGGGTCCCCTTATATCGTGAGAAATACAAAAATAAGATACTGTGCCAAATTTAAATAAAAAAAAATACCTCACGTTATTTGAGAATTGGAGAATGTTTTTTATCATAATATTATGTGCCTGGTATACCCTGCCATAAAAAATGCGTAAATTTAAGACATAATTTAGGTGTAATTTTTATTTTTTTACAGTTTTTAAATGCGTGGAAAAGGATTCTATTATGTATTTTTTAAGACATGGGACCAATTATTAAAGAAATCGTGTTTTATAAACAGTACTCTGCGAATTTCCAGTACTCCAGGTTTTAAATATTTACATTTTTCCAGTTTGAAAATTCATTCATGGTTCTGAACGTCTGAACTTCTTATAGTGAAGTGGTTTATTATAAAATAATTAAAAAAAGGCTTATAATCGACTTCACGTTAATTTTATTACACTAATTGTTTTCAATAATAAAATTAACGTGAAGTCGATTATAAGCCTTTTTTTAATTATTTTATAATTTACATTTTTATTTCTTTTTATCTTGATTTTTTTTAATGATTCCATTTAAACGAGTAAGGGAACGTTCAAGTATTACGTAACGCAAATTGTACCAAAAAAAGTCCAAACCAAAATTCATACACTTCATACCCTGGTTCTCGCGTTATTATAGAGATTTCATATTTTGGCTAACCCCCCTAATAGGAGGTGTGTTAGGGGGGGTAGCCAAAATATGAAATCTCTACAGCCTTGAATAACGCGAGAACCGGGTTATGAAGTGTATGAATTTTGGTACATTTTGCTTTAGGTAATACTTGAACGTTCCCTAAGGGAACTAAGGGGGGTGTGGGGGTCATTTTGGAGTGTTATGCCCATGTTGATGGTATAGGAAAATAGCGTTACAGGGGGGGTGGGGGTCCAAAATGATCAAAATTTGCGTTACGTAATACTTGAACGTTCCCTAAGGTGGGAAAAAAGTTATCGATAAATAAAAATTAAAAACTTTCGTATTCTTAAAAGATAAAAATCGAATGTCGGTTTTTTGAAAAATATATACATATGTATAGTTAATATGTATAGTAAATATTGTAGTGTGTAACAAATTAGTCGTCAAATGTATCGATTTAGTGGCCTTATAAAAATTTCCCTCATAATTCGGCAAAATTATTCCGTAAGCTTATGTTTCTCTGTTTATTTTAACGTTGATGAGTCATAACTGAGTTTACGCCGACTACTGTTTATAAAATAGCTTACTGGTCATAATTTCTTGCAGCTTTTAATTATGTCTGCCACAATGGACGTGGACCACTTTTCTAAATATTTTAATAACTGTCAAGCTGTTTACTTAGAAGGAAGAACGTATCCTGTGAATGTATTTTACACTGTGAAACCTCATGATGACTACCAAACAGCCTGTGTAGCTGCGTTTTTCAAAATACACAGGGAAGCACCTCCAAAGTAAGCCACCATTAATTTCTTATTTCCATATTTCTTGGTATTGAATTATTATGTTAAGTTTTATACTCTTTTTAGCGAAGATGTCTTGATTTTTCTAACTGGTCAAGAAGAAATAGAGGCTGTAGCTCACCAAATAAGGATATTAGCAAAAGATCCAGAGGTCAGTGGCCCACCACTAAGGGTTTTTACGTTGTATGCAGCCCAACCAAGCACACAGCAAATGTTGGTTTTTCAACCAGCGCCAAATAATACTCGCAAAGTCATCATAAGTACAAATATCGCGGAAACTAGTGTTACTATAAGTGGAATTAAATACGTAATAGACAGCGGAATGGTCAAAGCAAGGTAGGGAGTATTACTCAACATACCGCCACTCTTGAAAGAATCTCGTAACATACCGCCCACATGTCCCCCCAGGTGGAAATAGGTTTTAAAAAAATAGCAAACTTAGGTGATGATAAATAATGTGAGCACAGGGTCTGTAAAAGTCAAAACCGATGAGAACGAAATCCTAATGAGCGCAGCTTCTTAAATAGTGGCAAAAGTTCTTCTGCAGACTGCATGCTAAACAACAGTAACAGAAAATACTTTTGCACAATTCTAATAGTGTTTTTGTTGCTGACTTAGATTCTATTTAGATAAAATCTCTACCTAAAATTCAAAAAAATAAAAAAATGTAATTTTAAGTGGACAATAAATAAATTATTAAAGCACCTAAAAAGGTTTTCTATCACTTAAATTCAAGCTACTTGCTTGCCCTATAAAACCGTAAAGAAAAGTATCTGGATTTCATTTCCGGTGTCCAACTGAAGACTAGTTTTTAAGACATCTGCAATGACGATTCAGTGTTGCTGTTTAAGACTATTTTGGGCAGTATATGTCATATTTAGCAAAATTGACAAAAACACATAGGCTTGACAAATATAATAAATTTGACGTTAAATTTATAAAAACTGCTTAACAAAGATAACTTCACCTTCTTTTAAATATCGTTGCAGTGGCATCAAAAGCTATTCAAAAACTGAACTTTTAAAATTATTTTTAGACATTTTTCGTAATTATTTTATAGAGCATAAATGTAACTTTAATTTAAACTAGAAAAAACTTTTGTAGCTGCTATAATAATGTAAATATAAGCCTCCAATGACAAATTTAGATTTTTGTAAAATATTGGAATTTTTTTCTTAAAAGTGGAAAGAGATAGAGATCCGGTCTAAACAAAATCGAAATCAGCAACAAAATCAATATTAGAATTGTGCAAAAAAATTGCAGTTTGTTACTGTTGTTTGACATGCAGTCTGCAGAAGGACTTTTACCACTATTTAAGAACTGGCGCTCATTAGGATTTCGTTACAGAGGTTTTGAAGGTTACAGACCATTTGCTAACATAATTAATACAGTGGTTTTTTGCAAATTTTAACTTTTTGTTTCCGACCCCTAATTTTTTTCATAAATTGATTAAACACACCATAAGAAGCAATTTAGGCAAATATAAAAAAATCGACCGGATCGATCGTTACGTTTTTTCTAATTTATTGTACTATGTTCATAGGACGTGCCTGTAGAGCAGTAAATAAAAATATATATTTTATATATAGTAGTAAAATTATTAATTATAGTCACTACGTTACAAAAAGCCGTATCTCCAATGCCAAAGGTCGTATATTTTTTTTCTGATGAATTATTGTTTTAGGGTGAGGTCAAGCAAAATTTCAATTTTTTTTTTTTTTTTGGTTTGAAATGTCATGAAACGTCGAGAAAATGTACAAGGTTTAAAGACAAAAAACAGACAGACCGATATTTTTTAACACCCACTTTGTTCTCGACGTTTCATGACATTTAAAATCCAAAAATGCAAAAAAAAAAATTGTAATTTCGTCCGACCTCATCCTAAAACAATAATTCACTAGAAAAAAAATATACGACCTTTGGCGTTAGAGATACGGCTTTTTGTAATGTAGTGACTATAATTATTAATTTTACTAATATATGAACATAGTACAATAAATTAGAAAAAACGTAAAAAAACGATCGATCCAGTCGACTTTTTTTATATTTGCCTAAATTGCTTCCTATGGTGTGTTTAATCAATTTATGAAAAAAAAATGAGGGGTCGAAAACAAAAAGTTAAAATTTGCAAAAAAAACCGTGTAATAGTCATCTAAACTTGCTATTTTTTTAAAACCTATTTCCATTTGGGGTGGGGGCGTGTTTTTTTTTATGTATAATTCAATATTGTTTTAGGACATTTCATCCCTCAACAGGTCTAGAGATTCTAAAAGTTCAAAGAATTTCCCAGGAGCAATCGTGGCAACGTACAGGCCGAGCTGGTCGGGAGTCCGAAGGCTTCTGTTACAGACTCTACACTAGATCACAATACGAACTGCTGAAAAAAACAACTATTCCTGAAATTCAACGCGCAAACTTAAATACGGTTTGCCTCCAACTTTTAGCTATAGGAATCCATGCCTTGCACTTTAATTTTATGGACAAACCTCCCAAAGAAGCCGTAATCTCAGCTTTCCAACAATTAGTGATGTTAGGTGCTATAGAGAGCATGGATTCTACAAACTTGACTCAGCTGGGTAAGAAAATGGCCAAATTTCCGTTAGATCCAAGATATAGTAAGATATTATTGATGGCTCAAAAGTATGGTTGTATAGAGGAAGCTTTAACTGTAATATCATTGTTAAGTGTGGAATCTGTTCTATTAAGTCCTCCAGGAAAACGCGAAATGGCTACACAAGTTAGACAAAAATTTTGTTCAGGTTATGGTGATCTGATCACACTTTTAAATATTTATAGAGAATTTAACAACATAGGACAAAATAACAAAAGAAATTGGTGTCACGAACATTTTATAAATTTGAGGAATATCTTACAAGCGAGGGAGGTGAGAGGGCAGTTGGAAGAAATCTGTCAAAAGTGTGATATACCCAACTCTTCATGCGGCAGTCAGATGGATGAGTTAAGGAAATGTCTGATTAATGGTTTATTTATGAATGTGGCCGAGTTGCATAGAGATAGACAATATATTACGGTAAGTAGGGGGAAATAAGTGCAGAAATATACTGACAAAACATTGAAAATATAATTGTATATTTTGACATTACATCGGTAGTACTAAGGGTGCCGAATGTATTGAAATTTTCGCCGAAAAGTCGAAATCTTTGACCATGTTTTTTTCACATTTCTCGACGTTTTAGAGCTTCCTCAGTCGAAATCAGTAAAAAAAAATTTCGCGCCCGTCTGTCTGTCTGTTAGGGTTTAAACTCGCTAATTCCATTTCTAAAAGAGATATCGACAAGCGGTTTTTTGAATATTGTTGCTTATCATATTTCGCTAGCTGATTAGATTTTAGGAGTAAACGATTGGGGGTAAGCGGGCAAGAATGGGGTAAAACGCCTATTTTTAGAGTTTTTTGGTAATAATTAAGTTAATTAATATTGTATTTTATTAATTTAGAACTTACATGAAAGATTTTTTAAATTTCTCAAAAATGTTATAAACTATTTTTTCCTAAAATACATTGTTTTCGGGATATTAGCGTTTAACGCAGTAAAATGTTTTCATAGCATAGGGAACGTTCAAGTATTACGTATTACGCTTCTAGGGGGGGGTCATTTTGGAGTGTTACGCCCATGTTAATGGTATAGGAAAATAGCGTTGCAGGGGGGTTGGGGGTCCAAAATGATCAAAATTTGCGTTACGTAATACTTAAACGTTCCCATAACTCATTAATAAACTGATTTTAAAAAATTATATTTCAAATGAAAGCTTTTGTTAAGCCCTACAAAAAATGTTATATAAAGTTTTTTCTAGAATATAACGTTTTGGAGATACAGATTTTCAAACTTTAATAACTTATGCACACAGGTATTAATGGTTGCCTATTCACACAACTTCCTATTTCATAACGTTTCAAATTAGTGCCTAGTGCCGATGTTTTGACAAGGTGCTTGCAACTGTTCAGCTGGTTTCTTATGTAAAATAAAATTTATATATTTTTTTGTTCTGCAAAACACAGCACAATAAAAATAAAGAACTCTAGATTTTTGTGATTTGTAGACGTTTTCTAAAACATATCTTTTATTTATGTAAAGTTATCTTCCATGATTAAATTAAAATATAATTTAAAACCTTGATAAAACTTTTCTAACAAATTATTGTTGTTGTTTTTTCAGCTTGATAAAAGACAAGTGGTCCTAATCCACCCCAGTTCAACATTACATGGACAACAGCCCAGTCACATAATGTTTACAGAAGTAGTACAGACAACCAAATGCTACTTAAGAAGCCTTACCACCATTGATATTGACTGGCTAGCCGATATCGCACCCGAATATGTGAAATCACATAATATTAAAGCAAATAAAGAAAGTTGACATTAAATTTTTCTTGGGCCCGGTTTTTTAGTACACCTAAACTTCTCTGACAAATTACAATAGTTTACAATGTTTTTTTTATGCAAGTTACTTTTTTTATACATTTTCTTACATATTTTTTCATGCTGAATCTAAATCCGTGAGGGAAGAGATTTTCCTACATGCCGTTTTCGAGATATTTAATCTCAAAGTTATAAAAAAGGATAAATATTAAAAAAATTATACTGCATAAGATTTTTTTTTCATATGAGGGTTTCAGAAGTGAACTGGGTCAAGTCCTTATGGACGTTCCCACACATTTCACGTCTGAAAAGAATTCGTTTCAGACGTGAAATGGGACAAGTCCATAAAGACTTGATCCAGTTCACTTCTGAAACCCTCATATATTTATTTGAATTTTAATGTTTCATTGTTGTTGACAGTTTAACATTAAGGGGTTATATTAAGGAAAATTAAGGGTTTTTATTGATTTTTTTCAGGTATGTAATCACAACTTTATTCGAGCGACCTACAAAATATCAAATAGTATATGTTTTGATATGTTTATGAAAAAAAAAAATTATTGGAAAATTCGTAAAATTATGGAAACCATTTGGTTGCCCCGAAACGCCTTTTTTTCTATTGTTTGAGGTGTCATGATTTCTCAAAAACCAATTTACCGATCAATCTGAAATGTTTAGGTGTCGTTCCTAATTACAACAGCTAGTTCGTGAACGAAGGGATTTTATTTGAACGAAAATTTCTACGTTTTCCGGCCGGAAGACTTTATTTTCGGAATATCGAAAATCGAGTTTTTGGGAAAATCATCGCCATTTTTGTAATTTTGCAAAACCCTACGAACTAGCTATTATAATAAGGAATAACACCTAAAAATTTCGGATTGATCGTAAATTGGTTTTCGAGAAATCGTGGTCAGGAAACATTCAAGTATTACGTAACGCAAATTTTGATAATTTTTGACCCCCACCCTCCCCCTGTAACGCTCCAAAATAACCTCCCCCCTAGGAGCGTTACGTAATACTTGAACGTTCCCTCACCGCAAACGATAGAAAAAAAAAGGCGTTTCGGGGCAAGGGTCATGGTTTCCACAATTTTCCGAATTTTGCAATAAAAAAATTTTCACAAGCACATTAAAACATATGTTATTTGATAGTTTGTAGGTAGTTTGAATAAAGTTGTGATTATATACCTGAAAAAAATCAATAAAAACCCTTAATTTTCCTGAGCCAGTAGGTTTATAACCCCTTAAGTAGTGAAAAACTGGCCGTTAATTTTATGTTTTTTATTTTAAAGATAATATATTTTGTTCTTGTTAAAGTCAACGGCTCAATTAGCTCATGTCAGTGTCATTTTTGACTTAGATATCAAATTATGTCTGACTATGGTTTAAGATGACAGCTCTTCTATCACTTTAAGTAACTGATGAGCTGCCACTTTTTCTCACTACGTGTAAACGATCTCAAAATTAGTGGGAACAATTTTATATGCTTTTCTAAAATAATTAAAAATAGGGCTCAAAATCATTAATTTCTAAAACTTTTTATTGTTACTGTACTAAAAAGTATTGCATTTATAAATCTAAACACACTGTGCCAATTTTTTATACAACAAAAGTTTTAGTTGAGAGGTAAAAATAAATATATAATATTTTTTTTTGTATTTTTTATTATTTATAAAAAGTTAAAAAAAAACGAATGTCTGATTAAGACCTAATTCTAAAATTCCATTTTTTTTTGTATTTTTTATTATTTATATTAAGAAAAGTTAAAAACGAATACCTGATTAAGACCTAATTCTAAAATTCCATGGGTGTAACACCATTTTCTTTGTTTTTGATTTTTCTTGAACTTTTTTCTAAATTTCTCAAAAATTCTTCGAAAATACTTACTGCTTTCAATAAACTAGTTTTTTTATAATCCTTAATGTTTAGTTTCACAGCTTGACTAGTATTAGTTTCGTTTTCTGCCAAGGCTTGTTCCTGAGCCTTAGTTTTATCATCATATGCGTTAATTTCATCAACCAAGAGGCTGAAATAATTTAAAATATTTAAATTATTTTTTTTTTAAATATGTATACCGGGTGAGTTTTATTTATGTCCACCCCAAAAATTAAGATTAATCTTCATTCAATAAAAACGGAACTTTGGTGATTTATAAAGTTTTACATTGGCTCTAAAACGGTGCATTTTTTGTTTCGCCTCCGGTTTCGCCGAAACTGGCATAAATATGTTTTTTTTTTTAATTTAACACCCTGTAATTTTTTACATTTTTGAATTCAGCCGCAAATTCAATGTATAAAAAACGTATTTTTTTTTTTCGTTTATTTTTACTTAATTTTCACTGTACACCATAAATTTGGCACAAGAAAAATAGCGGAAAAATATTTTACAAATAAAGTTTAGATGGACATTTAAAAATAGGAGTTCAGGAGAAAAAAATGTTTTTTTACCTCTAATTCGCTGTCACTGGTCAAATTTTTATTTTAATCGATTTAATATTAGTTTTATTTATTTTTTTTACGCTTAAGTAAAACCAAGGTAAATTATGTAAATCTCGTTTTTATACGATAAAGAAGAAAGCAAAAAAAATAAAAAAAAAACAATCAGTTTTTTATACATAGAATTTTTCGGCTGAGTTAAAAAATATAAAAAAAATTACAGGGTGTCCCATTAAAAAAAAACATATTTATGCGACTTCCGGCGAAACCGGAAGTAAAACAAAAACAATAAATCCGCTATTTTATAGTAGGCAATGTAAAATTATTTAAATCACCAAAGTTTAGTTTTTATTGAATGAAGATTAATCTTAATTTTGGAATGGACATAAATAAAACTCACCCGGTATAGTATGTACCTCAGTTGTAAAGTGTATTTTTACCCCTCTTAAGCTACAATTTTCCGATAAAGTCCAAATATTTTATGCGCTAAAATAGTTTTAGTTTCAATAATTTTTCTTACTTAATTGTTGGAACATTGTGTGGGTCAAAATTGTCAACCAATTTTGGGTTGAATGGTACAGAAATTTTCCCAGATTTTGGATGGACACAAAATGGTGCTTTCAATAAATGGTTTAGGCCCTTTGTTACATTTATGTCCAATCTTGGGTAAGAGTATTGTAACTTTACTTCTTCTATCAAGTTTTTTAATGTTCTTGGAATTTGGTTCTAGAAAAAATATAGACATTAAAAACCGCTTCTTTATAAAAAAAAACTTCATTTTAATTTTTACAAAACAAATATAAAACAATGACGGATAGTTTGAAAACTAAAAAAAAAAAAAAATTGAAAAAACATTTTGAAAAATTTCACTATTTCCCTTCCAAGAACATTGTGTATTATTTTAGTTTTTTTTTTGATAGCTCGTAACAGTCGAATAACAAAAATTTCCCTTAACTGTCAATTTTGCTTCAAAATCTTTTGTTAAAAAAAAAAATAGACAACAAAACTCAAAACAAAACTGAAGTTTTTTTTCTTTTATTCTGTGGCTTGGTTCTAAAAGGACCAATGTCACTTTGTCAATAGCAGCGTTTTCAAAATATTACATCAGAGTTGATGTGAATACGCTGCTACTGACAAAGTGACATTGGCCCTTTTAGAACCAAGCCACAGAAATAATTTTTTTGTCGATTTTTGCTATTGTTTTTGTAAAAAATGAAGTAGGGAAAAATTAGGGACCCTAAATAAATTGACATACTTCACACAAAGAGTTTGTGTGACGTTTAATGTCATTATATATAGTGTCCCTAGGAAAAATTAGGGACCCTAAATAAAGTAACATTAAAGTTCATATTGTGTGACATTAAACTTAACTTTGTGTAACGTTTAATGTCATTATACAGTGCGATTATAAAGTGCCGAACAGTTTGAAAAGAAAATACTCTTCGTTTGAAGCCACGCCTCTGTTAGAGTTGTGCGCGACAAGCCCATGTGATTACTACGTACAGCTCGGTGGCCAGTAAAACGCACCCAGCTTTCTTGCATTTAACTCATCGCTAATGCCAGTTTTGCATTAAAAAGTGTTCGGCACTTTATAATCGCACGGTATATAGGGTCCCTAGGAAAAATATCGTTTTTTTTTTGGGCAGTATTTCCTGAAAATTCTATTACCCTTTGCAATAATTCTCTAAATTTCGTTTCAAAAGCTTTCCATCTTTCCTCTGAAGTTTTAACAGAACTTAGTGCTTCCTTAAAAGTTGGCCTCAAATCCTGGTCTATTATTGCTAGGAAAGTATTTAAACGTTCTTCAGTTCCCAAAATGTCTTGTTCTTTCACAATTGATTCAATAAAATACTTGTCTATTATATTTAGGGCTCTCCTATAATATAAAACAATGTAATAAAAAATCAGGGCACCCAACAACTTTAAGAAAAACAAAAAATGAAAAAGCACCTGGAAAACAGTTTTTTCCTGGGAATTTATTGCTTCAAAATTATTGTTTTTAGAAAAAAGTCAGTTAATATTTGATGCTAGAACCAACAAAAGAATTAATAAAACTAAATAACTTAGGTAAAATACTTTTTTTATTCACAATCATGGTCTAACTGGGACTAAGTCCCACAATTCCCAAAAAATACTATTCTAAAAGGTGTCTAAATAAAATGTTTTTCTTACACTAGTGAGTGGTGTATTTTATCTCCAGGTAAAATAACTTTTTTCATCTGATTGGCCCCTCCTTTGATCACCTGTAAATACTCGGCAATGGTTGACCTTACACCATCATCCAGCTTTCTTGCTGCTTCATCAGAAACCCAGCAATGGATACCTCTTCTTCCAGAAAATATCCACAAAAGGTGCTCATATCCAAAATCTTCCCTTAAAGCTGCATCCAGAATTTTACATGCTATTACCTAGAACATTATATAAATTATAAATTTATATATAAATTTATAATAAACTGCAATGTACAGATCAGAATTGGGGTTTGAAAGTCAGTATAAACCGGTGGTTCCCTCTACTACTAGCCCACATAAGTCCTGGACCTAGGGGATGCTTAATTAAGTAGAATAGTACGAGGTTAAACAAACATGTAATGTAATCTGTCCATTGTATTTTTGTTTGCATAATAATTATTATGTTATGTTAATTATTATGCAAACAAAAATACAATGGACATAAAAACAGCTTTCCTTTTTCGACATTTCTCCGGCCACCGCGGGTGGAGTTGGATTTTTATCAGAATCAGTTTCAGCGCCCTCAATAACTCCTATAAATCAATTTTCACAAAAATATTGTAAATATTAAAAAAAAATTGCCCCTTCCCCATGGGGGTGGTTAGAATTTTTTTATCAGATTCAATTCCAACCTCAAAAACTTTAATATAGGATTTTTCACGAAAATTGTCCCCAGTTTTAATGACCTCAAAAACCCTCTTTATACATAGAAACCAATTTTCACGACAATATTGCAAACAAATAATCCTGAGTGAGATTTTTTTGTATCTAATCTGTAAATATCAAGTCTCTAGCTCAAAGTGTTCTTAAATTATTGTGCTTACAAGATTTCCTGGACAGACCGCCCCAAAAATTATTTTTTTTGCTTGATGTCGATTTTCGACATAAAACGCAAACAACATTTTTTAACATTTTTGCACAAATACTTTCACAAAATTAAAAAAAAAATTATGGGAAAGTAAAATAATATTTGAAAATACCTATATAAAGGGTGTAGTGGAAAAAGGATGAGATTCCATTTTTTAAGTTCCGCAAGTACTGGTGAAATAGTTTTGCTTTCCCATTTTGAAAATTTTCAAATTTTTTTTTGTGTATTTTCGCGTTTTATAACGTTTTATGTCGATATAAATCAGTTTCAAGCAAAAAAAAAATGTAGCTCGGTCGGTGTGTCCGGGAAATCTTGTGGGCACGATAACTTAAGAACGCTTTGAAAATTGCTATAATATAGCTATATAATAACCCTTATAATATAGCTATATTATAGGGGTTTTTGAGGTTGCTGAAATGAAATATGATAATAAATTTTTTCTAACTCCACCCCCGAGGGGGTAAGAGGGTAAATATTTTTTACAATATTTTCGTCAAAATTGGTATATAGGGGTTTTTGGGGTTGGCGAATATGAATCTGATAATCATTTTTTTCTACCCTCTGATGTGTGGGGGGTAGTTTTCGTGAAAACTCGTATATTGGGGTTTTCAAGGTTGCTGAAATTGAATTTGATAATAAAAAAAATCTACATCCACCCCCTGAGGAGGGGGGGGGGATAATTTTCGTGAAAGTTGGTATTTTGGGGTTTTTGAGGTTGCTGAAAGTGAATCTGATTATAAAAAAAGTCCGCCCCCAAAAAAAATCTAACTCCACCCCCAAATGGACGGGGGGTAGTTTTCGTGAAAATTGGTATATTGGGGTTTTTGAGGATGTTGAAAGTGAATCTGATTATAAAAAAAATCTAACTCCACCCCCAAAGGGGCGGGGGGTAGTTTTGGTGAAAATTCGTATATTGGGGTTTTTCAGGTTGTTGAAAGTGAATCTGATAATACAAAAATTCTTACTCTACCCCCTGAGTGGCAGGGGGTAGTTTTCTTGAAAATTTATATATAGGGTTTTCGAGGTCGCTAAAACTGAATCTTTTAATAATTTTTTTCTAATTTCACCCTCTGAGGGGTGGAGGTAGTTTTTGTGAAAATTGGTATATTGGGGTTTTTAAGATTGCTAAAAGAGATAATAAACAAATTTTAACTCCACCCCCTGAGGGGTGGGGGGTAGTTTTCGTGAAAATTGGTATATTTTTAAGGTTGATTTTTAGTACTTCACTCCACTTTTGTAAATTTGATAATATAAAATACATTTCACGCGCGGATGTGAAAAATGGGAAAGCTCTTTTACTGGGCAGTGTATACAATAACATTTAGAGTTCTTTCTGAGTAATTTTCTCCATTAAAAATTCATTAGAACCCCATGTATACCCAACATTTTTATTCATTTCAAAGGTGTAAACATTCAAATCCAAATTTTCAACCAGTTTTTAGTGGAATCTCATGTTACAAGCTAACAGACGCCGCTAAAATGTCGATTTCGAAAAAAATGGAACCTCATCATTTTTCCACTGGACCCTTCACATATTTTCAAATTTTTGAATCACTGGTGGAAGTATTTTTAATGTAATACGAATTATCAGTAAAAAAAATATGTTCTTTATGAAATACATAAATTACCATAAACTTCCAGCATTTAACACACACATCAGTCCCCTGGCAGCAGGTTCTAACTTCATCGTAGTCTGTCATATCAATATCGAACACAATTTCTTTTTCTACAGGTACTAAATTTCTACTCATGGTACGTTCACGGGGTTTTGTCATATATACAGCCCCAATATCCATTTTGATGGGATATTTTTTATATAATTCATTCACAAACGCTTCATGAGAATCAAAGGATTGATACCGAATATAAATGTCTCCAAGAAGGGTGAATGAAATTTCTCGTTTGGAAAATAGGGTGGGATTGCCTGAAAACAAAATATATAATTTATTATATTCTAAGTATAACCAAATATATATTAATAGTAAACGAGGCCCTATAACTCCACATGCACCCTAGAACTCTACGATTATGATAAATAAGAACCCCCTAGTTAAAAACTCATAAAACTACATGTAAAAAACTACTTTTTTTAAGAGTGTAACAAGTTAAAAGCTCTGAAGGAAAATAAACAGGATTTAGAGCCCCAGGATCTGAAACACGACAGAAACTATTTACCATAACTGAGCCATCGGTGAAAAACATTATGAGGAAACAAACGTTTATAATACAGGGGCAGTAGGTCTGGTAAATGATCTTCATTAAAAGCAGAAACCATTCTTAAATATTATCTATTCTACTTCCAAAAGCACTGTAACTGTTACTAAATAGTTTTTGGCGCGAAAATAAATTTTAAGGTTAGGTTTTTAAAATAATATTTTAGTTGAATTATTTTAAAATGATAAATATTAATATTTAATACTACATTCTGCTATAACAAATTAATAAAAGAACCGAGAAAAGAACTTTAAATAAATAAAATTAACCGATTTTAAATTATTTGTTAATGCGCAAGCGTAGATTTCCGCCAATAATCTGACAGCTGATCTTGAAATTGACACGACTTGTCATAAAATTTTCCGGTGTGTTGTTTTTTTCATAAATCATTTAAAATTGACAGTCACAAGAAAATCATTGAAAAATAATAACGTAAGTAAAATTTCCAATATACATTTTTGCTAGTTCCGTAGATTTCGTAATATTGCACCACATAACCTTACATTCTAGAACTTCTGAATGTTTTGATTTTGGTTTTCACAGTATTTTTCCGTTTCAGTAACCAAAAATGGCTTTAATGCTAACGACGAGACTGTGCAGAGCCCCTGTACTTCACAAAGTGCAGAAAATCTCGTATATTCAAAATAAAACTGTACTCAGAACTTATGCCGAACAAGGAAAGGATGCCCTCGGTAGGGCAATGAGAAGAAGTGCTACTTTAAAGGAGAGAATTATGGCTCCAGCCGGAGAAGGAGGTAAAATTTTTTTTAATTTAAAGGAGGTACTTTCTAAAGAATAAAGTGTACATTGTTTATGAATTCATGGACAAACATGTTAAATTGCAGACAATCTAGTTAACCCCTTCCACTCCAGACAGTTTTTCAAGCTACAGGTCCCTATACCAGATTAAAATTTATATATGTATACAAATATCCAACTGTGGATATTGTGGCAAATTTAACTATACCTAAAAATATCCATAGGTGGATAAAATGGAGTGGAAGGGCTCAATGATTGTCAAGCAAGGGTACGAGGATTGCCCAAGAAATTATCCTCTTAGTTAAAATGCTGCTCTCCAAACAGAACATGTAATTTAAGGAGCATTCAAGGGAAATGGGGTAATAAAAAATTTTTAAGTAGCTTCACCAAAAATTAAATATTTTCAAGGGAAAATTATTTCTAAAAATCTTTAATAAAATTTATAATATACAGGGTGTCTCAATGAAGCCGACTCGGGCGATATACAGGGTGTTCCGTGAGGAAAAGGAAATATTTTAAGGATGTGTTCTAGAGGTCAAAATAAGAAAAAAAGTTCCATAAACATGTGTCCAAAAACGACTCATAAGGGAGCTACACCCCTTCAAAAGGGGTTCCAAAATTTCGATTTTTATTAATAACTTAGTAACCCTTGGTATTATAGCATCGAGATTTAGCATGTGATCTCTGCTTTATAAGGCCTATCAGCCAATGATGTATGCATGTAGTTACTTCAACCATGGGCATGCAAAATGAGTCGTCTTATCACTTTTTTGCCCCAAAATTTTTTCTGCTAAATTTTTTTGTAGATTTATTTTTAGAATAGTATTACTCAGGTAAAAACACATAAAAAAGGTACTCTTGTTGTAATACCGTAGGATTAACCCTTTTTGAGATAAATAGAATTAAAGGCAAAATTACACCTTTGTAGAACCAAAAATTAAACACTAAAATGTTAAAAATCAAAATTTCAATAATGCAGGGTAATTCTACATAAAAAGCTAAGAAAAGTTTTTATAGATGTAAATCCAAAAATCGATTTTAAAGGTACCATGACTTTTTAAAAATTTTGGAGGCCATAACTCCCGTAGCATTGATTTTGTAATTTCGTGTTTGAAACCTTTTTTCTTAGTTTTTCGTATACAGTAACTCTAAACTATTGAAGTTTTGGTTTTCAACATTTTAGTGTTTAAATTTTCGTCCCCGATAATTGTAATTTTGCCTTTAATTCTCTTTTTCTCGAAAACGGTTAATTTTTATTTCTTTACAAAATTTATTCTTGACCTTAAAGCAGTTATAAAACTGGTGGCAAGGCCTGTATAATACATTTTTAATCCTAAAGTATTCCCCCTAGGAGAACCTTTTTAATGTCTTTTTACCTGAGGAATAGTATTCTAATAATAAACCCACAAAAAATTAAACAGAAAAAAGTTTGGGGCAAAAAAGTGATAAGACGACTCATTTTGCACGCCCCTGGTTTAAGTAACTGCACGCAAATACCTTTGGCTGATAGGCCTTATTAAGAATAGATTACATGCAAAACCCTGTTGCTATAACACAAAGGGTTCCTATGTTATTAATTAAAAATCGAATTTTTGGAACCCCTTTGAAGGGACGTAGCTCCCTTACGATTGGTTTTTGGATATATGTTTATTGGAACTTTTTTTATTATTTTGACCTCTAGAACACATCCTTAAAATATTTCCCTTTCCTCACGGAACACCCTGTATAGTAAACTATCCACTTTAAAGAAAAACTTTAATGGGAAAAGTTATATGGTTTTAAAAAAGGCACCTTCAAAAAATATTTTGAAATATACAGGATGGCCCTCCTAGGATGGGTAACATCTGACTTAATTTTTTTAAATGGAATGGCTTATTTTTTATTATGCCATCTTACTTGTCATAAAAATACCTTTACTTTAATATCATATTATATGGGTCTATTGTTTATAGTTTTTGAGATATAATTTCTTTTTGAGAAAAAATGCATTTTTAGTGATGTTATGTTCAAAATTAATATTCAAGCTTTTGGATTTTCAAACATAAAAAACTCAATTTTTTTAAATGGAGTGCTATATTTTTATTTACTCATTAAATCTAGAATTTTATTCTACTATAAACAATAGACCCATATAATATGGTATTAAAATAAAGGTATTTTTATGTCAAGTAAGATAACATAATAAAAAATATACCATTCCATTTCAAAAAAATAAGTCAGATGTTACCCACCCTAGGAGGACCATCCGGTATATTTCAAAATATTTTTAGAATGTGCCTTTTTTAAAACCATACAACTTTTCCCTTTAAAGTTTTTCTCTAAAGTGGATACTTAACTATATATCGACTGAGTCGGCTTTGTTGAGACACCCTGTATAATGAAACTAACAAAAAAAAGCGCTGCAGGTGATTTGTTTTTTAAAAATCATGTGGAATAATGATAAAGTTGTTTAAATTGTTACATTTTATGACTTAAAATTATGCTCATGGGGGGGGGGGGGGTAATAACCCCCTTCCTAAATCCGCCATGGAACTTGCATATTTGAGCTAATTTGCATTTTGCATTAGTTTAACTTTAATACTTTTTTAAATTTTACCTGTATTTTTGGTTCTTAGCTTTTAAAATGGGCAAAGGAGCTGTAGCTGGTGGTTCCCTTTTAGGGATTGGAGCCTTATGTTATTATGGACTCGGTTTAGGAAATGAAGTAGGGGCTATAGAAAAACACCAGTAAGTGAAGTGATTTCCTTTTCCTAGATATAACATTTGGTTTATTTGGAAGGAATATTTTAAGCAGTTTTTCCCGAAATTTTATTTTTTTTAAAGCTGGCACAAGATACTGTCGACAGATTCTTGCTCAAGAATTCTCAAAGAATTGCTACAGATACTTTGTCAAGATTCTTGGACAAGTCTTGAGCAAGAATGTAGCAAGAAAAATTGACAAGAAATCGAAAAGCGATCTCTATCATGATCATATTGTACTTGTTAGAGTCAAGGGCGTAGATGTATTTTTTCCATGGGGGCGGGGGGTAATACCAAGATCGTTGATATTTAAAATGAAAAAAAAGGTAAATTTTTATGTGTTTTAATATATAAATTTTGTCCTATGGGGGTGGGTAATTACCCCCATTATCCCCCCCTCATCTACGCCCTTGGTTAGAGTAGGTCAAGATTCTTGACCAAGAATCTTCAAATTGCTTACTACAGACTTGACAGATAGACTTGACAAAGTATTGCTAAACGCTCTGCTTCCAGAATCTTTCTAAAGTCTTTCCCAAGTCTGGATACAGAATCTTGATTAATTCTCTTGCTCAAGAATTGTCCAATTCTTTACAAAGAAGTTTGTCAAGTACTCTGGTCAAGAAACTTGTCCAAGTTCAATGTTACTAGGGTAGATGAGGGGCATGTGTACGGCTGTGGAAAGACACTTTTTTCAGAAACGAGTCTTTTTCTGTCTTTTTTTTTAACTTTTTTTGACTTTTCTGCCTCTTTGTAATATTTTGTTCAATTATGAGTGTTAAATTCGCCTTTATGTAAATGGGGGAATTTTTAACACCAAATTTTATTTTAGCGACATCAACCGTCTTAAAAATAATATAAACCAATATTTTTTATCCAACATTTATGGGAGGTAAAGTAATACTTTCTAATTCAGCAACTCAAATAACCACAAATTTTCTTTCAAATGATGTATCACATGTCTACATTTTCTACTTTAATCATTAGGCCACCCTTAAATACAAAAAAATATATATTTTAGAAATTTAGCTGTCGTGAAAAATGACAATATATGAGTTACGGCTTTGTTGCTTGGGGTATCGATATGTAATGCTACGATTTTCATTATATACTATTCACAGTAAATGTTACAATATTATTGCATTTTCCCAAATCCTTGATAAACGTTTTTTTCATAAAAAAATAAAAAAAAACTTGAAAAAAAAATTTCAACAATTTTTTTTAATTTACTTTTTGTAAAAAAAGAAAAAAAAAATCAAAAGAAAAACAAAAAAAAAATATTTTTTTTAATAAGATATTTTTTTAAAAAACCAAAAAAATAAAAAATATATCATTTTTTTTTAATTTTCTTTTTGGAAAAAACGAAAACTTAAAAAAAATAAATAAAACAATGCATTGTTGCAATCATAGTCGTTTTGTTTTGTTTTTATTTTTTTTAAGTTACTTTCAAAATTGGTAGAATTGATCCTTATAATAAAATATTATTATAAGGATATACTTATAAAAGTAATTTTTCCTTAAAAAGACACGTCAATCGGAATGGAGCTTTTTTTGATTTTTTTAAAAGCTTAACCCCCCATAACTATTTTGTTTTTGAGGGGAATACTTTTAAAAATAATAGGGATCTTTCCCTCATAGAACGTGATTTTTCTTGAAAATTTCAGGTCGATCGGATTATTCGTTCTTGAGTTATCGTCTACACAAAAAAGTAACATCGGACGGAAAGACGGACAAAAAAAAGTTTTTTATTTTGTCATGAAACAAATTTATATCTAAGATTTTTTTGTCTAGGACGATTTTTGAAAATTCAAACTACAGTACAACACTATTCTAGCGCAGGCACTGTGAATAGTATAATAAGTATCTATAAGAAAAATCTATGTTTTTTTTTTAGAACAAATATTAAGTAAATGTTTTTTTTTTAGTTTATGGCCCCAGTATGTTAAGGACAGAATTAAATCAACCTACCTGTATTTCGGTAGCTCCATTGCTATAACTGCAGGCGCCGCAATGGCATCTTTTAGGTCCCCTGTTATAATGAACCTGGTAACCAGGGGTGGATTTGTGGTAAGTTTAGTTTATTTTTATAATTTATATTATTAAAAAAAAACGCAATAAAGACATACAAAAATATTAGGTGAAGATAACGCTCGACCTGTACTGAAAAAGGCACAAATATTTTTAAAGCAGGCCACTCACTGCATCTTGCGCAACATGTTGGCGAACGGAGTTGTCGTCAACATGCTGCTATGTTGCAGGCTCCTAGGGCGAGACCCAAAAGTAATTCTTTTAGCAATTCTCTTCTTTTTTTTCTCTTATTTTCTGTGGCTATTTTCAAGCCTATTGCAATTACCACTTTTTCTTGCTTTGACAGCACTTTAATATTAATACACTCGTTTAGGTTGCGTTTTGTCTACTGAAGTTGCCCAACATGTTGCCCAACATGCTCCCTAGTAAGTGGCCTGCTTAACACTAACAGTAGAACTTAAAAACCTCGCTTATCTTAAAACTTGAATAAAAAATTGGTGAAAAAAATAAAAAGTACATTTTGTCAAATAAAAAATGCCAAAAATAAGTTTTTACAAATCATCAAAAAACTAAAAAAAAAAAATGGCTAAATTTTTTGTTTGTCCTAGCATTGACTAAGAAGAGACTCTTCTTAATCAATGGTCCTATAGTATATTCAACTTCAATATGCAGTAAGTGTAAACAAACGCACGTGACAACAACGGATTTAGTGACAGGGTAGGACTCGAAACAAAATATTTCTATATAACGGTCCATTGCAATGTACACTTCATCGCAAGTGCTCACGTACTGACCTGTTCTACATCCCTCGCAACATTCGAGTGCTTTAACCAATGAAACCACGCGCCAGCTACGGCATGCGCGATTCTTTTATTTACTTATACTTCATTTTGAAGTTGAATATACTATAGCATTGTGGACTGCAGGACAGATTTTGTATTTTAAATATTTTAATTCAGAAAAATAAAAAAGTATTTTGTTAGTTATGTTACCAATTTTTTTCTTAGTTTTTTTAATTAATTTTTTTTAACAGGGAATGGCCGTTTCTTTGGCAGCAATCATGGGCACTGGTATTCTAGTCCAAAGCATTCCCTACCAAGAAGGCGTTGGCCCAAAACAAATGGCTTGGTTATTACATTGCTCAACTTTGGGAGCTCTACTGGCTCCTATGTGCTTTATGGGAGGACCCATACTTATCAGGGCCGCATGGTACACTGCTGGAGTAGTGGGAGGCCTTAGCACTATTGCCGTAAGTGATTTTTTTTTAGATTTAAGGGTTCTTTCAAATAAAAAACTCTACAAAGTTTTTCTTGTTCATGATGGAAAAAAAATAAAATATGTGACCCGGTTCCGATTGGTTAAAATGCAATTTTTGGCATTTGTAAGGCTTTTTTTTATACGAAAATTCTCGGTTATTAATAAAGATTATTATTATTAATCGATATGGGATTTTTACCATTGTTTAGTTGAAGAGTTGGTTGAGTGCCTAACATCGCCTTTTTTTTTTCGTTTTTTTTGTTTTTAATTTAAATTATTTGACTGAAAATTAGTAAATTTTACCTAATTTCTATCATAAATAACTATGTCCATAGAGAAAATTAAAAAAGGACGACGTTAGGCACCCAAACAACTATTTAACTGTATAATAAAAAAAACCCTATGTTAATATCTCTATATTTATATAAGCGGCTTTGTCCTGACTGACTGACTCAGGAATCAACGCCCAGCCTAAGCCCCTTGACCTAGAAACTTGAAATTTGAAGTTTGTTCCTTTTATGATGTTGCTTACCACTAAGAAGCGATTTTTCGAAATTCACCCCCTAACGGGGTAAAACGGGGTTTGAAAGGTTTTTAAATAAGTGTGCGTATCTGAGAGACCTCTTAATCTAGAATCTTCATATTTGGCAAAAACGTTCTTTATCGAAATCGAAAAGATACGTGTTTCAGGATTTTTTCGATATTCGACCCCTAAGGGGGTGAAACGGGGGTTGAAAGGTTATCTCTATATATAAATAGGCTTACATCAAGCCGTGACTGGCGACGGGCGATGGGACTTCCTTATTGTTTTGAAGTATACCGCAACAGTGAACCTGATGCTTTTTAGTGTCTCGATTCCTACGCGGATGAAGTCGGAGGTATATGCTAGTCCAATTATAACTGAGAATTTTCGGCTCAAAATGTGGTTTGCAAAGGCAAAATATGTGAGTCATAATATAACATATAGTTATTATAGGAATATATATTTTTTTATTTTAAAGGACCCTTAAAAAATTAAGGCCGTTGGCGACTTTTTTCTTAACTACTAAAAAGTGTACTTTCTATCTATCATGATAGGAACAACTAATATTGTTAATTATTTCTAGGTTTGCGCACCAAGCGAAAAATTCTTATACATGGGTGGCCCCCTAGCTATGGGTCTTGGCGTAGTCTTTGTGTCCTCCATTGGTACCATGTTTTTGCCTCCTACCACGGCTTTGGGTGCAGGGTTGGCCTCGGTGGCGCTTTATGGCGGTCTAATATTGTTCTCAGGATTTTTGCTCTATGATACTCAAAGGATAATTGCTCAGGCTGAAAGATACACTGAAACTCCTGAAGCATATGGAGTTAGGCCCTTCGACCCGATTAACGCGTAAGTAACAAGCAGTAGTGTAAAAAACACCCGACTACGAAAAAGCTCACAGTGCGGTCCAAATGTCATCTCCCCCTTTAACTTTTGAACGAGTAGAGATATCGACTTCAAATCTGGAACTTGTGAATAAGACAACTTGCCCTATCTTTTTGCATTTATTTAATATTTTCAGCTCTTAAAATCTGGGCAAGGCATAAGGTTTTGAGTTAGCAATGCCTTGCTAACTTAACCCATTTTTGACCACCAGACCCATAGGCATATCAGTTATATAAAAATTACATTATTTAACTTACTATTAAAGACTAACGTCTACGTCTCACATTCAACTCGGTCTTTCGCGCTGTTGCCAAATTGTGCAATTTAACTTATCTTTTGTCTTTGGTTGTTTTGGTGTTTTTTTTTTGCTTTGGTTTTTAGTTGTTGCAAAAAACACCAAAACAACCAAAAACCAAAGCAAAAAAAAAAAACACCAAAACAACCAAAAACCAAAGATTTAATATATCTGGACAATTTGGCAACATCGCGAAAGACCGAGTTGCATTTGTGACGTAGACGCTAGTCTATTAAAGTATTTTTTTTTAAATTTTTGTATAAATAAAATAGTGTACTTAAATGAGTACAATGGCCGTATAATCAATAAAATGGATAAAATTATAAATGAAAAATAAAGTTTAGTGCCTTATAGACGGAAAACTATTTAAATCTATAAAAAATTGGTCTACTACAGAATTTTCACAATTAATGAGAAAATCCCTACCGAAATGTCATAGCTGTATTTCACGCTTTTTTGCGGTTATCAGTGAGCATATATTGATTAGGGACCCTAAATAAAGTGACATTTAACTTCACACAAAGGGTTGAGACACCAATTTAGTAATTTCTGCAGGGTTATGTTTTTTTTGCGAATTGGCACTATTGGTATAGTAGAAGTGACATTACTTGTCAAAATATCCATAGACGTGTTTTTTGAAAAAATGTCACGACAATGTTCAGTACATTTAATCTTTTGCGGATGACAGTGAATAAGAAATAATAAAAAGCTGAAGAAAGGAGCAAGACTTTGCTGTACTGGGAGAAGTTACTTCTTTAGCTTACATGCAGGTGCAGCATGCAAAAACTGTGAATGAAAATGGACTTATTAATGGAATGCATCTACAAAATATTTCTTATCTAAAAAAGCAGATGACTATTAGTAACGAGAAAAGCAGTAAATTATATAATAAGCATAACTCTTTAATTAAAACAAAAAATATTAAAATTTTAAAATTCAGAATTATTACTTTTGGATAGATAAAAATAGTAAGCTGAACTGAACTGAACAATTTAAAACCACAAAAGTAACAAACAGCAGAAAAGAAAATACATACTTGTAAATTACCTTAATTTCGTTAATAAAATATTTAATTTGTTATTGAATTGGATTTCCTTATTCGTTAGTGCCTGGCTGATCCTGTATTGGCTGGGATAGTACACTTTTCATTCTTTCTGTTTTGCCGTGAATTTATTATTTAAAACGTCGAAGTATAAAACTTATAAAAATATAAATTTGTTATGTATGCACACACTTTAATATATGAAAATCTTCAACATATTTTATTACTAAATAATAAAAAATATATTTTTTGGATTATAATAAAAAAATACATAAACATGCCTAGTGCAAGCCTAAAATAAACACGTTCTAATCAAAGTTTTAATGTATATTTTTATTATAATTATCATAGAAAACAATAATGAAAAACTTGCAGTTATCATTAAAGGAATACCTATAAAATTATTTTTTTTTAATATTTTTAGTTTGCTAAAGTAAAACTACTAGTTGATCATATTCTTCGGTACATGCCTGAATTTTTTACATTCCTCTTATTTATTTATATTATTCTTTTCTTCAAAATTAATTCAGTTCCAAATAAAAGTAATTTCAACTATTTAGGGAAAATTCCGAGATTATTCGAACACTGACGGTCGTCAGTATATTCCATAAGTAAATCTTGATTTAAATTGTACAGGTATTTTCGTAGGCACTTTAAAAAAGTACAATAATAAAACTATAAACCATAATTTCGTAAATAAATAAATTTGATGACCAAATATTCAGTTTGACACTGACACTTAAATATGACAATATTATTATATTAATTAATATCGACGCCTCTGTTCGGGTTGACATTTAACTGTAACCTCAGATTTTGTATCTGACAGAATTATATTAAATTTAGACATAATTATTACTAGATTTAGATTTGGCACCAAAGCACTTTGGATAAAACCATTGTCTTTCATTGTTTAACAATACTAGTGCTTGGTTGCCATTTTAACCTCAAAATCAAAGCGTGTCTCAACCCTTTGTGTGAAGTTTAATGTCATTATATATAGGGTCCCTAATATTGATTGGTATGTTGGCTTTCGCACAGATTGTTAAAAATTTAAAATACTTATTAAAAATAAGCAAATCTGTATTAAGAGCGTACAAATTGGTGGCGCCATCTACTGTTGCACAAAAGTACCACATTTAATGTAATTTAGACGTTGGCACACCTGTAATCTGATAAGAATTATCTCTATATAGATAAAAATTATATGTATTATATCCAAATGGCCACTCGGCGTTAATGAATTAGTTGAATTTAATTTTGCGTAATTTATTTTTGTGTATACACATGTGCCTATGTGAGGTGAAACACACGTTTAAAACAAAACCCTTTTTTTTGCGTTGCTGCTCTCTGATAAAAAACGTATCGAAATGTACAATTGTTTCATAGAATGACAGTTTACTCTTTTTTTTAACAGCCTGCTCACGAATATTTTTTTCTTTGCAGATCGATTTCGATTTATTTGGACACAATTAATATCTTTATCAGAATAGCGACGATCTTGGCCGGTGGAGGTGGAAACAGGAAAAAGTAAAATTAAAAACAGGTATTTTCTTATTTTTATTTATTTCTAAGGTAACTATTTTCCGGCTATTATTATTCTGGAGGAATTAAGAAAGCAAAATGAAACTTGTATTTTTTTTTTTTGAAACGATAATTATTTTTTTTTTCATTATGTATCCATAATAAAATAAATATAAATAAATAATAAATATAATTAATTTAATATAAATATATAAGCTTTGTAAATATGTTCTTTGTGTAAGCTAGCTTAGGGTTAAAAATAATAAAAAATATTTTAAATAATTTTTATCTTTGTTTAGGCAGGGACGTCCCGAAGACACTCATTACTTTTAGAAAAAATCTTTAACCCAGCAAAAAATTGTGGCTAAAAAAAAGTTCATTACCCCTAAAAATTCCCAACTATAACACCCAATTTTTTCAACTGATCCTCTAGAAAAAAAACTTTACCCCTGGCAAAGAAATTAATAAAAAAAGATCATCACCTCTGATGAAAAGTACCCAACTACAAGGTCCAACTTTCCCAACAATGGGGGTCTCCCACCCTAATACCCTCCATGGAGACGTCCCTGTGTTTAGGATAGACCCCTTTTCATTATTTATATTAACTCATTCCAAGTTTTATTTTGATTCATTTTTAACACGTTCATTTCCGATGGCACACACCGTGTGCCATCGGCAGTTCTGCCAAGGGCCGATGTCACACGGTGTGTGCCACCAGGATGTCCAACTACAAAAGTTTAGAAATAATAAATAAAAAGTTGTGCGTCGGTCGTTGTAGGTAGGTGCTACGATCGCCCCGACCGCTTAGATACATCCTAACACGTTGCCGGGTAGCCTTGGTTTTGGAGTTCCGTGTTTTGCGGTGCTGCTATGGCGTCAAATGTTTCAGGACCATCACGACCAAAAATACAGTTTACGTAACCGGGCTCCGACGTGCACACCGGAAATATGGCTGGCACTTCTAATTTTTTTGCTTTTCCATTTTGAAATATTTTAACATTTTGGGAAAGCCTTGTATTTTATTTCATTGTACATGTCTCTGCATGTTATAACATGTTATTTTACTGTAAATTTGGAGTGTAATTTAATTGCATTGTAAATACATGTTTTAGTCGGCCATACTCGAATGTATATTCTTTTGGTACTCATTTTTTTCAGAGTAATGAGTCAGTTTCATACCAAAAGTAAAAAATACGTATCCGCCCCGAAAAAGCACATTCGGTTCATGTATTGGTAGGCAACTTTATGTGCATTAAAATTTTTATTAATGTCAGTGACAAGCGTAGTCTCAAGACTAAAATAGTATTTTATAAAGAACCATATGGTTTTTGATTAAAAATATTAATAAGTTACGGGGCGAAATTTAAGAAAAACCGACTTTTTTACTAAAAAGACCACTTGGACCAATTTAAAAAAATATATTTTCTCTCTCTCTCTCTTTATTCTTGGCCTTTCCCTTCCGGATAATTAGCCAGGGTTTCTCTTTTTTTTTGTGACCATCCAGTGCACAAGACTAGTCGCATATGTATGCTGCTTGGCACACTTTTTTCTTTTTTCTTTTCTTCTCCAATTTATGTAATTTTTTTTTTTTTTTCTCTCTTCTATTTTTCTTTCTTCTATCTTCAGACTTCTCTCTCTTTACATTTACATGCAACATAAAACATTTTACTACAACTACTGTTAGTTTTCTTCTCACTTTTCTTTCTTCTTTTTTTTTTTTTCAATTTTTCTTTATTTCTTCTGTAAGAACACATATTGACAGGACTGGACATCACAACATTGACATACAAACTATGTGTAACACATAGAAACATATATTTTTTTTATATTTTTGGCATCCTTGCGGGTCTACAGATCTATGTTATTGTGACATAAAAATTTATTTATTAAATCCGCGATATATTCGTTGGCATAATAAAGAACAGTGGACATGTTTAATGGTAATTGTATATTTAATTTATGTAATTCTAAATAAATATCAAAACCTACTATTTTATTTATAAAAATATATTTTTAAACAGTTATTACTTTTTATTTATATACTCGGCTATAGCAGTCATAAATACTAATGGTATCCCGTGTTCTCTCGCTTCGCGGCGGTTGTTTTCTCACACCAAATGATAAAAATGCATGTACTATTTGTGAACAATTTAGATACCTGATTTTTAAATATTTACAAGAGTTTTTAGGGTAATTAAATAAAATGTTTTTTTTTGTAGTTTATTTTAAGCACTTTTATTCACAATGATATAAGTTAACATAGTTTTGTCATTTTATAGTTTTATAAGAAGAGATAGGTTACAGTTTTTCTTGAGTAAACTATAGAAGTTTAGAGTATTACATATATTTTCTTTGGATAATTATGTAAGTAGTGCAGTCTCAAGACAAAATATCAAAATAAACGAAAAAAATAACAACGTATTATGCACCGAAAACTAAAAAAATGTATGGCACATTTATATAATTACGTTTTCCTTTGCTTAGAAAAATAAAGAAAAAATAATTTTTCATTAAGCTATATATTTCAAAATATCTATTCTACTATTCATGGCAAAATATCTACCTCTTTAAGTGAAAAATATGTAATTATTTTGCTTAACACAAGTTGTTTAAGCAATATACTGCCATACTATTGCACAACCAAGTACAAGTACAAATTAATTTACTTTAGACTCGCACAAGAGCGGTTTGTAAATTGTTTAAATGTTTTTAAGCAAAAATGTTAATACCAAACTGCCAAGATTTATGGGCGCTTTTATCCAACAGCTGTCCACAAACGTTAAAACTTTTATATTTAAGCGTTTAAAAGTTACAACTCTTTTTGTATATCAGTTCTACTCAATTTTAACTTGTTTTAATTGTGTGAAAAAGGTTTATTACCAAAGAACTTTTACCTCAAGAAGGAACATGATGAAATCTACCGTATGCTTTGTTTAAAGCGTGAACCAACTATGATGAGGGGCTGGTGAAGAGTGACTATTTTTTACACTTAGTACGCGTAAAGAGAGAGAAAGAATGTGTAAACTCAGTATAATGTCGTAAAATGACTGACAGGGGTACAGTGTTGCCGATTGGAAACATATACTTTGGATTTTTTATTGTAAATTTTAAGAATCATTAGTTCTGTATGAGTTTTATATGAACTAGTAGTTTAATTTTAATAGATTTAAATATACTATAATATAATATATAATAATATAATAATATTATTATTAAACATAATTATAGTATACACAATAAAGTTTTTTACATTTTTAATTTAAGTATAATGATTTGAATTTATGATAAGGTGGAAACTACGCAACATCGCTACTAGGTAGCCTGAAAGTCGACTAGCGACATCTACATTTTACACCACAAAGCTGTATCCCGTTTCTGTTAGTAAATAAACAAACAAAAAGATGACACCTTCATAAAAATTGGTCTGAAATTACTTCTTAAGGTAAAAGTTCTTTGTTTATTACATACAGTGCAAGCTCGCTAACGTGAATACGATTTTTCTTAATTCCGAATTAAATAATATTGTACCTTTAATAGGTACAATATTATTTAATTAATTACCTATAATAGGTAATTTAATTAATTAAAATTAAATTAATGCAATATTATTATTTAATATGGAATTAAGAAAATTCGTGTTCGCGTTGGCAATCTTGCACTGTAGTTTCTTTTTAGTAAGGCAGTACCTTTATTTAAAGAGATAGTTTCCCTGGTTCTGTATGTACAAAAAAAGCTTCAGTCAGAATAATAAATTATAATCAATAATTTATTTATTTATACTAATTTATTTTTTAATGTAGTACAGAACAGGCAAGATGTTTTTATCTATAAATGTAACAATATTTATACTAGAGGAACAAAATGTCTATAATTGGGAAGTTAAATCGTTTTTTTTAAGCCCATAGTAAAAAAATACGACACATTTTCTTTAAAAGATCGTCTTATACTTTACATTTGATGTCATTGTCAGGATATTTAAATTCGAATATTTGTATAATCATTACGTCAGAATTGATAAAATTACGTATTTATAATTCTGACATCAAGATTGTGTAGATAAATTCTTAAATTTAAATACCTCACAGGGCGTCAAACAGGATGTCACAGTTTCTTAAGAAATTTCAAATATATTTTTACTATATTAACTTAATTTCAAGTATTTTTTCACTTAAAAAAATGACTTAAAAGTTCCGAATTAAAAAGAATTTATAAGGGAAAAAACACAACCATATATGTATATTAAGTTCAGAAATCTACATAATTTAACTTTAAATATGTACATTTTACAAAATTGTGATACTGATCTAAAATAATAAACTACTGTGATATGTCAGAAAGTATAAAATAAATTAATTTTGGTAAATATCACTTATAAGTAATATGCCAGTGAAAATGGGTCATAATAATACCAAATATAAAACGTTTTTTTAAAAAAAAATAAGAAAACAGATATAAAAAATATTTGAGGTGATTATCTTTAAAACGCAATTTTAAAAGATTCGATTTTTGTACTCTTAGATTTTTTGTATCTCAAAATTTAAAAAATTGCGGTTTAAAGAGAATTCTCCACTTAAATGGCATCTTAAAAATGAATTTTCCCACTTTACTGTAACATTACAGTATTTCGAGATCATTCATATCCTAAACTAATTATTTTGAAAAACACAAATCCAGTTTAAACAATAAGTAACTTTCGACTCAAAAAACATATAAAAATATTGTTTTCTTTTTATTTGAAACCCATAGTCACAAAATAGGTGACATTTTCTTTAAAACGGCGTCACACACTCTAAATTATTATATTTAAATTCATATATTCATCACTACCAGTGACGTCATCGTTAGATATGCGTTTTGCTGTTTTTTAATAGTGCGTCTTTACATCTTAGCTTACACGTGTTGCCCAGGGCATCAAATTCGTTCCTGTTAATTGCGGCACTGAAAAAAGCTGTTCAATATGAAGCGGTATCGGTTGCTGGGGACCGATAGACAAACTATCAACCAGTGCTACCTAAGTTTTTTTCAAACCAACGTTCAAACACTACTGCAGGAATCTGTAAATACATTCCATATATTCGATATCGGTCTCCAGGGACCGATATCGCAGTTAACGTGTTAAAGAATGAGACACCGTCCTAAATAAAATTTCTCGTATTTGTTTTAATATAGATTTAACAAATTAGGAATTTGATTTACGTAAGAGCATTATAAAACCTATTAGTCTGGGAGCCCACGCCCAGTAGAATTTTTTTTATTACCTCACCGTAGACACTTGGTATATGTGTTCTTTATGTCCAGTCAAACCACTTCTTACATAAGAAATTTCTCGGTGCGGGGCTTTAACCCTTAACTTTAAGGCGTTAACCCTTAACTTTAAGGCGTCCTACAACGGTATTGCCCGAAAATGTTTGTCGGACAAGGTTACCACTTGATTTTAAGTATTTTTATTAAACTTTCCTGAAAAAATCAGTTGTGAGGTGCTAAATGTTATGACGTCATAACTAACCTAACATTTTTTCAGGATCGTTTAATAAAAATATTTAAAATCAAGTGGTAACCTTGTCCGACAAAAAAATTCGGGCAATACCGTTGTAGGACGCCTTAAAGTTAAGAGTTAATCCAAAAAAAAAAACGTCCCGCTACAGAGAACTTTCTTATGTAAGAAGTTGTTTGACTGGACATAAAGAACACATATACAAAGTCTCAACGGTGAGGTAATAAAAAAAAATCTACTGGGCGTGGACTCCCGGACTAAGAACACTAGATTAATTGAGTCTACTTGGGAAGTAAAGTAGACTTAACTAATCTAGTGTTATTATCCCGGACTAAAGACTATGGACAAATTAATTCAGGCCATATTAGGCTCTTTAAACTAGGGACCCTAAATAAAGTGACATTTAACTTCACACAAAGTGTGAAGTTTAATGTCATTATATATAGGGTCCCTACTTTAAACAAGAATATAATTATATTTAAAGAGAAAAATATTTTTTTTTAATGTCAGTTTTTCATTGACGTAAATGAATAACAATGTTTCTAAGTATTTATTAGAAACAAACACAATTGTTAGAAAATTTACTCTATAATAAATTCCTAGTAAACGCCATTACGCCATTTTAGGCTCAATATTTAACTAAATTAACAATCTTGATATCTTATGACAGCATACATGAATAATTATTATTATAGTGTTCTCAACTATGCACAGTGCTGCCTTTATAAGCTGAAAGGTCCTATCTGTGTATGTTAAACCTATATAGATAGGACCTTTCAGCTTAGCACGACAGAGTGGTAGGTATATTATTCGTTTCACTACTTATTATATTGCTTGTTCATAAAAATGCAAGGCTCTGTTCTTTGAAAAAAGTCATAAACATAGGCGCCGACTTTTTAAATACCTAGGGGGGCCCAACTTATTTTGAAATACAAAAATATATAATAGATGTGTGGGTTTTTGTATATGACAGGGCAAGATCCACGAATCAGTCTGGAGGAGGGCGGGGGTTAAATTAAAAAAAAAAAAGATACTCATTCACCGCAAATTTTAATTAATGTTAAAAGCAAATTTTATTTTATTGTTTGTACAGGGTATACCCTATACTTATATAGTTGTATTCCCGTATTACAGGGATTTTTAAATATGTATACCGCGTGTCCAATACAGACAAAAATAAATTTGAAAATTTGGTGCCTCCGCCAAAATTAAAAAAATTGACCAGATATACCTGACAACCAGATATGACTGTCAATCATGAAATTAAATTCTAGTTTTAAAACATTAAATATATAAATTCGTAAAAAAACCTGGCACCGCAGGCAATTTTTTTTGTGAATAGGTACATTAAAAAGTTTTACAATCTTAAATTAAAATAAATGTGGGAAATTGTACAAATTTGATGGAATATTTGTTTTAAAACAGTTAAAATTTTATAAAAATGCAAGAAACCCCTAGCGCCGCAGGATAATTATTTTTAGTACGAGGTTCAAGTACCCAGTTTTATAATTTGGAACTTGATAAAAATATAAGAAAATTTTGTTGCAACAGGCGAAAATTATTATGAATTCGAAGATTTAGTATGAGTATAGACAATTTTTCAGGGGGATGGGCTCCTTCCCTGTAGTGAGTCCAGGGGGACATGGCCCCCCTCCCCCTGGAGTCGGCGCCTATAACTTTTATAGTAGTTATAATAAATGAATAGATTTTGACGAGTTTTATCATAACATTTATCTAATTGTGATGCGAGTAATGTATAAAACAAAATAATTTGTAACTAGGGACACTAATTCTAGGTCTTAAGTTAGCAAGGCGACAGACTGTCGCCTTGCTAACTTAGTGTCCCTATTTGTAACCCATAAAAAAAACAATTTCACTTGTTATAAGGCAAGCAGTTATTTTTTTATAGGTTTAGGATACATTATATATGTACCTGAAAAGTAGACTGGCGAAAATCCACTGGTTTTACAGTAGACATGCCCAAATGCACATGTACAGATATGTTTTCGATTTCATGTATTTTGTCATATAATATCAGAAAAGTTGATTTTTAAGCCATTATGAAAAATATTTACACAATAAGTCGAAATAAACTCAAAATATAGTTCACGGTTCGGCTGGAGGGTAAAAAAGATATAAAAAAGCACAAAATTACAGTTTTTATAGTACTTTTGCCGAGTTTTTATCTCTGTTGGTTTTAGTGTGGTAAAAATATAAAAAGTTAGTTTACTTTCTTTTCCGGTGCTCCCTATCACCATTTGAGAAAAATTGTAATGACATATTTGAAAGCAGCGAAAAAAATCCTTTAAAATAAACCTTCCTAATATTATATTTTTTTTTATGAGGAGCCGTTTTAGTTTTTTGTTTTTTGTTTTTTTTTTTAAACTTTTTTACCCTTTAAACGAACAGCAAGTTCCCTTAAAAATAACGTTCCTTATTGTTTACTTTTTAACAAGATTAGCTATCCTATGCAAGTGTGGCTTGACACTACTATTTAAAGCAGCCAACGGCGAAGGAGGGGCGGGGGAGGGGGGTGATGCATTATTGTTTTTAGTCGGCAAGATTGTTTGTTCCTTGAAGACTTGCTCCTTTGCACCCCTGCAACAAAAAAATATTGAAAGTGGTTTGCCTTTCATGGCTTTAAGGGTCATTTCGAATATTTGTTTAATTTCGAATATTTTTTTAAAATTATACAGGGTGATTTGTTAGCCTCTTTCCAAAATTTAGCAATGAAAAGTAGATTTAATTTAATGAAGAAATGTGCATATAAACGTAGGTCCTATCTTTATTTGTTAAAAATAGTTTGTTTATGTCAATGGACAGAGCTATATTTAGATTAAATAAAGAGAAGTTTGCTAATTTTCAAAGACAAATATACTCTATTTCATTCCATTATTAGTAACTATTTAGTATTTTTGATTTTTATGATTGGTGCTAATATTTTTATTGTTTTGACAAAGGTTGGTATCAATTTTGAAGTTTTTCAAAATAATTTTTTACTTGTCACTGTCAGAAATAAATTTCTTTTTTTTTTTTTTTTGAAAATGTTCCCATAAATTTTATATAAGCAAACAAAGTGATATAATTTAGTAATAAAATAAATAAGTGAATATAAATTGTGGCGGATATTTGACAGCATATAGAGACTTCTAAGGTATTTTCCAATCATGCTTTAAAATACTGTTGTAAATTTTTTGCACTTTTCTTCGTTGTTTGGGAAAAGCCTCAGAACATACATTTTATCATATTTTTATTAACAATTATAAAAAAATTGCAAAAGTTTATATTCTATCTGAATGATATGACATAAAACTATACCCTATTTTTTCAAAACATATTTAAATGATACTTCAAATTTACACAAAACGTCCTTTTCCACCAGAAGGTCTACTTACAAAGCTAAACTAAACCTAGTAACTTTTTTAGTTACTAATAATGAAACGAAATAGGGTATATATTATATTAAAAGAAGGGGTTTGGAAACGTTCTTCAAACGATCAAAAATTCCAAAACCTTTCTTTTAAAAATCTAGTTTTCAAAAATCTGTATAAATATGTTGTGTTTAATCAATATTTTTGCATTATTTTCTTTTTTTTTGTCTTATGCATAATTTACCAAAAAGTACGAATCGTTGCCCCACGAGGTGGGGAATTGTGCGCAAATGCACTTTTATACTTATACATTGTTTTTGTGATTATGGTAAACGCTACTTAAATTTTGATGATACTCATTGATAGTCTGTTGAGTAAGGCTTCTTTTGCTGCTAATCATATCAAGTTTTGGTTAAGTGCGCACCATTCCCCCACTTTCCCCTACTACGTGACAACTTTTGCGGGTATCGCCATTAGCGAAATCGATGGGAATTTTTTTTCGACCCAGCCTATACTTCACATAGTATGTTATGTAAATGAATTTTATGATGAAACAATAACAAACAATATAAAACAACTATATTAAAAAAAGTTTAAATAAATAACACAATTTACTAAAAAAAACTTTATTTCTTTTCTGGGTTTCACTTTTGCGATGTATGATTTTTTTTTTGCTAATTATGGGCTGGGATATTCTCTCAAAAAATGGTGGTAAAATTGACATAAAAACTCACTATCTCAAGACTGTCATGTGATTCAGAACCCCTGAATTCAAATCTAAAAACAAAATAAATATTTTTAAACGTTATTTGTCAGAAAAATAGATCTAATAGTTTAACTATTATCGTGGCGATCGTTACGCTGTTATACATATCATTTGAAAATGTCTAGTAAATTTAATGTGTTTAGTTAAAGTTAGGGTAAGTTAAAATTATATTAACATTCATTAGTATCATTAGGAAGTAAATTACAGTAATAAAAGTTAATGAAAAAAAAATATTTAAAGAAATTGGGAAATATCAGAATGACATTTTGATTTTTTTCTGTAGTTTATGGCATTCATCATTTAGGACTATTGCGAGCAAAAAACATTTAAATCCAGTTTGACACCAATTTGTATGACGTCGTAATTGACAGTCACGTCAACGCAATTCCCCAACAGATCATTACTAAAAGTTGTAAAGTTTATTATAACCATAACCTGGTTAAACAAAAATTTAACAATAACCAGGTTCTAAGAAAAACACAAAAAACCGTAACTGACGAACACCGTTTTTGTAACTGACAAACAAGTATGGTTTTCGCGCTAAAAAAAAGTTTAACATTGTTTTGCATGCCTCTGAATAAAGGAATCCGTTTTACTTACAAATATCTGGTCAAGTCTTCAATATCCACCAACATGGAGTCTTGTTCCATATGCAAATCGTCCCTGTCCATCAAATATTTGACCAAATTCTCGTTTAAAGTTTCAATTTGAGTGTGCAAGTCGTTTACAATGACTTGTAATTGAGCTATGTTCATGTCGGTTAAGATCTGTCTGGACAGACGGCGTTTCTCTTCTGGAAAGGGGATGCCGACTTTTTCCAGGCTTTGCCGCACCATTTCTGTGATGGGGCTTTTCTTCTGTTTCTGTTTCTCAATCTGAAAATTTAAATATACGGTTTATAATTTCTGTGATAAAATATAATAAAAATGAAAAAACCCCCTTATAAACTCTAGATTTAAAGGGCCGACGTACAAAAATCGGGTTTTAAATACGGGGAAAATATGATTGGAAACGCTTTCATCTGAAATTATCAGTAGTAATATCATAAGTGCATGTTGAATTATCGATAATTTTTTTACTGTATTAAAAAAATATTTTGCTTGGCAATTGTTTGAGTGCATTTTTCGTGTTACAAATTCCGAGGCCGCAGGTCGAGGAATTTTGACGAAAATGCACGAAAACTATTTCCTTAAGAATGGTATTTTGAAAGACTATTTCACAAACAAAACGAGGAAGTATATAATTTTACAATGTTTTATGTTGTTTCATATTTAAATTAAAAATTTAAGAACTAAACAACAATATTACTTTACAACTATAATTAAAAATTTATATCTCAAATTTGCTGCGCTTTTTAAATCCACGACGGTCACTTGTTCGCGAATGTTGCCAAGTCTAAACTTTGCTCAAGGGATATTTTATGCTTGAGATTATTCCAATAAAATAGTTGTTATCACATATATTAGCATTTAAATAAAGATCATTGCTGTTTTTTTAAGTTTAGTTTTCAGCTGAAAAGAAATAACGGGTGTTTCCACCCGTAAAAAACAATTTCCTATCGGTTTTTAATAAACTTTGGCAACGCTGTACTGGTACCAGCGCAGTCATTTGACGTTTTAATTTCCGTAATTCTTTACTGAAAATATATTCTTATTAAGTAAGTGTTTAAATTAGTTTTTAGTGGCCTGTTTTTAATACCAAGATTCAATTAAATAAATTAAAATTTATGAAGATCAGTGATTTAAAGCTTTTAAGATGGAAAGTGCATAAAATATATTATCTGAAATTAATTAGGGTTTATACCTAGGATGTTTTGGTAATAAAATAAGCATTTATATTGCTTATCAATAAAAATAAATCAACTAAAGGTAAGCTTCACAAATTAAAAACACATTTTGCAAAAATATAACATTTATTAAGATGTCAGTAACTGTCAGTTTCTTGTTTCCATAGTAACCATTCATTTTGATCTGATTGGTCAAGAAACTAAAAGTGCAAGGTTTTGATTGGCCTGTATATTGTTTGTGAAATAGTCTCTAAAATTCTTTATTTTGGAAATTATAGTCTCTTTCATGGAGGACTTTCCTTTTTCTTATGATGTTCTCGATAAATTAAAAAAGCGATATTTTTACCCCCAAGTTAACACAGCCACACAAAAAAAAAAGAAAAAAAGAGACCATTGTATTTTGAGGCGCTGAAACTGAATTTGAGGTCAAAACAGCACCTCATCCAATTATTTTTAGAGATCACCTCAAAAATACTTATTATTGAGTATATGAAAGAACGTTTTTCGAGGTGATTTTTAAAACTTATCGACCTCAAATTCTGATTCAGCGCCTCAAATAATAGGAAACAATGGTCTCCGGATCTTTCTCTTTTTTATGTGGCTTTGTAATTAGTAATTTTTATAAAAATTACCTAGCAACTACAATTCCGTATTACCTACAATTTTTGATTAACTACAATAACAATATAGGGAAAAATTACCTCCATTTGCATTCGGGCCATCTCCTTAGCTTGAGCTAGTGCCATCCGCGCCTCAGTCTGTAACCTTGCTTGTCTCGCAAAAAAATCAGTCTCTGTCATAGGCTCTTTCGCCGGTTGCAAAAATTGCCCCGGCTGATTGATACTCAGTGTAGCAGGCCGTGTTGCCGGGACTCTTTTATTATTTGTCTGTGAATTCGTGTTCTTTGGCGATGTCTTTGGTTGTTTGGGGTTTGTCATGGGGCACTCCGAATCGGAGCTGGGGCTTTCAGTGTCGGAGACTGTTTCGTTCATGAAGCAGATCTGCAGGTTCATTCCGCTTTGCAGGCGGGCTTGTAAACTGGGCTTTCGACCCGGACGGTCTGTGTAGTAGTCGTCGTCGGAACCCATAGCTAGTCTTCGGCGGATTTCTTCCCTGTCTGTCCTCCTCTGAAAAATAAATACATATTTAATAATTTTGTCGTTTATAACGCTGGGAAATAGTGGCCATGGCCTAAGTATATCTAAACAATAAATAAACAATTGCTAGTTTAACATTTCTTAAAAATATTACCTCTGCCTAAAAATTCAGTCTTTTAGTATAGACGGGAGATATAGCTTTGGAATTTTACAGGAGACCATGATGTCAATTTAGTGAAAAATATTATTGTTGTTGCCCAGCAAGTATATTTTAATATATTATATACTAAAACTAAGCAAAATAATTTCAAAATAATGAGATATAAAAATATAATTATTAAAAAAATATATTCTCTACATTTGCCCTTATTTTTCTCCCTAATCCAATTAGAAAAAAAATAATTTTCTACACACTGTTTTATAGCTTAAACATTCCTCTACAAAATAAAAAAAAACTAAACTTTCTATCTCTAGTAATAAAGCTGGAAATTAATTTTGATCGCGGCCGCTACATTTTATCCCACTGTGTGATCCCAGGAGGCTGACAATTTTTTTGCAATGTTATTCAAGTCTACAGTGAGCCGGCCAGGCGGGCTGTCGGCATTGAATATGAGTAGGGGATGGACCCGCCAGGCGGGTTGTCGGCAGCGAACGTGTGAATATTTCACAACTTAAAATTGAGAAATTTCCCAACTTAAAAAGCTTTACCTCTGGCAGAAAATATTGATGACTAAAAAAAAGGGTTTTCACCTCTAAAAAAATTCCCAACTGTTCTCCAAAAAAAAAAGGTTTACCCCTGACGGAATTTAATGACCAATTTCCCAACTGTACCCCTCAATTTTCCCAGGGGCTACCTTCCCCATGGGAGCACATCTGATCTTAAGCCTTTTTAAAGTTAAAGGAGGCGGACTTTTGACACGCACTGTATAAGTATTTGCAACTTTTTTCCAAAAAGTAATCATCAAATAATTTAAAATATTTTTTCGCAATAATTTAATAATATTATCGATTAATGAGGTCATTAATAATTCATTACACACACACTAAGTAATTGTTTTATGTACCATGACAATTTTTTATTAATTTTGTGGTTATATAATGAAATTTTGTAATTTACTGTATAGAATACAGAAAAAAATTTAAAAAAATTATTGGGTTATTGCCAAATATTAATATACTATATATATATAGTAAAGTGCCTTTATATTAAGGCACTAATATTTGGCACAGAATACCTAGTGATTATTATAGTATAAATGGACAAAATATTAGTTTAATAATAGTTTAATGGGTTTATGGACAATGCTCCATATAAGAAAATAGATATTTATACAGGGTGTCCCAAAACTCGCGTCCACCCTTAAAGGTACACGTACTAAATCAAAAAATATAAAAAAAGTTTATATAAACGTAGACCCGTAAATCGCTCCTAATGGAGTTATGGCCTATTAAAGGGGATAACAAAAGTGGGGTTTTTGAATGAAGCTGAAGTTTGCAACGAAAATTCAAATAGTATATTAAAGTACTAGTTTCGTACCATACGTTTTGAGCGCACGAGTACAAGTTTAGAAAACAAGCCGCTAAAAACGTGTTATGGTGTTTAATATACTATTTGAATTTTTGATGCAAAAAAACGTTTTTTTTTTCTTAGTTTTTTATGCGGAATCGCTCTGCAGAGTCAAATTATTTTATTAGCGTTTATTTGGTTCCTATTTAAGGGGCATACATTCAAAGGGCCATAAGTCCATTAGGACCCATTTGCGACTTTTTTTTATCATAGTTTTTGAATAACTATGTGTCCCTTCAAGGATGGTCGCGAGTTCTGGGACACCCTGTATATTTATGAAAACCTTTTTCATTCTCATTTTAGTCTAATATCTAGCATATCACATTGCCTTTTTTCAATTTTTTTTCTTTTTAAAATATTTGACTTTAAAAATTAGGGGGTAGTGCTAAGCGGCAAAATTTTGTGTAACATATTTATTGAATGACCCCAAATGTTGTAAAATGAAATTTTTCATCATTTAGTGAAACTTTTTAAATGTCACATGAATTTGTTAAAGAAGTGGTATTTATTCTTTCACAATAATAATGGTATTGACTTTATCAGTAAGGAGTAGTAAAAAGAAAAATTGATAGAGATAATAAGAAAAAGAAATATTTAAAACATTGTAAATTACCTACAACTTTTTAAGTACAACAAATTACAACTTTTTGAATACAACTTGTAACCCAACAGTGGAAAATATAGATTTGAAATAAATTTTCTAAAATTGAGATTACCTTTTGCAAACAATTAAAAAATACTATTTCTTTGGGAAATAACAGGTAAAACTAAGCTACTTTACCATTAAACTCAGACAATCTTAAAAACCTACTTCCAAACTATCATCGTTAATAGTAATAACCCTGATAAAACGATCCACTATATTTTGCTCATCGTAAGAGGGTGGAACATACGGAAACCATTCCATATTCTCATTTACAGCATTATAATCACAACTAAATGTGGTCATTGAATAGGCCCTGGGTGACAGATAGTCGTTATCATAGTAATCATTGTCTTCTTTTTGTGTGATGGTGTAGTATGTAGTTTTACTTTTATGTGTTAATTGGTTCTTGATGGAGTTGATATTGTTTGTTATTCTTCTGGATTTCGATTTTATATTGTCACTTAGATTATTTGTGTGGTTTTTTAAGGCCGTGAAAAGATTATCGAACATTCTGACGAAAACAATAAACTACGACTAATTAAAATTGATTGATTTTATTCAATTTAAAGCTATGTATGATTTAACTTATCAAGAATTTAGTAGGTAACTTAATCACTGTTATTATTAACACTAATTTCTGTTATCTTTCTTTGTTTTGGCACATGGTTTATCACTATTTTTGTCTTTTTGTTGACTGTTACATTTCTCTTGAGAAAAGGAAAACTAACATAAACTTTCACAAGCAAAAGAGAGATAGAGATATACACAATTCACCTGTCGGTTCCCAAGGTGATAATAGTTTGTGACTCAACTGATAGAGGGACCACCTGCAGGCGCGAAATTCAAACGAGTCCGTTAGCCGGCTATTACAAAATATTTAGCTATTACTTGGAAAATGTGTTAATAAAAAAAAAATAAAATTGAGGTAATAATGTTAATTTTTTTTTTTAATAAGATATTTATATATTGAAATATTTGTGTATTTTACGGTATTTTATTTTTTTCCCTGAGAAGACTAAGAAATTGTGTTGCTTTTTTTAGCTTAATAGGCAAAAGAAGCAGGGGTGGATCCACGGGGAGGGTAATGGAGGGTAATTACCCCCCCCCCGGTAGAACTTAAGAGTGAAATTCCTAAAAAAAAGAGTTGCTGCATAGGCGTAACTGGGGGGGAGTCCAAATGTTGTTAATCCTGCCCAAATTAAACTATAAAAGTAAAATTACGCATATATTTTTTACATTACATATATAGGGGGCTCATTTTTTTTTTAATTTTCTTTTTACGAAAAACAAAAAAATAAAAAAAAAATCAAAAAAGAAATTTAAAAAAAAACTGAAAAAAAAATTAAAAAAAAATCACATATTTTTTAAGATTCTTTTTTTTGACAAACAAATTACCTCACATTCTAATTCTTATTACGCTTTTTATATCAATACGACCGTACCTAGCAACGTAAATGGGAGGGGGCATTATGTTGTAAAATCTCCCATACAAGGCATCAGTAAGGCGTCTTAAAAAAGATGCCTTGAAGACGTTACCTTTTGTAACATACGACGTCGTTAAGACGTCTTTAAGATGCATATACGGTGAAAACCGACGTTCTGAAGACATCTTGAATGACGAGATACGACATATTTAAGATCTCTTTAAGTCATCTTTCTGCTGTCTGGGCTAGCGACGTTTTCACGTCAACTCTAATGTAATATTTTGAAAACGCTGCTATGCGAAAAATGGAGTTACTGCTATAGACCATCGAATTTTTAAAAATCTTCGCCTGCGGTGCTAGGGCTTTATTACGTTATTTCTTAATTTAAGAATATAAAAGTTAAGTCTTTGAATTTTACCCCCCCAGGACTACTTCCTGGATCCGCCCCTGGCCAAAAGATTATTTCCCCTAAAAAAAATTGTTTGTCTATGTGTCTGACTGTCAGGCCTGTAACCAAGAAAAAAGTCTAGTGGGGCTAACGCGTTTACAGGCAGCTAAAAAATAAACATCTGGAAATTTATCGTATTTAAATTAAATGCTATACACCTTATAAAAGCATCAGGGGGGGGCTCAAAAATTTCCAAACGGCTCAGCCCCCGTTCGCCGCCGGATACAGGTCTGCTGTCTGTGTGTTGGTCTGCGTGGGAAAATTTGTGACTCGTCACAATCAGGTCTATTCACATGTACCATTGAAATCTATTCAATATTGACAAAAATTACAATCCCATGCAGTTTTAATACAGTTGACGTAAATGACCTTGCAATTTTCGTCAATATTGCCACAAATCTCAATCTTAATGGTACATGTGAAGAGGCCTGAATAACCTGAGAATTGGTCACGATAACTCGAGAATCATCAAGCGTTAACGCTTTGAGCTAACACTGAGAATTCGTTATCGTAGTAAATACTAAACGTTTTTGCCAACGAACTAACAACTCTTCTTTCTAGAATACGCATACCGTTATTATAAAGTATCACCAACATCTCGGTTTGTTTGTAAACAAATAGTAGGTATATTCAGGCCTGAACAATAACAATTACCAGTAACTGTTATTCTTGTCTCTGTTAGAACAAAGCTGTGCGAGTAAGACAGACAAATGTATATGTTGGCTACGTTTTTTTCAGTTTTTACAAATGCAATGCCTATTCTAGAGAGAAGAGTTATTAGTTCGTTGGTTCTTGCCTATTAATATATATTAATAGGAACCTAAAATCCTAAAATCCTATAGGAACCCCAGGCAACATTTGTTATTAATTACCAGTTGTTACAGTAAAAAAATAACGTTGTTCTGTTCTGTTCTGTTCTGTTGTTCTGATTAAAAAAAAAATAATTTTACCTGAAAAAAATCAATCTTTTTTGATTTTTTATTTTGGATCTTTGATTTTTTTTCTTTGTATTTTTTTTATTTTTTGTATTTTATCAGAATTTTTTATTTTTTTTCCATTTTATTTCTCTAGTTTTACTTTCGCATAGGAAAAGTCTTGCGTTGGTAAAAAAGATTTTTTATTGATTTTTTTTAATTTCCTCAGCAATAAAAGCTAATTTCCGCGAAAAATTAAATTCTGTTCGCTCACTATAACTCGAGAACGCGTTAACGTTTTGACCTAATCAAGGGCGTACATCTTTTTCTTCTATGGGGGGGGGGGTAATACCCAGGGCCGGCCATAGCAAAAAAAAACACCCTAAAATAAAGCTTTGTGCGCCTACAAACAAAAAAAAAATGCCCCCCAAAAAATGCCATCAAGAAAAAAAGCTTTGTTCCTGACGGTTTCTACCAAACGTGGCGCCCCTGCAAAAAAAATGACGGCGCCCAAAAAAATACCCTAAGACAAAAGCTTTGTCCCTGACGGTTTCTACCAAACTTGGCTCCCAAAAAAATACCAACAAGAAAAAAAACTGTGTCCCTGACGGTTTCTATCAAACTTGGCGCCCTGCAAACAAAATGGCGTCCACGCCTATGGGGGGGGGGGGGTAATTACCCCCATTACCACCCTCATCTACGCCCTTGGATCTAATTAGGTTTTTAAAGACCTCAATTCATTATCTCATAAGTATGTGCGAAATTCGACCCACGAACAAAATTTTACTTAATTCATTTTAAATATTTTTACTCACTGTTTCGTCCAAACTTTCCAACGTTTCGTTATCGTCAAAAGTTAACGTGTATAAGTCATATAAATACGTCGTATCTTTCTTGTAATGTCTCTTGCGCTTTAATGAGCTCATTTTGATAATAATTCATAAATTTTAATAACTCCACGATAAGAAAAATATAGTAAACACTGCACCACAACTTAATGCATTTATTTTTAACAAAAACCCACTCAAAAATATAAAAATTTACGATAAAATTTGAAATTACACTCGATTTTTACGCTGTTAAAATTTTAATATTGTTTAGAAAGGTATAAAAGTGCTGCTTGTAGTTTAGCGTAATAATTCTGATTTCAATCGGGCGATTTCTATTGTAATAAAAATTTCATGGGATTATTACTACAGAAGTAGTACACAAATAAAAACAATATATTAATCTAAATGAACTAGAGTTGTAAAAACACCGTTTTTTTTTGAAGGCTTGTTTTTTTTTAATTTTTTTTTGTGTTTTTTTTTGTTTTTTTGTGAAAGTATTTAAAAATGACAACTTTTGTATTTTAGGATCAATTAGAGACTGTTTTCAATAGTTTTTATTAGTTTTTATTTCAAAATACTTTATTCTTCGTGAAATAATAAAATATATAGATTATACGCCTTCTGTTAACGAGTTTAGGAGTCACATACCCTCACTTTTCTAACGTGTCAAATTTATGAAGCCTGTTTATGATGCCTGGCCGCAAAAAAAGCAACATATCAAATCTTTTTATAGACACACAAACTAACGGAAAAGTTCCGAAAGTGAGATGCATGTTTTGTAAAACACTGGTGTCGAAAAATAGAGTTGTTACAACTCAGTTGTAAAAAACCGTTTTAAATTAAATACATTTTTTTATAATCTGTCATCCTTCATACATGAATTTTACAATAAAAAATGTGTTAATTTTTAATAAAAAACAAATTTGTTTTTTTATAACTGTGTTTTTTGTAATAAAAAACAAATTTGTTTTTTTTTTATAAAGTCTAGCTTTGTTTTAAAACGTTTTTTTTTTGTGTTTTAAAAAAAAACAAATGTTTTTTTTTTTTAATTTACAACTCTAAAATGAACAGGGTGTTAGTTTTAGCGTTTTTTCCACTGCATAGTTCACCAAAATTGTATACCGGGTGTTTCAGGAAGGTGATTCACTTAAATTTTTAATTTTTTAGGATTTTTTGACATAGCATGTTTTTGGCACTTTTAGTTTCGCTAAAAACGAAATAAACTTTATATTTTTAAATGGAATACCCTGTATATTTTTACATATTTCGATTCAGAAATCCATTCCGAGAACAAGCATTTGCCAATTTTTGAAAGATCATGTAAATTTTTAATGCTAAGTTTTTCCAAATAAACTATTCATCTGTGGTATCAAGCCAATTTTTGAAAGATCATGTAAATTTTTAATGCTAAGTTTTTCCAAATAAACTATTCATCTGTGGTATCAAAATGTTAGCAAGAGAATTTTCTCTCATTTTGATCTAATCAGCTACCCTCTTTCCATTAAAAAAAAATTGCTTATGGACCAAAGTATGATTTACGAACTTTTAAGGGCGTACCACATTTAGAGTTTTAGGAAAAAAATTATAATAGTATTTTTCTTAAGATACTAGATCAAAAATTAAGCGAATAAGCTAATTTAAGGCACTCTAGATCTAAAATAAAAATTTAAATAAAAAATTACATGACCTGTCAAAAATTGACAAGTGCAACATGCTTGTTCTAAAATTTGATTTCTGAATCAAAATATATATGTAAAAATTTACAGAGTGTTGTAATAAAAAATTGAAAGTTCTGGCGAAACTGGAAGTGCCAAAAAAATTCTATGCCAAAATATCATAAATTATACATAATGTAGCTCCTGCAAATTTCACGATCGTACCTAAAAAAGTAAAAAAGTTAAGGAGGGGTGAACTACCTTCACTAAACACACGTTATAGTACTAGACGTCTATAATAAATTTTTATCTTTTCTTTTTACGAAATATCAAATGATACAAATAAAATGCGCCGCGGCCAAATTTGACAAGTTTTTTTTTTTAAGTTTAAATACAAAAATGTGTCGATTTTTAATTAGGTATTTAACTAACAGAGATATACAATTTTGTATATTTTTTAAAGTTATATTTTAAACGAGATTTAACAGAAACACACATGGGCAATTCCAAGACAGACCAACTCAGCCATTTTCCTCAATTTCTTATTTTGCCTACACATAGATACTATCTCTATATGACTCGGAAATAAATTTTAAACCTTTATCCTTTGTAGTTTTGGAGATATATATCTCCGGATATCCGGTTTTAAAATTTTTTAAATATCGCCAAAAACACTTGTCAGTGCTCTACTTAAATGAAAATATCTGAAAAACTATAAAAGTTAGATATTTTGTTCTGGTCACATTTTTAAGCTAACAAATTGTTTTTTTTTAATAAAAAATAAAACAAGTCAAGTCCAAAATGAAATATTTTTTAGCGGCTTTTTACATCAAAAATGCCACTTTTATTTACATGAAAAAATTATTTGCTGTTATTTTCTCAAGATGTGGTTCAAATTTAAAGATGGCCATTCTATTGGTTCGTCTGGAATAAAATAAAATGCTGGAGTGCGTAGCGTAGATTAGATCAGTGGCGAGTCTCGGGCCAATCTTGACCGTCAGTTCTTTACTTAAATGACAATATCTAGAAATCTATAAATTTCGTTCATTCCTTATTTTTAAGCTAGTTAATCGCTTTTTTTAATAAATATTAAAAAATTAGGATTAGGTTAAAAAAATGTCAAGTTCAAAATGAAATAATATTTAGCTCTGATCACACCAAAAGGGCCACTTTAATTTTCGTAAAAAAAATGTAAATATTTACTGTTCTTTTGACTATTTGTCGTTAAAATTTCAAGATGGTCGTTTTATTGTTTTGTCTGGAATTAGTTAAATTGCAGGAGCGCGCAGCGTAAATTAAATCGTTACTTTTGACAAAATCTACGATGCGCGCTCTTGCATTTTATTTTGTTCCAGACGAACCAATAGAATGGCCATCTTGAAATTTGAACCACATCTTAACAAAAGAACAGCAAATACTTTAATAATTTTTTTCATGAAAATAAAAGAAGCATTTTTGTTGTAATAAGCGGCTAAAAAATATTTCATTTTGGACTTCACTTGTTTTTGACCCAAATCCATGTTTCCATTGTACGAATGGTAGCGTACGTCATCATGGAATAGCTGCATTCAATTAAATATATTTTTTTTAATGAAAAAAAAAAACGGAACAAAATATGTCCAAATAAATCATTTTTGTTGGATGAAGATATTGTTTTTATGTGTGTAACTAATGGTTAAGTAAAACCGGATGTTGATATTGTTTTAAGTGTTATATACAGCGTACCAAAACACAATTAGGAACAATAATGCTGCTGTTTGGACTAGAGACACTAGAACTGCGCCTTAAGTTAGCAATTGCTCGCATAAGTGAGTCTCCCTGTGAGACACTCGCTGCTAATTAAGTTAAGACCTAGTGTCCCTAGTCACCACGTCATCAAAAAATACCCAAGTACCATTGTATTTTTCAAAAATTATGCCTCATGATATAATCTATTTTAATTTGGTGTTACGGATACTTTGCAACAGCAAAGGGGCTGTTCAACAGTTATGTCACCGACCTAGGGGGAAGGTGACAGCCCATATAAAATGTTCCAATTATATGTGACGAACTAGGGGGGGGGGGGGAGGGGGTCTAGAAATTTTTACCGAATTAAATCAAAATCGGACACTTTGGACAACAATTGGGCTTAAGCCCATATTCCAAAGAAACCTTTATCTCAAAGCGTTTTTGAGTTAGGTGAGAAAATATTTCAAATGGACATGTCCATATAAACTTTTTGAATTATTAATTAGTATCGTCTACCAAGAGAGCTGAAGTTCAATTTGAAAGAAATAAACGTTGAATAACTCCAGATCCGCTGATCCGATTTTCAAAAACCAAACACTGTTAAATCAAAAAAATACCTTTCACTTTCGGGTTTAGACCGTGTTAATGGATTTTCACTTTCCGACGTTTCGTCTCTTACTACTAGAGACGAAACGTCGGAAAGTGAAAATCCATTAACACGGTCTAAACCCGAAAGTGAAAGTTCTTTATATCTTAATGGCCGTGAAAGCTTAAAATCTAAAATACAAAAAAATACCTTTCAAATGAGAAATTGCTTGACATATGGGCCTATTTATACTTTAGTGATAGTGCCCCTTGACGACAGAAGGTTATGAAGTCTCTCATGTGAGTAAAAATAAAAGATCTTCCGCTCAAAACAAAAGTCAACGTTCTAAAGAATTTTTCTAAAAAACTATTTTTTTCAGAGTGAGTGTTATCCATTTTGAAAATTTCACACTGTATAAGAGGTATAAAATGGATTATTTTTGGAACACCCTGTGCGAACAATGGTTATTAGTCCGTGTCAATTTAATATGTTTTATTTATGTTTACCCTAAATTGGATCTCTTTTTCTTTAATAATATAAATGTGCATTTAGTGAATTTAAATGATATCTGAAAGTATACCGGGTGTCATAAATCCAATGTACTTTGGATCTATGACACCCGGTATACACCCTTAACTTCTGTATTTGTAAAGATAAAATTTTAATATTTGATAATATTATTTCTAACAAAAACAAAATATGTGTCATAGAATTTTAAAAAATCAGAAATCTCTCAATAGTGCTCAATATCTCGCACGTAGACTATTTCGCCATCTGGTGGATTTCAGTCATTACATAACACGAAAAAGCTAGTTAAAACTGCGGAGTGTCACAGGGTTGATGGAAACGATCCATGCACTAACTTTTTATACAAGTGGAATTGCCTTTTTTTTTCGTTTTGACTACAATTTTTATTTTTAATTAATTTGAATTATTCGACTTGAATAAAAAGTTAGCAAAATGTTGTTTTATGTGTCAAAAGTTGAGGTTCCTTAAGTACATTATAGGTACCAAATTTCAAATTTAAATCTTAGAAAATACAGAAGTTAAGGGGAGGGTACATTGGATCTGTGACACCCGGTATATTCATAAATTGGTGGGCAAATCATAGCAGACCGATTAAATGATGTATACGTCATATATGAGCGCCCAACGGTTTTAACAAGTAACCAAATTTGGTTATATAGGCCTAAAAACACTGACTAAACATATCATTTTCAATTTTTTTTTACAGAAAAAAAGAATGTCCATATACCTAAGCCATATTATATCATTAATATCACAGTGCCTGTGTCATAGACTCACAAAAAAATAAACGTTAGTTACTCGCATAACCATAATACATAACATTCGAGACCTTGATCGGCTTAAGCCGCATGCGCCGTATTGAGTCCTGTGAGCAGGCTTATAACCTCGCTTATAACGTTATGTTTATATTTATGCGAGCACGTGGAGGGCCTATTCAGAAGCATGCATAAGAATATAAAACATAAGAATGCGATGCCTTGATTACAAGTTACATGGCGGCACATCAAGCCAATCACGGCGTCGCCTCCAGAGAGCACAAAGATGACTTAAAGAGATCTTAAAGAAGTCGTAGCTCGTCATTCAAGACGTCTTAAAAACGTCGGTTTTCGCCGTATATGTATCTTAAAGACGTCTTAATGACGTTGTATGTTACAAAAGGTAACGTTTTAAGACATCTTTTTTAAGACGCCTTACTGACGCCTTGCACAGGCGACTTAACAACATAATACCCCCTCCCATTTAAGTTGCTAGGTACGGTCGTATTAATATAAAAAGCGTAATAAGAATTAGAATGAGAGGTCATTTGTTTTTTTGAATTTTTTTTTTGTTTTTTTTTTGAAAATGTCTTTTTTGATTTTTTTTTATTTTTTTTTTATTTTCTTGTTTTTCAAAGAAGATCTTTTAAAAAAATGTTTTTTTTTTAATAGTTGATTGTGGTTAATTTATTTTTAGCGATGATTATCGAAGCTAAGACGTCTTGTACCGATACTTAAAAGACATCTTATAGACATCATAATCAGATATCTATTAAACATCCCTAAATAGAAGTCCATAAGATATCCTTTTTATGTCTTTAGGCGTCCAGACATAATTAAGATCTAAGAAAGACGTCTTTAAGATATCATGTGCTGTCTGGGTATGTATTACGTTCTTATGCGAGACTGTGGATATGCCCTTAACAAGACCATATTTTTCTTACGTATTTTTGTTAGGTTGAGGTTTTTTATTTTTTTGTGTGTCTCTGTTATAAAATTTTCATAATTTGATTATATTAAAAACCCTGTGGAAAACATGAAAAAAATTTCTAAAAAAATCTATCTTCAATACTAAAAAAAGAAGCTATTTAATCTGACCAATCCTGTTGCTGATTTTAAATTACCTACAAATTAGTTATTAGTAACTATGGTTTGGACTTGCAATTGTTGACGCGTGCATTGTTTGAGACTTTCAACTTTAGAATTTTTTAGATTATTATATTTTGACAAAACCGACAGAGGCTATCAAATATTCTATTATAGGGTCACTCCATCCGGCGGTGGTTTTTTTACATTAATAAATATTTATGTCACATTAATCACCATGTCAACCTACAGAATATGTACCTGCAATAATTAAATTTGCTTCCATAGCTAAACATTCAACTTTTAAAGGTAATTTAGCATCAGCAACAGTATAGTTCCACTTAAAGCGTTCTTATTTTTGAATTGAACGAAAATAGATTTTTTTTACATTTTTTTCATATTTTCCAGAGGGTTTTTAATATACCCTCAAATTTCTGTACGCTAGTTCTGGAACAGGCTGTATAAATTATTGTAAAACTAAATTTGGTTTCTTAATTACTTAATTAATTACCTGCTTAAAAATCTCAATAAAGTGCATTTTATACAAAATATTTTTCACCAGAGGGTCGTCATCATCAAGCCCTTCACATTCTGGCATCATTTTGAACTAAATATCACAAAAATTGTAGTTTTTTTACAAAAAAAAAATCACAAAAAATATTAATATATATATATTTTTTTCACTTTTTATGTTTTAAATTAAAATAGGTGTAATAAATTTGGCACATGAGAATCATTGCTTGACGTTCGTAAAATGTGTAAGATACATTAAATTACCAGGTGAGTTAATTTATTAACTGATAATAAAATGATAAAAATTTATCAGGTGAATTGTAAATAAAAAATTTATGTTGAAATAGTTCGTCTATTACGGATTAATAAAAAGTATAGTCACTTTTCAAAAAACAAAAAAATTAAAAATTCAGTTTTTTATTTATTTAAATAAATATGTTAATTTCAAAAAAACAAAATTTTAACCCCTTAACGCACTCGCCCGAGTTAACTCGTTCACACTAGGTTGGCTTTTTTCCGCTCACCCGATTTAACTCGGGCGGGCCTAGAATGTAGAAAATAAAGTTTTTTTTTTATTTTCTCAACACTATTTGTTATTGTCGTTCAGTGTAGACTAAAAATTAAGAAAAAAAAAAAAAAATTGGTGAAAAATTAACCACTTTTCCGAAAAAAGTCCAAACCAATTTTTGAATTTAGAATTACTCTAATTAATTAGAATCTAGCGGCGCGCTGCGACGTTAAAACAGCTGCTACACACAGTGGCTTTGACTTTTTTTTTACAAAAAACTAAATAACAGTTTTTTAACTTTAGAACATACTATTATTTATCATGTTTTCAGACTGTGAAATCAATTTTCTTCACCTATAGCAATAATAATTTTTTCTCTCCTAGTAGGAGTAAATTTTATAAACAAATGATTTCGGTCACTTTAGATGTTTCAGTTCTTTGTGCAATTTTTAGTAATTAAACCCAAGAAAACAGCTTTAAATAACTTTTTATTTATTAAATATAATTAATTATAATTAGGTATTACCAATTAATACAATCAATAATTAGCTAAATATTATGAAAAAAATAAAAAAAATAAATAATTTTTTTAAACGTCAGTTCAAAGTATTTATTTGAGCAAATGTCATTGATCGAGGCTACTTGATTTTTATGAAAATTTCAAAAAATATAATTTCTGTTAATAATTTATTTTATTATTTGAATAAAAAGTTAAATAGTGCTAGTAGTGAAAAAACTAATATATAAACTACGGTAGAGAAGACTACGCTCGGCTATAAAAAATGTCTTCTCTACCTTGGAACATAATTACTATTACTCACTTATACCCTCTAACCCCACCCTAATTTTTACCAAAAATAATCCCAACCGAGAATTTTGAGTAAGAAATCTATGTATTAAATAAATCTATGATTTCAAGCCCAACTAATTTATTGTATACGACTATAGTCACAAATTATGACTATAAATATTCACAATTTCTTAAGTCAGCCCAACCGAAAGATTTTTTTAATCAAAATTATTATTTTTTTTTCATATAAAAAGTCCTAAAATGTACAGTTCTGTATTGGTTCTGTATTGCTTCTAAGCAATAATTTTATTTTTTTTTTTACAAAACTTTAGTTTATCTCTGATCCTTCTGTAAGAAATTAAAAGAAATAAAATAAACTGAGAATATTACAGTTCCACCGCACTTACTTGTTTGAGTAAAGGTTCGGATAAGTTTTAAGGTCTAAAACGGATACCCAGACAGCACAAAGATGTCGTAACCCGTTATTCAAGACGTCTTAAGAACGTCGGTTTTCCCCGTATATGCATCTTAAAGACGTCTTAACGAGCAAAAATTTTTGCATATGTTTTTCTTTAATTTTCTTTAATTATTAATTATTTTTCTTCTAAATCTGTTCAGGAAACTAATTTACTTTCGGGAAATATAAATTCTTTTTAAAATCAAGCTTGATTTATCAAAATATTTGTATTTTTTTGTCGACGCACTATGCTGCCCAAAAAGGAAAAACGAATGTCATAAATAAAACATAAAATCATCCAATAAACAATAACTAGACTATTCTGCATTATAAAAATGCATTGGTTTTGTTTTTAGTTAATTAGGGTCTAAACGCCAGTCGATTTTCTATATCGATGTAAAATTTAAAGGGTGCCAAAGTAACGCATTCATGCTCGATTGATCAAAAAATTTGTTTTTTTTTTGTCGACGCACTATGCTGCTCAAGCCCTGTTTTGGTGTCCAAAAAGGAAAAACGAATGTCATAAATAAAACATAAAATCGTCTAATAAACAATAACTAGAATATTCTGCGTTATAAAAATACATTGGTTTTGTTTTTAGTTAATTTGGGTCTAAACGCCAGTCGATTTTCTATACGGATGTAAAATTTAAAGGCTGCCAAAGTACAGCATTCATGCTGGATTGATCAAAAGATTTGTTTTTTTTTTGTCGACGCACAATGCTGCCAAAAAGGAAAAACGAATTTTATAAATAAAACATAAAATCATCTAATAAACAATAACTAGACTTTTCTGCGTTATAAAAATAAATTGGTTTTGTTTTTAGTTAATTAGGGTCTAAACGCCAGTCGATTTTCTATACGGATGTAAAATTTAAAGGCTGCCACAGTACAGCATTCATGCTGGATTGATCAAAAGATTTGTTTTCTTTTTGTCGACGCACTATGCTGCCAAAAAGGAAAAACGAATTTTATAAATAAAACATAAAATCATCTAATAAACAATAACTAGACTTTTCTGCGTTATAAAAATAAATTGGTTTTGTTTTTAGTTAATTAGGGTCTAAACGCCAGTCGATTTTCTATACCGATGTAAAATTTAAAGGGTGCCAAAGTAACGCATTCATGCTCGATTGATCAAAAAATTTGTTTTTTTTTTGTCGACGCACTATGCTGCTCAAGCCCTGTTTTGGTGTCCAAAAAGGAAAAACGAATTTCATAAATAAAACATAAAATCATCCAATAAACAATAACTAGACTATTCTGCATTATAAAAATGCATTGGTTTTGTTTTTAGTTAATTAGGGTCTAAACGCCAGTCGATTTTCTATACGGATGTAAAATTTAAAGGCTGCCAAAGTACAGCATTCATGCTGGATTGATCAAAAGATTGGTTGTTTTTTGTCGGCGCACTATGCATATGCTGCCAAAAAGGAAAAACGAATTTTATAAATAAAACATAAAATCGTCTAATAAACAATAACTAGAATATTCTGCGTTATAAAAATACATTGGTTTTGTTTTTAGTTAATTAGGGTCTAAACGCCAGTCGATTTTCTATACCGATGTAAAACTTAAAGGGTGACAAAGTAACGCATTCATACTGGATTGATCAAAAGATTTGTTTTTTTTTTGTCGACGCACTATGCTGCCAAAAAGGAAAAACGAATTTTATAAATAAAACATAAAATCATCTAATAAACAATAACTAGACTTTTCTGCGTTATAAAAATAAATTGGTTTTGTTTTTAGTTAATTAGGGTCTAAACGCCAGTCGATTTTCTATACCGATGTAAAACTTAAAGGGTGCCAAAGTAACGCATTCATGCTCGATTGATCAAAAAATTTGTTTTTTTTTTGTCGACGCACTATGCTGCTCAAGCCCTGTTTTGGTGTCCAAAAAGGAAAAACGAATTTCATAAATAAAACATAAAATCATCCAATAAACAATAACTAGACTATTCTGCATTATAAAAATGCATTGGTTTTGTTTTTAGTTAATTAGGGTCTAAACGCCAGTCGATTTTCTATACGGATGTAAAATTTAAAGGCTGCCAAAGTACAGCATTCATGCTGGATTGATCAAAAGATTGGTTGTTTTTTGTCGGCGCACTATGCATGTGCTGCCAAAAAGGAAAAACGAATTTTATAAATAAAACATAAAATCATCCAATAAACAATAACTAGACTTTTCTGAGTTATAAAAATAAATTGGTTTTGTTTTTAGTTAATTAGGGGGGTCTAAACGCCAGTCGATTTTCTATACCGATGTAAAATTTAAAGGGTGCCAAAGTAACGCATTCATGCTCGATTGATCAAAAAATTTGTTTTTTTTTTGTCGACGCACTATGCTGCTCAAGCCCTGTTTTGGTGTCCAAAAAGGAAAAACGAATGTCATAAATAAAACATAAAATCATCTAATAAACAATAACTAGACTATTCTGCGTTATAAAAATACATTGGTTTTGTTTTTAGTTAATTAGGGTCTAAACGCCAGTCGATTTTCTATACGGATGTAAAATTTAAAGGCTGCCAAAGTACAGCATTCATGCTGGATTGATCAAAAGATTGGTTGTTTTTTGTCGGCGCACTATGCATATGCTGCCAAAAAGGATAAACGAATTTTATAAATAAAACATAAAATCATCTAATAAACAATAACTAGACTTTTCTGCGTTATAAAAATAAATTGGTTTTGTTTTTAGTTAATTAGGGTCTAAACGCCAGTCGATTTTCTATACGGATGTAAAATTTAAAGGCTGCCAAAGTACAGCATTCATGCTGGATTGATCAAAAGATTGGTTGTTTTTTGTCGACGCACTATGCATATGCTGCCAAAAAGGAAAAACGAATTTTATAAATAAAACATAAAATCATCTAATAAACAATAACTAGACTATTCTGCGTTATAAAAATACATTGGTTTTGTTTTTAGTTAATTAGGGTCTAAACGCCAGTCGATTTTCTATACGGATGTAAAATTTAAAGGCTGCCAAAGTACAGCATTCATGCTGGATTGATCAAAAGATTGGTTGTTTTTTGTCGGCGCACTATGCATATGCTGCCAAAAAGGAAAAACGAATTTTATAAATAAAACATAAAATCATCCAATTAACAATAACTAGACTTTTCTGAGTTATAAAAATAAATTGGTTTTGTTTTTAGTTAATTAGGGGGGTCTAAACGCCAGTCGATTTTCTATACCGATGTAAAATTTAAAGGGTGCCAAAGTAACGCATTCATGCTCGATTGATCAAAAAATTTGTTTTTTTTTTGTCGACGCACTATGCTGCTCAAGCCCTGTTTTGGTGTCCAAAAAGGAAAAACGAATGTCATAAATAAAACATAAAATCGTCTAATAAACAATAACTAGAATATTCTGCGTTATAAAAATACATTGGTTTTGTTTTTAGTTAATTAGGGTCTAAACGCCAGTCGATTTTCTATACCGATGTAAAACTTAAAGGGTGACAAAGTAACGCATTCATACTGGATTGATCAAAAGATTTGTTTTTTTTTTTGTCGACGCACTATGCTGCCAAAAAGGAAAAACTAATTTTATAAATAAAACATAAAATCATCTAATAAACAATAACTAGACTTTTCTGCGTTATAAAAATAAATTGGTTTTGTTTTTAGTTAATTAGGGTCTAAACGCCAGTCGATTTTCTATACCGATGTAAAACTTAAAGGGTGCCAAAGTAACGCATTCATGCTCGATTGATCAAAAAATTTGTTTTTTTTTTGTCGACGCACTATGCTGCTCAAGCCCTGTTTTGGTGTCCAAAAAGGAAAAACGAATGTCATAAATAAAACATAAAATCATCTAATAAACAATAACTAGACTATTCTGCGTTATAAAAATACATTGGTTTTGTTTTTAGTTAATTAGGGTCTAAACGCCAGTCGATTTTCTATACGGATGTAAAATTTAAAGGCTGCCAAAGTACAGCATTCATGCTGGATTGATCAAAAGATTGGTTGTTTTTTGTCGGCGCACTATGCATATGCTGCCAAAAAGGAAAAACGAATTTTATAAATAAAACATAAAATCATCCAATAAACAATAACTAGACTTTTCTGCGTTATAAAAATAAATTGGTTTTGTTTTTAGTTAATTAGGGGGGTCTAAACGCCAGTCGATTTTCTATACCGATGTAAAATTTAAAGGGTGCCAAAGTAACGCATTCATGCTCGATTGATTAAAAAATTTGTTTTTTTTTTGTCGACGCACTATGCTGCTCAAGCCCTGTTTTGGTGTCCAAAAAGGAAAAACGAATGTCATAAATAAAACATAAAATCGTCTAATAAACAATAACTAGAATATTCTGCGTTATAAAAATACATTGGTTTTGTTTTTAGTTAATTAGGGTCTAAACGCCAGTCGATTTTCTATACCGATGTAAAACTTAAAGGGTGACAAAGTAACGCATTCATACTGGATTGATCAAAAGATTTGTTTTTTTTTTGTCGACGCACTATGCTGCCAAAAAGGAAAAACGAATTTTATAAATAAAACATAAAATCATCTAATAAACAATAACTAGACTTTTCTGCGTTATAAAAATAAATTGGTTTTGTTTTTAGTTAATTAGGGTCTAAACGCCAGTCGATTTTCTATACCGATGTAAAACTTAAAGGGTGCCAAAGTAACGCATTCATGCTCGATTGATCAAAAAATTTGTTTTTTTTTTGTCGACGCACTATGCTGCTCAAGCCCTGTTTTGGTGTCCAAAAAGGAAAAACGAATTTCATAAATAAAACATAAAATCATCCAATAAACAATAACTAGACTATTCTGCATTATAAAAATGCATTGGTTTTGTTTTTAGTTAATTAGGGTCTAAACGCCAGTCGATTTTCTATACCGATGTAAAATTTAAAGGGTGCCAAAGTAACGCATTCATGCTCGATTGATCAAAAAATTTGTTTTTTTTTTGTCGACGCACTATGCTGCTCAAGCCCTGTTTTGGTGTCCAAAAAGGAAAAACGAATGTCATAAATAAAACATAAAATCATCTAATAAACAATAACTAGACTATTCTGCGTTATAAAAATACATTGGTTTTGTTTTTAGTTAATTAGGGTCTAAACGCCAGTCGATTTTCTATACCGATGTAAAACTTAAAGGGTGACAAAGTAACGCATTCATACTGGATTGATCAAAAGATTTGTTTTTTTTTTGTCGACGCACTATGCTGCCAAAAAGGAAAAACGAATTTTATAAATAAAACATAAAATCATCTAATAAACAATAACTAGACTTTTCTGCGTTATAAAAATAAATTGGTTTTGTTTTTAGTTAATTAGGGTCTAAACGCCAGTCGATTTTCTATACCGATGTAAAATTTAAAGGGTGCCAAAGTAACGCATTCATGCTCGATTGATCAAAAAATTTGTTTTTTTTTTGTCGACGCACTATGCTGCTCAAGCCCTGTTTTGGTGTCCAAAAAGGAAAAACGAATTTCATAAATAAAACATAAAATCATCCAATAAACAATAACTAGACTATTCTGCATTATAAAAATGCATTGGTTTTGTTTTTAGTTAATTAGGGTCTAAACGCCAGTCGATTTTCTATACGGATGTAAAATTTAAAGGCTGCCAAAGTACAGCATTCATGCTGGATTGATCAAAAGATTGGTTGTTTTTTGTCGGCGCACTATGCATATGCTGCCAAAAAGGAAAAACGAATTTCATAAATAAAACATAAAATCATCTAATAAACAATAACTAGACTTTTCTGCGTTATAAAAATAAATTGGTTTTGTTTTTAGTTAATTAGGGTCTAAACGCCAGTCGATTTTCTATACCGATGTAAAACTTAAAGGGTGCCAAAGTAACGCATTCATGCTGGATTGATCAAAAGATTTGTTTTTTTTTTGTCGACGCACTATGCTGCCAAAAAGGAAAAACGAATTTTATAAATAAAACATAAAATCATCTAATAAACAATAACTAGACTATTCTGCGTTATAAAAATGCATTGGTTTTGTTTTTAGTTAATTAGGGTCTAGACGCCAGTCGATTTTCTATACCGATGTAAAACTTAAAGGGTGACAAAGTAACGCATTCATGCTGGATTGATCAAAAGATTTGTTTTTTTTTTGTCGACGCACTATGCTGCCAAAAAGGCAAACGAATTTTATAAATAAAACATAAAATCATCTAATAAACAATAACTAGACTATTCTGCGTTATAAAAATACATTGGTTTTGTTTTTAGTTAATTAGGGTCTAAACGCCAGTCGATTTTCTATACCGATGTAAAACTTAAAGGGTGACAAAGTAACGCATTCATGCTGGATTGATCAAAAGATTTGTTTTTTTTTGTCGACGCACTATGCTGCCAAAAAGGAAAAACGAATTTCATAAATAAAACATAAAATCGTCTAATAAACAATAACTAGACTATTCTGCGTTATAAAAATACATTGGTTTTATTTTTAGTTAATTAGGGTCTAAACGCCAGTCGATTTTTTATACCGATGTAAAACTTAAAGGGTGCCAAAGTAACGCATTCATGCTGGATTGATCAAAAGATTTGTTTTTTTTTGTCGACGCACTATGCTGCCAAAAAGGAAAAACGAATTTTATAAATAAAACATAAAATCATCTAATAAACAATAACTAGACTATTCTGCGTTATAAAAATGCATTGGTTTTGTTTTTAGTTAATTAGGGTCTAAACGCCAGTCGATTTTCTATACCGATGTAAAACTTAAAGGGTGCCAAAGTAACGCATTCATGCTGGATTGATCAAAAGATTTGTTTTTTTTTTGTCGACGCACTATGCTGCCAAAAAGGAAAAACGAATTTTATAAATAAAACATAAAATCATCTAATAAACAATAACTAGACTATTCTGCGTTATAAAAATGCATTGGTTTTGTTTTTAGTTAATTAGGGTCTAAACGCCAGTCGATTTTCTATACCGATGTCAAACTTAAAGGGTGCCAAAGTAACGCATTCATGCTCGATTGATCAAAAGATTTGTTTTTTTTTGTAGACGCACTATGCTGCCCAAAAAGAAAAACGAATTTCATAAATATATAAAATCATCTAATAAACAATAACTAGACTATTCTGCATTATAAAAATGCATTGGTTTTGTTTTAAGTTAATTAGGGTCTTAACGCCAGTCGATTTTCTATACCGATGTAAAATTTAATTTTAAAGCATATACTGTTGCGCGTATACCAAAATAGCATTTTTTCTTAACATACTTTAGGATTTAGTAATATCCGAGGTAATATCATTGTACAAATATATATTTAACGAATAAACATAATGTTTGAGGTAAAATTAATTTTTAAACTTATTTTTATATTAAAGCCTTAGACCATATTTTTTTAATGACAGGCGCAAATAAAATATGCAAATAGTTACACGCGCACTGACGCGCATTTCTAATTTTTATATCAAAAAATTTCAGAAACCCTCTAAGCTAATGATATGAATTTTTGCTCGTAATCTAATATATTGAATGGTTTTAATTAAATACAGGGTTATTCAGAAATAAGTTCAAAAAATTTAACAGGTGATTTTACGTTAAAAAATACAAAAAAAGTTCCTATAATGGGTGGTCCTGAAATGAGCCCTAAGGGAGTTACTACCCTCCTAAGGGTACATCTAAAAAGTAGTGTTTATTTAATATTTCTGGAACCCTATAAACCACAGTAACGTATTTTTGCACATGCCTTAGCATTAATAAAGGCTACCGTTTCAAGTAATTTTTATTTAGTAATGTCACTTTTTTTCCCCAAACATTTTTATCCGTAGATTTTTTGACATTCCGTCCCTAGTTAAAATTACCAAATAAAAATTTCATAAAATTATAGCCTTTATTAATGTTAAGGGATATGCAAAAATTGGTTACTGTGGTTTATAGGATTACAGAAATATTAAATAAAAACTACTTTTTAGATGTACCCTTAGGAGGGTCGTAGTTCCCTTAGACCTCATTTCCAGACCAACTTTTGTAGGAACTTTTTTACATATTTTTTAACGTAGAATCACCTCTTAAATTTCTCGAACTTATTTCTGAATAACCCTGTATTGTCCATATATTTTATTCAGGGCCGTACGAATTGGGAATTATTTTTAATTTCAAATTACACCCTTTTTAGCCAGAACCTTTCAATGTTAAAACTCAATAGTGATTTATGTATATTAAACCATTTAAGATATAATTTACTAAAAAAATACACTTTTTTTTTCTGTTTGGCAACATAGTGCGACGTTTTATACCACAAAATTTGCCAGAATAGTAAGCAATTTTGTAACAAGTTTGGAATTTATGTAGAACCCAGGTAGCAAAATAACATGACATTCACGTGAAAGTCACGTTAATATGTGACATGTGATGTTAAGATTGTAGTCTCATTTAACAAGAATGTAGCATGGTGGGGATGTCCTAAGTCCGCCACTAATAACATCACACAATGACATCCCGAAAATAACGTGTTTGTGACATCATAAATCCACATTCCTGTTATATCTAATATCTTATGGATGCCGTTACTGGTACTTTAATATTTAAATAATATTCTAGCTTTTTCTAAATTAAAACCATTAAAAACGCTATAACCCTATAAAAAAATCGGATTTAAAATCAATCAGTAATTAAAACAATCACAGATTGAAACAGATAGATTCTAAATACGAAATTGCAGATTAAGCGGAGAATATATTCCTTTAATCCGTGTCCGTGGTCTTGAGAAGCCCGGCAGAGCCCCCTATCCATTGGAAATCGTATAATGTGTATACAATTTCCTTATAATAATTTACTCTATCAACATCATCTTATATCGATTTTTTTGCTTCGAACGTCGGTGAGAAGCAAAATAACATGACATTCACGTGAAAGCCACGTTAATATGTGACATGCGATATATTCACAGCGTTGCTAAATATTTGTTATTAAATAACATGGTTGTCACGTCACACGTGTTACGTTGCAAATGTGATGTTAAATACATGTTATTTTTCAATATTATGTGATGTTAAGATTTAGTTTAAAAATACACCCAAAAGTGATGTTAATTTCTTGTAATATAACATCCCTTGCTACCTGGGAATGTACATCCCAAACGTGTCCTTGACTATACTTTTTCTTCGACTAAAAAATTTTTATAGCTCTTTTGTTATATTATTTAAGTCCATACTTAATTCTAGTGCCATGGTATAAATGTAAGCGTCATTTTTGATTATTTAAATTCATTATAATTTAGTTATTAATAAGCATTGAGATGTCGCCAGACCGAGTGACTTTTATTTATGTCCACCCCTTAAATTAAGATTAATTTTTATTCGATAATAACGAAACTTTGGTGATTTATATAATTTTACATTGGCTATAAAATGACCTATTTATTTTTTTTTGTTTTACTTCCGGGTTCGCCGGAAATGATCTCGGCTTTTGATTTCTAAATGGAACACCCCGTATATTTTTACCCCAAAATCAAATTCTGAGTACAACCATAATATGTTATATATATATTATATCACTTTTTTATTTTTTGACAGAACATGTAATTTTAACTTTAATAATAATTTTTTTCCAATAAATTTCTTTCAAAATACAATGATATTGGTATCAGTCTTTTAAGAAAAAAACGTGATACTATAGTATACGTACCGTATACGGTACTAGGGGTCATTAAAAAATGAGTTTCATTAAAAAATAATAATTTGGCTAGTTTTGAAGAGCTCGAAATTGGTTACCTACTAATTAAATAATACATTGTCTCATACTTCTTCTAGGAAAATTAATAAGCCAAGAATTAATTGCATATTTCAAAGCTAACTAGATTTAAAATTAAAATCAAAATAAAAAATGATATGTTCTGCCAAAAATTGATATGGTTACACTCAAAATTTAATTCTGAATCAAAATATGTAAAAATATACAGGGTGTTTATGGGAGGATTGGTGTAGTGGTCTACCGCGTCTGTACATGACAAGTCTACTAGCCAACTAGCGTGAGTTCGATTCTCACTGACGCCGATTTGCCTTTTTCAGTTAATTAATAATTGAAATTTAGCGAAGGCGAATGTGAAGCGGACACCTATAAAAACTGGTTCGAAAGTCAGTATAAGCCTGTGGTTCCCTCTACTACTAGCCCACAGAAGTCCTGAACTTAGGGGATGCTTACTTAAGTAAAATAGTACGAGGTTAAACAAACATGTAAAACATGTTCCATTTAAAAATAAACAGTTGAGGTGATTTCCGGCGAAACCGGAAGTGAAAAAAAATCAATTCTCCATTTTATAGCCAATGTAAAATTATATTAATCACCAAAGTTTCGTTTTTATCGAATAAAAATTAATCTTAATTTTAGGGATGGACATAAATAAAACTCACCCGTTATGTGCCTATTCTATCACAAGAGCGAAATTATAATATTCTCGCACAGTATGCCAGAATCTAGTAATCTTTTCAATTAAAATCATTATAAAATAGCTATAGTCGTCGACTATAGTCGCCGAAAAAAAAACTTCAAAAGCAAACGGAAAAATTAAATATGCATGCTTGCAACTGTCTTTCTAGTTTTTCTCTCTCACCCTAGTTCTATGAGTTTTCGGAAAATCCATACTCGTTTTAACACAGTACATTTACTAAAAAATATAAAAAACTTCACACAAACACGAACAAAACTGTAAATAATATTAAACTTTCCCGAATTTTTCCGCAAAAAAAGATTGTTCTCGTTTGAAAAATTCCAATCGTGTAACTTTTTCAAATTGAAATTTCTAGTGACATCAGTTCGCAAAATAAACGACGAAGTGTAAATAAAATTGCGGACTGCAGAGGAAAACGGGCTTTAAACACTCGTGATATAAAGATACGGTAAAAATGTATGTCGGGAGGCTGAAGCTATTTCATTATAACATTTTATTAGTGTAGGAGAAATGAATCAACACATATGTGTTTAGTATACATTGAGATGGCCCAGGTCTGGAGCAAGGAAGGGATTTTTTATTAAAAACTCCGGCTATAGGCCTACCTATGTAAATATATCGTTTTTCACTTCCCCCATCATAAAACTGAAAATTTTGTATTACTTAGTTTTTCGACGTTGGGGGCTGGAAGAGAATAAAAATTAATTTTTAATTGTTATTTTGTGATCGCCTAAAACCAATATTAATATTGGTTAATGTTTAATTAAATCACCAATTGGTCGTATGCCAAACAATTTTTAAGTTTTGGTTTGGTGGTGCGGTTAACACAAAGGTCCCTAGGCACCAGGTGTTGAGGGCTGTGAACCCCACACTGAACTAAACTAAACTAACTAAACTTGTTGTTAAAAGTAGGGACACTAGATTTAGGTAAAAGACCTTTACCCGTGGGTCTTTTCTCCTTAAAGTAAAACTACTTTTTTAAATTTGCCGAGATTTTGTAAAATATATTTGCTTTCTCAAGCATATAACGAGAAACGAACTGCATAGAAATATTTTTGTTGTAGTTTTCGTCTTATTTTTTTTTTGTTGTAAATCATTAATTGTAGGATAAAGTACCTACTGCTTTGTTTGTAGTAGCATTAAAGTAACAATATTCTGTTTTTTGTTTGTCTAAAATCACAAATTTTTGTACCAAAGTACACAATTTTCAACAACTGTTAAAAATGTCTGTCCGTCCGTCTGGCTGTCCGTAAGACAGGTTTTCTTATCCGCCCCCCCTTGGAATACTGTCTACACTTTTAAATATTATAAAAGCTTCATAATTTTATCGAATATATTTTTATTCTTTTTTTCATTTAATAAAAATTTATAAGTTTTATGTAAATTATTTTTTCTTCAAAAAATGTTGCCCCCCCCCCTGGGATTTTGAAAAGTCGCCCCTATGACTACAGAAAACGAATATATCTTCAAGGCTTATTTTTTCTTAATAACTTAAGAACTATTTGGCATAATATTTTTTAATCCAGCACTGGGCGTTTTCAGTTTAAATCATTAATGAGCAAGCATATATCTAAATGATTGATATATGGGTCATATTGTTGTTACAATATTTTCGGATTAATATATAAATATATTTGATAATGGACATTAAGCAGATCTGATTAATTTAAATATAATTGTAAATATATTCTTAACAAATAAATGTTATTTTTTTTGTTACAACATTTTATTAAGCATTTTTGAATTGCATTTAATTTTAGATTTTAAGCTTTCACGGCCATTAAGATATAAAGAACTTTCACTTTCGGGTTTAGACCGTGTTAATGGATTTTCACTTTCCGACGTTTCGTCTCTTACTACTAGAGACATCTTCAGGGATTAATCTGAAACTAAGTTTCGAATCAACTTGTGTCACTATTTATGACGAGTTGTGGTTATTCACCCGTGACGAGGTTTTTCCTATCAAAGACTTCCATATTGCAGGTAAGTGGTAACCAGTGTCCCGATTGATATTGTTAGGATACTTGATGGTTTCTATCGATTCCCGTATCTTCCTTGGCATTTTTCTGTTTTCTGTTAATATTTGTTTTGTTTCAGACAAATTGATTTTATGACCTGTTTCATGTACATGTTCGGCTACTGCCGATAAGGAAATTTGTTTCTTTCTTATATTGCGCTCATGCTCTTGAAGTCTTGTAGAAATTTTTCTCTTAGTTTCACCTATGTAAACCGTACAACAGGAGCAGGGTATTTTATATACGCCTTCTGAACTCAGGGGTATTTTGTCTTTTGTTGAAGTAAAACATTGACCTAATTTTTGGTTGGACCGAAATATAGGCTTAATATTTGACTTCTTCAAAAGTTTACCTATTTTATCCGTGACACCACTTACATAGTGTGTCTGTCTGTCATTGTCACTATTGTCCTGTTGTTTGGGTCTGGGATTTCTGTATTTGTATATGGTCTTATTAATGTCTTTTTTGGTATAACCGTTCATGGTCAAGGCTTTGGTTAGTTTAAGGAGTTCTTTGTCTAGGGAATTCTTGTCTAAAATCATGACTTCAACAAAAGACAAAATACCCCTGAGTTCAGAAGGCGTATATAAAATACCCTGCTCCTGTGGTACGGTTTACATAGGTGAAACTAAGAGAAAAATTTCTACAAGACTTCAAGAGCATGAGCGCAATATAAGAAAGAAACAAATTTCCTTATCGGCAGTAGCCGAACATGTACATGAAACAGGTCATAAAATCAATTTGTCTGAAACAAAACAAATATTAACAGAAAACAGAAAAATGCCAAGGAAGATACGGGAATCGATAGAAATCATCAAGCATCCTAACAATATCAATCGGGACACTGGTTACCACTTACCTGCAATATGGAAGTCTTTGATAGGAAAAACCTCGTCACGGGTGAATAACCACAACTCGTCATAAATAGTGACACAAGTTGATTCGAAACTTAGTTTCAGATTAATCCCTGAAGATGTCTCTAGTAGTAAGAGACGAAACGTCGGAAAGTGAAAATCCATTAACACGGTCTAAACCCGAAAGTGAAAGTTATGCATTTAATTTGTTGTTTATTTTTATTACTTGGAGGGTTGAGCCCTCCTAAAAAATTGAGTACCCTGAAGCAAGTTTTTTTATTGAGCCCTCCTGTAATCTCGTAGACCTACTACTACTACTACTACTGCCTACAGGCCTGGGCCCATGGGTTTCACTTTTAAGATAAAGTTCATTTATTAATATACATTTTTTTTTGGAAAAAAAAATTATATACATGGGTGTTTCTACACTAATGGCAAATTTCATGTCCGGGCAGAAAAAATTATTATAATACATATTTTTTTATTTTTTTTTCCTTATATTGTTTAACTCGTTTATTTTTATTAAAAACATGTGATAAAATACTTAAGATTTTGCTTTCATAGGAAAAAAAAAATAGAAATAGTTCGAAAATAATGTACTTTTTACGTGTCCGAAATGAAAAATTTAATTTTTATCAAAGAAAACTTTTTTTTTGTTTGGTGTATTTGCGGTTTTTGATATTAAAAAGTATGGACGCCTTTATAGAATTCAAATAAGGTGTAATACGCCCACATATTTGTCGGTTAATAGATTTAAACACGAAATAGATCAATGATCAATGCTTTTAACGCTATTTTTATGCATTTTGATCTTTTATTTACCATTACTTAAAAACTAAATATTAAATATCATTGATAACCACTTAATATAGGATTTGATTTAAAAAAAAGTTCCATTATATTGCATTTGGTTGGGTAGTTATAAATTTTTATGTTTTCCAACTACATGGATGTCAGTCAAATCGTCATAGACCGTTCTGCCAATTTTTAAATTACTTTATTTATTTATTACCCATTGAAGAGAACAATCAAATCCTTATATTATTTTTAACAGTAATATTGAAAAGTACCATCGATTTACCAACACTAAGATCAAATACTTTTATTACATTAAAAGGGGCCTTAAATTTTTAAAATCGTCATAGACCGTTCTGCAAGCGTCATAGATCGTTCTTCCAGCGTCATAGACCGTTCTGCCACACATTTTCATTAAACAGTTTTTTTGGAAACATATTAATTAGGTTTTTTTTATCTGTTAAGGTATTTTTGGGGTGCTGATTTCAAATCTGGTGTTAATTTAAAAAAATTCAAAATGGCGGATTAAATATGGCGGACATTTTCTTTAAATTTTAAATTTTCTTTAAATAATAGCATTGGGGGTTTGGAGACCGTTAAAATAAAATATGCCTGATAATAATATTATAAAATTCAAAATGGCGGACTCAAGATGCCGAATTTAAGATTACGAATTATTAAAAACGATTTTTTACTACAATAAATAAAATTCCACGAAATTGATTTGGGAACAACTAAAAAAAATAAATAATATCAATGCATTAACGTTCAAAATGGCGAATCCAAGATGGCGTATTATAAAATAAATATACAGGGTGTATACGGTCTTCTGCCTTAATTATTAAAAATAAAAACAATAAAAAATTTTCACTACAAACCAAGTTTTTAAATATTTCTTTATTTAAAACAATAAACCTGAACCCATATCAATATTAATAAATCTTTGGCTTTTATTCCTTTTTTAAATAATTAGGAGCCGTCCTTTTTTAATAAACCACAAAAAAATCCTTTCATTTGATACCATCTTTTAAAAAAAAAAAGAATCAGTAGGTCATAAACACAGTCCAGCAGCCATTTTTGTTTTCTTGCAAACAAATGTAATATAATGTAACCTAAAGAAATCCTTTACTTGATATTTTTTTAAAATAATTATGTCATAAAAAATTACGTCTGGCAGCCGCCATTTTGATTTTTTGTGAACCAAAATAATATTCAGTTACCTACGAAAATTTTCCTTTAATTTGATACCCAACTTGACACCTTTTAAAAATTTTAATTTTTTCGTCACAAACAAATGACACCTAGCAGCCGCCATTTTGTTTTTTTTTTGCAACCTTAATGTCGTCCAGAATATTTCCCAAATAAGATAAACCTTAATCAAAATCGTCGATATCGGATAAAGCGTTTGGCTTCAGGAGATAATATATAAACATACGTAGACTGTAAAAAACGGAACCTTTTCTTTTTCGAAATAGTGTCTGTTCTTTCCATTTACAAACCGTAAAGACCATTTTCTTTCAAGTGATTTTGGTTATTTAGTGATAAAAAAAGTTACTGGACAAAAATCGTTTTTTTTTTACTCATAACTGTAGAAATACCCACATATTTATGTATATAGAGAGAAATTGTTCTTGTTTTGTAAGCAGCAGTATTTTAAAATTTATTCAATAAGTCCTATTTTTCTAGCCTAATAAATTCTATTCATATTTTTGTAAGAAACATGGTTGTGGGCAATCAATAATAGGTTATTATTCTATATTACGTCAATGTACGACTAAAAATATAGTTTATTACAATCGAACTATTTTAATATTGTTTATACATCAATTACAAAGGTATTTTTAGAACAATTCAATTTTATTTCTGATGTGAACTATTAAAAAAAAATACTGCTGCCAACAAAACAATACTTCCCCTATAGGCATAGGTTCATTAAAATCAAAAACGAAAAATAAAATAAAAAAAATCAAAAAAAAAAAAAATAGTTTTTCAAAAAAAATTTTTTTTACCACATTTTACCCCATTACCCCAATCCGATTTTTACCAAAAACAATCCCAGCCTAGAAATTTGTATAATCAACCTATGGTCCAAGTTTGAAGTCTTTAGCCCGAAGCGTTCTTGAATTATCGTGTTCACAAATTTCCCGGACACACAGACCGACCGACAGACAGAATTTTTTTTTGACGTTAATAATATTTTTTGAATATATATATTTAAAAAAATATATAGTTTTTTTCGTAAAACAGTTCAAAATTTCTAAAAGAATACTCATTGCCGTAAACACAATTAAATTTTCAGTCCAAGTTTTTAAAAATCACCTATATACACAATAAAATTATTTATAATATTAAAATGATTTAACTAAAACAAAAAATAAAATTTAGTCAAATCATTTTGATATTATGATAAATGGAAATAAATTCAGTCCGGTTTGATACATGTCATTTCTAATAATGTGTACTCAAGTTAATTTGTTTATATATTTAAAAACTTGAAAATGACTTTATGTTAAAAAAGTCGCTGTCATGTTTGTTTAATAGACAATAAATTTATATTTTGGAGAGATAAAATTTTTTCTATGGTTTATTTAAATAAACTCCAATATGAGTAGATCAAGAATTTCTTCATTTTTAAAACGTTTGTTTACCGTTTGAGTCAAATTTATGGTAGAAATTCGTAAATTTTAGTGTTAGGGGATTTTCGGCACGGGTTAGATTCTTTTGATCATTTTGAAATTCATTAGAATTCACTAAATAAAAATAAATTCAGTCCAGTTTGATAAATTTTTAAAATGTTTGTTTACCGTTTGACTCAAATTTATGGTAGAAATTCGTAAATTTTAGTGTTAGGGGATTTTCGGCACGGGTTAGATTCTTTTGATCATTTTGAAATTCATTAGAATTCACTAAATAAAAATAAATTCAGTCCAGTTTGATAAATTTTTAAAATGTTTGTTTACCGTTTGACTCAAATTTATGGTAGAAATTCGTAAATTTTAGTGTTAGGGGAACTTTGACGGATTTTCGGCACCGGTTAGAATCTTTTGATCATATTTAAATTTGGCGCATAATTTTGTATGCTCAAAAGAAAAAAATATGATTTCAAGCCCTCTGAATTTTTCACTTATACAAAAATTACAGACAATTTTCAACGATTTTTCACGATTTATGGGTAATTTATGAATTTTAGGATCCCAGTTAGGACCCTAATAGAAGTTTGATCACTCTCATTTTTTTTTAAGTTTCTAGTTACATACATCTAAATGAAAATATTAAGATAATAACAAGGTCCACCCTAATAGTCCACGAGCGATGTTTGTTAACTTCATAAATAGAGATCGGATTTTACCGAGTCGTGACGTCAAAATCCATAGCCGGGTACAACAAATTAATAATAATTTTATAAAAATGTTTTATAAACTATCAAACTACTACATTTACAAAGAAAAGTATATAAATATTATGAAAATTCCCTAACGTTTTTATTTAAGTAAAAGAAAATTAAGAAAAAACTAAAAGGTCCGAAAATTATGATTTAGTTGGACTTTTAAATAATCCAAATTTTATTTAATAGTTTTTTAACATGGTGGCTGGGTATTACTTTTATCAAGTTAAAAAAATCTGCCTGGCCAATCCTTTTCTATTCGCAATAAAAGCTCACGTGACGTTTATAACTTGTAAAAATGTTTTTAAAAATTTCTTTTTCTTTTTACTCAAATCTTTTGTTTTTCATATTATAAATAAAATATAAATAAAATACTAAATTAGACAACTAAAACATATAGTGTTTGTAGAAAAAACAAAATACCGACGAAATCTTTTTGTGTTTTATTCAATTTGTGAAGAGGTGACTGGAAGGTGAAATCTATTTGAACTCGTTATAAATATGTAGTCTGCAGAGATCTATAAGCTCTAAACTTGTTTCCGTATGCGCGCGACGAAATAAGTGAGATGTAAGATCAAGCGTGTACCATGTAGGTTATTTTATTGGTTACAATCACGTGCATGTGGAAACAAGGTTTTTATTGCAAGTAAATTGAGTTATTTCGTTTGACTTAGCAGTGCTAACTGATTTCTTTTTTTTTTGCTCTTTTTCGTTTTAAATATACCTATTGGGCAAAATCTAATATTTATTTGTCACCGTTCATTTCATTAGCTAAACCCTTAATAAAATGTTCGTAAAACCATTACTTAAGTAATGTGTTGGACTTTTTTTAATTTAATTACTACGGTTAATTCGTAGATTGAAGATTATCGACTTGGAGTTCGACGGCAATATTTTACACTGCACATTTTGTAAAAAAGGCTTAACCTGTGAAAGAAAAACTAATATTTTAAGACATGTGAATACAAAAAGCCATAAAGGAGATCAGGAGCAAGGACAATTTAATATATATTAAATATATTTAAAGTAAGTAAAAAAATTCAAAATTAATTTTAATCACAAGTTATAAAAATCACGTGACCCTTTATTGCGAATAAAAAACGATTGGCAATGCAGATTTTTTTTAACTTGGTAAAAGTAATACCCAGGTACCATGCCACAATATTATTTGGATTATTAAAGAGCCCAACTAAATCGTAATTTTCAGAATTGTTATTTTTTTAAATTTTCTTTTACTTAAATAAAACTGTTGTTAACTTATTGTACCCGGCTATGCATTTTGACGTCACGACTCCCTAAAATCCGATCTCTATTTATAAAACTCCGTATTTTAAGGAAATATTGAATTTTTACTGTATAGTAGTAAAACACGATTCCACTTACCCTTCGTTCCTCCTCTCTGGCAGCTCTTAAATGGGATTCGATTGCTTCCAGATCAATTTTGGGCATCGCCGTTTCAATATTGTATACATCGAAACCACCTGTAAAAGAGAACGATGTAAATGAGCAAAATACAAAAATTACAGATGTTCTATCAGTTTTTATTGTGTTTTAGACTAGGTGATTTATTTTTGACTTATTAAGAAAATTAGTTTTTATTTGCCTTACAAAATTGGAATATTTTATTTTATTCAATATTTATCCTTTTTAATTGATTTTGATTTACTTGGTAGTTGTTATTTTTTCAGTATCCTGGGAAGTAACTATTTTATTTTTATATTCAAATCTATTTTATTTATTTTTATTTTTTTGTCTCGTATTTTGTTTACGACTTATTGTTAAATCAATATAATACAGGTTAATTGATTAGGTTTTAGTATAGACTATTTTTCAAAGCAATTTATTTATTTACTTATTTAACCAGCGGCTTCTGTTTTTTTTTTAATTTTCCTGAAAGAAAGTTATTATTTTTAAAATTTTTTTTTGTTTTTTTTTTTAAATTATTAATCATATTATATGTTTTTTTGCAGCAGCAGTATTTTTATTTTCAGTAATAATAGTATATTAAAGTACTAGTTTTATAATATTCTTTAGAAAACTCGCCGCAAGCGGCTCGTTTTCTAAACTTGTACTCGTGCGCTAAAAACGTGTTATGAAACTAGTGCTTTATACATTTTTTTCTATTTTGCTATAAAATTCTAAAAAAATTACATTTAAATTGATGACTGATTTAGGGATTTTTGTTTCGGGTTGGCATTACAGTTTTCGCCGTGTTTAAAATTCTAAGAACAAATTATATTTTGATATATTTTATAGTAATTTCTTCTCTTTTAACATGGTAAAAAATAACCTAAAAACAAAATTTTGTAGAAAATTTAAAAAAAACTTTAAAGTGACGCTGACATTTGCACGGAAAACGTCAAGCGATAGGCTTTTGTCTGTTGCCAACCCAAAAAAACCAAAAAGTAGAGACCTCTTATGGGCCTATAAGAACACGCAATATGTGCCTGATTATAATATATAAATACGACTTGGTCGAATTTGTAAATTACCGAGAATTATTTGTAAAATAAATTTTAAATTAAAAGTACAATTATCCCCATTATGTGGTTTAAATTCGTCCTTTACGAATATCCAGCGTCCCATTAACACATATTACCAGACCCTCTAAGTTTTAGGCTGCAAGAGTACAGTTACATAAAAAGGTGCCATTTCAGACAGTAAGTTACTAAAATATAATTAAAAGGGTTCAGTTTCATAAAATATTAATGTAGGGCTTAGTTACCTACTGTAACACAAGCATGAATTTTGATTTATTAAGTCGAAATTTCCAGATATATTATCAGTAGTAATATCATAAGTGCATGTTGATTTATCGATAATTTTTTTACTGTATTAAAAAAATATTTTGCTTGGCAACTGTTTAAGTGCATTTTTCGTGTTACAAAATTCCGAGACCGCAGGTCGAGGAATTTTGACGAAAAATGCACGAATACAATTTCCTTAAGCAAAATGTTTTTTTATATACACTAAAAACATTATGTATAATCCAACATGCACGAATGGTATTTTGAAAGACTATTTCACAAACAAAATAAGGAAGTATATAATTTTACCATGTTTAATGTTGTTTCATATTCAAATTAAAAATTTAAGAACTGAACAACAATATTATTTTACAACTATTTTAAATCTCAAATTTGCCGCGCTTTTTAAAACCACGATGTTCACTTGTTCGCGAATGTTGCCAAGTCTAAACTTTGCTCGAGGGATATTTTATGCTTGAGATATTCCAATAAAATAGTTGTTATCATATATTTTAGCATTTAAATAAAGATCATTGCTGTTTTTGTTTAAAAAGTTTAGTTTTCAACTGAACAGAAATTAAACAACGGGAGTTCCACCCGTAAAAAGAAGTAAATTATTTACTTTTTTACTGTAAATATATTTTTAATAAATCAGTGTTTAAAGTAGTGTTAAGTGGCCTGTTTTTAATACGAAGATTCAATTAAATAAATTAAAATTTCTGAATATCAGTGATTCAAAGATGGAAAGTGCATAAAATATAATATATGATCTGAAATTAATTAAGGTTTATACCTAGGATGTTTTGGTAATAAAATAAGCATTTATATTGCTTATCAATAAAAATAAATCAACTAAAGGTAAGCTTCACAAATTAAAAACACATTGTGAAAAAATATAACATTTATTAAGATGTCAGTAACTGTCAGTTTCTTGTTTTCATAGTAACCAAGTGATAATTGCACATGTGCAAAAATTATCAGATTCATTTTGATCTGATTGGTCAAGAAACTAAAAATGCAAGGTTTTGATTGGCCTATATGTTCGTGAAATAGTCTTAGGGAACGTTCAAGTATTATGTAACGCAAAATGTACCAAAATTCATACACTTCATACCTCGGTTCTCGCGTTATTCAAGGCTGTAGAGATTTCATATTTTGGCTACCCCCCCTAACACACCTCCTATTACGGGGGGTAGCCAAAATATGAAATCTCTATAATCTATAATAACGCGAGAACCGGGGTATGAAGTGTATGAATTTTGGCACAATTACGTTAAATAATACCTGAACGTTCCCTTATATAAGTCTAAATTTTGACACAATGTCAGAATTTTGGCTTTAAGTCAGTTTTAACTTATTTAAGTCGTTTTTTTCTATTTTATACTCTAGTGGTACGAAAAAAAAATGTACGTTTAAAGCTAAATTCAACATTGAAAAACGAGATCAATAGTTAAATACGGGCAAACTATTTTTTGGTTGCTGCAACCAGAAATCTGGTAAGGACAATAACACAACTTGTTGGTGAAACCAGAAACAAAACTTATACCAGATCTTTTTTTTTTTTTTTAAGATAATTTTGTCTTTGGCACAACTTGTACCTACCTCAGAAGGGTGGCTTTTTAATGTGTCATGTCTCCTATTAGGCCAATATGAGTTACATAATTTAATTTTAACCACGTGGCGGCAATTACATTTTGCCGGATGACCAGGACCAATTTCGCACATTACACCGGCTCGAACTGTAAATTAATTTGCCAGACCCGCGCCACATGTGTGCACTTACAAGCCAACGGATGAAAGTTACTTTCATACTATATTACTTTCAAGTACAAAGTTTAAGTGCAAAATGATAGCAACAAAAAAAAATTAGTCATAATTTAATTTAAACTATTTTAAAATGGTGCGTACAAAAACGGTGTCACAGGACATAAGAAAACTTGTTGTAGAGCAATTTAGGGATGGCCTAAGGCATGTGACATTTAAAAGTTCATAAGTCAAAAGTTTATGCCTTCCCCTGCTCTTGTCCAAATTTAAGAGCAAAAAAAATCTGCTGCTACTAAAACAATACTTATTTACCAAAAATATAGGTAGGTATATTATTTTCTTTTCCTAATAATAACACTGGTCTACAAAATTTAAGTTCAATTGAAATTCCATCAAAGTGACGAAAACACTACCAAAGTTTATAAAAAAACATGAAAACCTACAGAGTTGATGCGAACTTTCGTACAATTATCCTACTTTATTGATGGGATTTTTGTAAGTGTAGTACCGTTTACGTAAGATTTAATGGGATCGTTGTTACAGGGTTAAGCTTTAGCTCCGAAAATTAAAAAAAATAATAACTTGCCGAGGGTTCACGGTCTTTAGTTCTAGCAAAAGTTCGCAAAAAATTCTTTGCAAAATTTTAGTTCGCAAACTTTTAGTTCGCAAAACCTTTAATTCGCAAAACCTTTAATTCGCAAAATCTTAATTCGCATAATCTTCGTTCGCAAAGAAATAATTTCGCTCAGTCCAAAAGTTCGCGAATTCATTTTTACAGTTTTAAGCTTTTTTCTTAAAAATCAACCATTTATAAACGGCAGCGACATTATTGCTTAAATTTTGAAACAAATATACCTAAATAATATGAAAATTAGAAAAATATTTATGTTAAATTATTAATAATATTTTAATTAATTTACAATAAAAAAATAATATAAAATATTTTCTACATAATAATATTGTGACAAAAAAAAATGAACCAATACCAGCACAATATTCAATCCTTTTACATCTGACGCAAAACAAAACATAAACCACCCAAAAACCCAAACCAAAATAAAACAATAAATCTGAAACCAACCCAAAACTAAAATTAAAGTGAATCAAAAATATATGTTTATGTAATATGTAATATTAACTACGAAATCAAAATTACAAAAAAAAAATAATACAAACTACAGCAAATACCTCTTAAATATTTTAATTGTGTTTTTTTTTGTCATATGACATAACAACTTCTTTAAGTCTTTTTGCATTTGGTTTAATATTTTTTGTAAAATTATATATACCGCACAGACATTATTGCTTTTTTAATTTAAAACAATTAAAACAATTTTTGCGTACAAAAATCTTGCGAACTTATTTTTGCGAACTTTTTGCGCAAACAAATATTCTGCGAACTTCTTTCGAACTAAAGACCGGATACCCTTGCCAAGGGACCAGCATTTTTAATTTAATATACAGCATTAGGGTGGGCCTTATATGTATATTTTATTATGTTAAAATTTTGATTTAGGTATAACTAAAAAATTCTGAAAATATGAGGGTGATCAAACTTCTCCAAAATTCGTAAAATTAAATAATAAATCGTAAAAAATCGTTAAGTCTGTAATTTTTGTAAAAGTGCAAACTTTAAATGGCTTAAAATCTTGTTTTATTCTCTTTAAGCATACGAAACTATGTGCCAAATTTCAAAATGATCAAAAGATTCTAACCCGTGCCGAAAATCCGTCAAAGTTTGCTAAAACACTAAAACTAAAATTTACGAATGTATACGAATGGTATACTATACCATAAATATTAGTCAAACGGTAAACAAACATTTTAAAATGTATTAAACCGGACTAAATTTATTTTTATTTAATGCATTCCAATAATTATTGATAATATTAAATTGATTACTAAAACAAAACGAGATAAGCGCCAAATAATAGCCTAAAAAGCCACTTTATGAGTAATTTTACGAATTTTAAGGGCCTAATTGGGACCCTTACAGAAGTTTGACAACATATTTTCATAATTTTCTAGTTACACCTAAACGAAAATTTTAAGGTAATAAAAAAATTATAAGGTCCACCCTAATACTGCATTCTCCACCCCTTTGTTAGCACTTTCATACGCTTAACAAGTTAATTAACGAACCAGAAAAAATCTCCTGTTCTAAGAGAATTGTAAAATTTTTCATCTGTAATTTTTCTCAGGCGCCTTGGCTTCTCAGAACCATGTGCTGATTTATTTACTACATAACCCAATTTTCGTTGCACTCCGGCGATAAAGTTTAATTCTAGCTAGCAAAGGAAAATTATGTTTACGTCTATTGGGTTACGTTTACGCTTTGAAATAAGAGCAAATAAATACCGAGTTCAATAACTTTTTGTAGTATACTGCTAGTAGTTTTCTCTATTCCGATAAAGCTAATAAATCTTTGGTGGTGGATAAAAATTTAAAAAAATATAACATGGTTTTTTACTTATTTTAAATTGCACTAAGTAATTAATTAAGATAAAAATATTGGATAAACTTCTTTTCTAGGCTCGCAAACTCACAACTCTACTCTTTTACATCTCTGATCGTTCACATCACTACTCTTTTACTTCTCTCCTCTTTTACTTCTCTACTCATTTATTTGATGTCTCTGTATACAAATTTTATTATTTTTATTAGTACACACTGTATATATGTCGTATTTTATTTATAATACTATTTCATACTATTTCCTTAATATTACAAATTTAAAATTATGACATATAAACTCCGCGCATTATCTATCTGAGTTGATGGTCATTTGTTTCTTGTTATTTGGTTGGCAGAATATATTTAGTTCCTTATGTAAGGTTTTCATCTTGTTTAAAATTTATTGTCAATCAAGACATTATTTTGACATTTATAAAAAAATCCAAATAATTTGCTTTAGCAAGAAGAAATAACAAGAAAAGTGCATAAAAAGAAAATAAAGCATCAATCTATAAACATTTTGTTTAAATAAAGTAATATAATACAGTGCTCTATAAATTTTTGAAGTAAACACTATAACAGAGAATTTTTTGGTTAAAATAATACTGGTCCGTAATTTTATTCAGGTAATGTTAAATTTAAGTTTATAGTAGCACTTTACGAATAAAAATTTACTTTTATTATAATTTTGAACAAAGTTTTACTTTTTAAACAGATTTTGTTATTATTTGTAAGACGTAAAATGACAGTCAATTTAACCTAAATGTTAAAAATTATCAAAAGCACAATGGACTACAAAAATATTACCAAAAGTCATTTTTAAACCATTAATCATAGCTTCCTTGATCCAATTTGTTACTCAGATAGATAATGCGCCGAGTATATACAGTGTGTACTATTAAAAATAAATTTATATACCTCAAATAAACGGGTAGAGAATTATAAGAGGAGAGAAGTAAAAGAATAGAGATGCGAAAGGGCAGATATGTAAAAGAGTAGATTTGTGAGTGCGCCAAACTCGCAATTGAAAAAACTGACTCGTGTATTTGTTACGTAAATAACTTTTCTTACTTACCCAATGATTCGACACACTGCTTCTTCTTATCCCTCATCAATGGCACGGATCTTCTATTCAACGGGTCCCGACTTCTAGCTCCTAGTTCTCTCCTAGGAAAAGTAATTAAGCTTCCAAACTGCTGATTATAATCCCTTCTTTTCTTTACGTAATAATCAACTTTTTCCTTCTTCCTTGGGATCGCACTATCTTCTTCCTTTTCTTTGTAATCTTTGGTGATTTCTTCCTTACAAAACTTTTCTATTTCGTTCAACTTAAAGTTTGTGTCTGATTTGAGTTTCTTGATTTGACATTCGATTTCTTCAAGTTCTCGGTTCGAATCTTTTCTGTACAACTCTGGTTTTTTGAAGTCAACGTCCATTTTGTTATCGAGGTTTAAATTTGAATCCATCAAAATAGATTTTTCTTTGGGCAAATCAAAGTTTTCTTCGGCGTTTGACAAAAAAGCATCTGTAATTTTGTTTACTATAAGTTTTTCGTCTAAAGTCATCGTCATTTTATTATCTAGCATGTCCATGTTTAAGTTGCTCTCTTTTTCGACTAAAACAGACATATTTGGAACAGTTTCTGAATCTTCAAGTATGATTGGACTTGGGATTTGCTTACTTGGAGAAATTTTACTAAAGGGTTGCTCAATATTGGGCTCAATGATATACTTAGAAGCGGAAGGCTTAAGATCTGTTAGAACTGCTAATTTTTCCACAGCTTCTTCAAGTTCTAAAATAACAGCTTTTTCCAACTCTAATAATTCGTAAGGATCCTGAAAAGGTTCAACGTCATAACTAACAGAATTTTCCAAAGAAATCCTGCCCAGTTCTTGTTCTATTTCCTTTTTAAAATCACCAACTATGTTTGAATGTTCAGTTTGTTCCTCAGGTTTTAAACTGTCAACGGTTTCTTGTGTAACAGTGTTATTTCCTTCGGTATCATTTTCAATATTAAACACTGGTTTGTCGTAGAAAACTTTTTGTATGTTTTCAACGCTGTCTAAACGATTTACGCTTTCAATATGGTCTAATACGTAATCTGTGTCTTCATTATTATTATTATTGTTATTATTTATATTGTTAACTTCTTCTTTATCGTATTCGTCTTCTGAGTATTCTATGTCTGAGCAAGTTTTGGGACCGTAGTCTAAAGTGTGAGCTAAATGCTGGAATCCTGGGTAATTGGGGTTGACAATACCTCTACGTTGAAGAGCTCCACCGTTGCTCAAGTTGCCTTCGTCTGAGGATTCCGAATCGGAGATGTCGAATTCGCGATCCTCTTCTTGGGGAGTCGTTTCTGCTGAAGAACAACTTTGATGAGCTTCTGAAAAAAAAAATAATATTCTTAGTTTAAGAGGTTAGTGTTTAAAACCAAAACAATATTAAAAAAATAAATGTTTTTAAGCCTCGTCAGCAGTGTCGGACTGGGCAGCCCGAGGCTAGTCACCCGCAATTTTTTTTACACCTGCCAGACATGTCGACGACTAAAGAGAAAAAAAATCATCACCCCTAAAAATTTTTACCCCTGCCGGAAAGAACAATGCTAAAAATAGGCCGTTTTTAGCCCCTTCGTGCAAACGTATGAAACATATAAATTCCTATAGATTTGGATATGCTGAACACGATGCCAACCTTCAAAATTACAGAAACCGTGTGGAAGACGTAAAAATGTAAAAAAAGTTGATTTTGAGATATTAATGCCAGGTGGAAAAAAATATATTCTTTATAGATTTGGGTACGCTGAACATGATTCCGTTCTAAAAGTGACAGAAACCGTCTGGAAGTCTGTATTTTTTTTTCGTAAAAAGCTTAAAATAGGTCAACTCTGAGCCAACGATGCCAGTAAAAATAGTATATTATTTAACGAGCGTATAATACTTGTCTTAATCAATGAGGGTGAATTTTGCGACACAAGCCGATAGGCGAGTGATATTTTTCTCACTATCTCACTTGTCCAGTCCGACACTGCTCGTTACTTAAAATAATTTAAAATAAAAACGGTTACAGCAAGTAGTTATATTTCATTCTAAATTTAGATCTTAAACCTACACAAAGATTGTAAATATCTAGATCTATCTATGGTCTAGTGGCTAGGATACCTGGATCAGGTTCAATTTCCGGTATCGGAAGATTCCTTTTTTTTAACTTGTATAAAATTCTTAGTTTTTTTAATTTTATAATTTTTTTTTCATTTAAAAGTTATCTAGTAAAATGTTCAGCAATCTAATGTAATTTCACAATGTGGGTTAACATGTTATTGCAAAACACAGTTCAATTATATTACCTATAAACAATAGGTTACAAAATTCTTAAAATAAATCAATTATTTATTACCTTCAAAATCCAGCAGGCTATCATCTGGCGAGGATTCCAGGGAACAAACCGAAGAGGCGCCGCGCCTCGAGCCTCTGATCTGAGCAGCCAGATTTGCGTTGTTTATGTTCAAAGTTTGTGGACAGTTGTTGCGATTGTTGATAATTTCGCGACCTTTGGCCCATCGCGGGCCGTTGTCCACAATATCCCCGTTGTCGGTATTCAGAATGTTCAAATCCGTCACATTCTCAATGTCCAAGGTCAGATTTTCTGTGTTCAAGGTCAAGTTCCCTGTGTTCAAGGTCAAATTCTCAGTGTTCAAGGTCAAATTTTCCTCGTTAAACGTGTAATTCTCTGTGTTCAAGGTTAAGTTTGATTGCTGATTGTTGTAGGTGAGGTTTGAGGTTATGTGATTGCTGTTTTGAAGAGTGTTAATACGTTTAGGGGAATTTAGGATGTCGTTGTTGTAATTATGAACGGATAGTGGTCCGTCGCCATTTTTTAGACGCATCCTGGATGCCTGAAACCAAAGAATGGTTAAAATTAGTTAAAAATCTTTATTATCATCCAAATAAAGAATTGTTAAAATTAGTTAAAAATCCTTATTGTCTAAAACTGAATATAAAATACTGAGGACCAAATCCATTTAAGTATATTTTTCTATTTTGCGACACTTATAAGCTCATAATCACACGTATTTTGCGTGTTTTTATAGCCCCATAAGAGGTCTCTACTTTTTTTTCTTTTGGGTTGGCAACAGACAAAACCCTATCGCTTGACGTTTGCCGTGCAAATGTCAATGTCGCTTTAAAGTTTAATTTTCTACAAAATTTTGTGTTTAGGTTATTTTTTACCGTGCTAAAATTGTGGCTTGGTTAATTGCAGTGAAAAAGAGAATATATGACTATAAAATATATCAAAATATCGTTTGTTCTTAGAATTTTAAACATGGTGTAAACCGGTGTAAACTGTAATGCCAATCCAAAACAAAAAGCCGTAAATCAGTCATCAATTTAAATGTAATAAAAAGGAAATAAAAGTTTTTTTTTTTTAATTTAGAGCAAAATAGAAAAAATGGTATAAAGCACTCATTTCATAACACGTTTTTAGCGCATTAGTACTTTAGAAAACTCGCCGCAAGCGGCTCGTTTTCTAAACTTGTACTCGTGACTTAAAAATGTATGTTATGAAACTAGTACTTTAATATACTGTTTTTTAATTGGCATGCCACTGGATTCTTTTAAATGCTTTGAATACTTTTAAATAAAAAAAATAATATTTAACACGTTAGCTGCTACGAGCTGCATGCGTGCACCTCACAGTTTTAGCTAAGGAGGTAAAATCACCAGATAATGTTTTTACCCCATATAACTAGACCAGTAAAGCCACCAATCTAGTATCCCTATCAGGAGGTCACGAGATGCATCGGTGCGTCCTACAAATTGTTGCACTTTTTAAAGGGACAGTTAACGTGTTAAACTACTAGAATCTTAATACTTATTTGTAATATCTTGCATTTTTTTCATATACCATTCAAAGCGACCTAAAAGTTTCGGCAGTCCCATGGGCATTCTAAATGTGTAATCCAGATTTTTATTGTTTAAAATTTATTTGCTAAATAGTTTTAAGTGCAAAGGTCTCCCAGTTAGTCGGAATTCTACTATTACAACACTAGTAAATTACATTTGGGGTTACCCTACGGACCACACAATAACTTAAGGTTGTGTATTCATAAATTCAAGAGAATAAACACCTCTCGTCGTATATATTTGATGGAACTACATAGGATTTTCTGAAATATTAAACTACGTTTATATACTCGTATTCTGCATGTAAAATCTACATTGTAGATATAATCAAGACTTGGCTTTTCTCACATAACCCTCTAAACAGGGTAATTCAGAGGTAGAATAATATTTCTACTTTTCATATCCATAATATTTCTGCGATATAATATTTTTACTCTGTTTTTGGAAAAAATACTAAATTTTAAAAACTATATCATGCTGATATTATGACATGGAGTAGATATGTTATAGCGTAGATATGTTACAAAAATGTTATGCATTGTCGGAATAGAAATTTAAATTTTCAGTTCTGCCACTAACGATGTTTAGAGTTATTTAAATATTTTTTTCAATATTTTCGTCACACGTTCTAATTTTCATTCAAATAGGCCTGGCACTGAAGTCATAAAAGGGGGCTTTCGCTGCAAAAGTTAGAGGAGAGTTCTAATTTAGTAGATTTGTACAGTTTGGTGTTCTCATTAATATTCCGAGTTTTCGACCTTGAGCCGCCATATTGGTAAAATGGTACCGAAAACCAGTTTTTCGAGAATATCTTCTATCCAGCACCACCTAGGTTAAAAATAGTAATTACAATTACAGAGCATGGAATTTCCTGCAACTTTTCTATGAAACATTTTTTAATCAGATGAATATTACTTGGTTATAGCTGAGTCAAGCTTAGCAAATTTCTACAATTCGCAAAATAGAAACATAGAGGGTAATCAGTAACTGGCATGCATTTTTGAATGTAGAATCACCTCTTAAATTTTGGCATGCCAGTTACTGAACACCCTGTATTTTGTCGAAATTTCAGTAAAGTTATTGTAGAAATTTTCTGAGTTTGGGTCCGCTGTAACTCGTGAACTACTCATCTGATTGAAAAATGTTTCCTAAAAAGTTGCAGGAAATCTAATGCTCTATAATTTTTGTAATAACTATTTTTAACCTAGGTGGTGCTGGAGAGAAGATATTCTCGAAAAACTGGTTTTCGGTATAATTTTTCCAACATGGCGGCGCGAGCGGCAGTCGCTCAAGTTCGAAAACTCGGAATATTAATGAGGACACCAAACTCTACAAATCTACCAAATTAGAACTCTCCTATACCTATTGCAAGTCAGAACCTACCCACTGCCTGGACTAAAAGTCTAAACATACGTTTTCTTTTCGGCTTGATTTTATTTTGTATATTTTATTTCACGAAAAATTTTATTTTCAGATTTTTTTTAAGTATAACGCTTTATATTCGAGAAGCGGGATATAGGCTTAGTCTAAAAGTTTCATTCAAATAGGAGAACTACTTTTGGAAAGAATATGAATTAATGCGCCTTTACAAGTTGACCTATTTTTCAGGAATTCAGGAGCTGAATAAAAATTTACATGTGTATTTTCCTGGCACATGATATTTTATTTAGAATATCAATATCAGGAAAAACATTGAAATATGGAAAAGCTTTTTTATAGTAAAAACAATCTTAAGCTACATAACGTGTAAAGAATGGGAGAAACAAAAATTACATTTAAGTTTGTAGGAGGATAAGCACCACCTTGTGGTGGATGGAACTCTGGACCCCAGAGGTAAAGGACACCATGTTACAAAAACGTAATTTTTCAGGAGAGAAAATTTTCGGTTTTAAACGCATGTTTCTTCGCAACTAATAGGAGTTGCTTTACGAAATTGTAACACATTATTAATGGCATTATACACTAATTGAAAATACTGTTTTCAATAATATATTTTGATAATTTATTAAAAAAAAATGTGGACATAGTGTTTGTTCACCTTTGGGACTGAACATTGCACTTTGGACATAATATTAGTTTTGAAAGTAAGTAACACTATTTGTAATAGTTTGTGATAGGTTATAAAAATAGGCCAAGCATTAAATAATGAAAATACAGTTTTTCTATTTTGCGACTCTTATAAGCTCATAATCACACGCATTTTGCGTGTTCTTATAGGTCTGTACTTTTGTTCTTTTGGGTTGGCAACAGACCTGGCCTATCGCTTGACGTTTTCCGTGCAAATGTCAATGTCGCTTTAAAGTTTAATTTTCTACAAAATTATGTGTTTAGGTTATTTTTACCATGTTAAAATTGTGGCTTGGTTAATTGCAGTAAACTGTAATGCCAATCCAAAACAAAAATCTCTAAATCAGTCATCAATTTAAATGTAAGTTTTTTTTTAATTTTAGGGCAAAATAGAAAAAATTGTATAAAGCACTCGTTTCATAACACGTTTTTAGCGCACTGGTACTTTAGAAAACTCGCCGCAAGCGGCTCGTTTTCTAAACTTGTACTCGTGAGCTAAAAACGTATATTATGAAACTAGTACTTTAATATACTATTATTACTGAAAAAACTCTTAAAAATACAAACTTAAACATTACAATGACTTTTTTTTAGAATTCACTGAAAAAAAAAAATCAATACTGTGTGCTGAAAAAACTGATAATATTAGTTTGGCACTGATAACAGTATTGTAAAAGAAAGCATTTCAGTGCTCCAAGGAATCACTGTTATCACCGTCAGAATAGTCTCCGTTGTTGACATCGCCTTTTGGCAGATTTTTATAAAATGTATGGCAAATACATAAGAGATAATAGGTCTTTGTACTTCTGCTGGGATATTGGGACTGCTGACCTCACTGTTAGATGTGTTGGAAACCTAGGACTCCTACTATCTTCCAATCGAGCTTCCAATCTTCCACTCATCCTTTTTATTCTGTTCAGGTCAACTGTTCAAATTCACCATCAAATTATGATTTTAAGTAAATCATCCCTATGTTTTCCTGCCGTACTTGAATGTGAACACAGGTTGAAACTTCTCTTTCTGAACATTTTGTTTCCTTTGAATGAATAGTCAAGTCCACATGGTGTTCTTTACCTCTAACGAAAATGCACATGGTTTTGTTTTCCATTGTATTATTTCCGTTATTTATAGTAACTGGACAGAGTGCCCTGTATCTCTATACATATAAAGCAAGAAAGCTACATCAAGGACATGGTACTAACTCTATTTTACAAAAAATGGACATGGTGTCATTTACCTCCGGGGCCCAGAACTCTACTTTTTACTAAAGTTTAATGAAACTGGCGATTTTTTATTCGAAACAGGTTGAAGATAAGTTGCAGTGTTAAAACTACTTATGGTCCAAAGTCCAAAATGATCAAAATTTTCGTTACGTTATACTTGAACGTTTCCTTGCTGAAATTGAATCTGATAATAAAATTTTTCTTCCCCGAGGGGATGAGGGGGTAAATATTTTTAAATATTTTCAATATTTTCTTCAAAATTGGTATAAAGGGGTTTTTGGGGTCGACGAATATGAATATGATAATAAAATTTTTCACCCCTGAGGAGTGAGGCGTAGTTTTTGTGAAAACTGGTATATTGGGGTTTTTGAGGTTGCTGAAAGTAAATCTGATAATAAAAAAATTAATTTCTAAATCCACCCTCTGAGGGGCGTGGAGTAGTTTTCGTGAAAATTGGTATGTTGCGGTTTTTGAGGTTTCTGAAAGTGAATCTGATTATAAAAAAATTCTAACTCCATCCCCAAATGGGCGGGGGTAGTTCTCGTGAAAATTGATATATTGGGCTTTTCCAGGTTGCTGAAAGTGAATCTGATAATAAAAAATTTATACTCCACCCCCTGAGGGACAGGGGGTAGTTTTCTTGAAAATTTATATATTGGGGTTTTTGAGGTCGCTTAAACTGAATCTTATAATAAATTTTTTCTAATTTCACCCCCTGAGGCGCGGGGGGTAGTTTTCGTGGAAATTGGTGTATTGGGGTTTTTGAGGTTGCTGAAAGTGAATCTGGTAATAAAAAAATTCTAACTCCACCACGTTAGGGGCGGGGGTAGATTTCGTGAAAATTGGTATATTTTTAATGTTGATAAAAGTGAATCTGATAATAAAAAATCCATTTCAAGCGCAGAAGTGAAAAATGGAAAAGCTTTTTTACTGGGCAGTGTATTTTTTATAAAATTAAGTTTAATGTCGTGTAGTTGGAATTTATGATATAGTTTAATACCAAATAACTGAAAAATTTAAAAGCATTTTGCTCGTATGAATATGCAAATGATATATTTACATACATATTTGAACGACAAATAGAAAAGAGCAAATAAACGGGATAATAAAACGTATAAACGGGACTCTGTTTAGAATGATTCCATAGTACTATGTAACGTACTTGTGTTAGATACTTGTTAGTACCAGTAACGTTACTTGTTGCAAGTATAACAATACACTGCCCAGTAAAAGAGCTTTCCCATTTTTCACCTCCGCGCGTAAAATCGATTTTTTTATTATCAGATTCACTTTCAGCAACCATAAAAACCTTAGTATACATATTTTCACGAAAACTACTCTCTGCCCCTTTGGGGGTGAAGTTAGAATTTTGTTATAATCAGATTCCCTTTCAACAACCTCAAAAACCCCAATATACCAATTTTCACGAAAACTACCCCCCACCCCTCAGGGGGTGGATTTAGGATTTTTTTATTATCATATTCACTTTCAGAAACCTCAAAAACCCCAATATACCAGTTTTCACAAAAACTACCCCTCACCCCTCAGGGGGTGAAATTAGAAAAAAGTTATTATCAGATTCAAATTCGTCAACCCCAAATAGCCCCTATATACCAATTTTGAGTTAAATATTGAAAATATTTTAAAATATTTACCACCTCACTCCCTTGGAGGTGGAGTTAAAAAAATTATTATCAGATTCAATTTCAGCAACCTCAAAAACCCCTATATAGCAATTTTCAAATTTTTCTAAAAAAAATGTATTTTTGCCCATTTGCCTCCCTTGCCGCACCCCAATGTTCACCAAAAACAATCCCGAGCGAGAACTTTTGGTAATATACCTGTATGCCAAATTTCAAGTCTCTAACTTAAATCGTTCTTAAGTTATCGTGCCCACAAGATTTCCCGGACAGACCGATCGACCGACCGACCGATCGACATTTTTTTTTGCTTGAAATTGATTTATATCGACATAAAACGTCATAAAACGCTAAAATACGCAAAAAAAAAATTGAAAATTTTTGGACGAATACAAGGCTTTCCGAAATTTTGAAAATTTTCAAAATGGGAAAGCAATACTTAATATCAACATATTTTTAACTAATTTAAAAAAATCAATAATTCAAGTTCAATTAGGGGCATATATTACGTAACGCGCCTAGGGGGGGAGGGTGTCAGAGAAATTGTTACAGTTTGTGACAGGGGGGAGGGGGGGTCTAGGTAAACGTTACGTAACGGCATTTAATAAATTTAATGTTTATTTCCTAAGCTTGGCAGATGTGACAGTTTGTTACACGGGGGGGGGGGGGGGGTAATTTTTTTGAAAAATTGTGTTACGTAATATATGGACAGCCCCTTAGAACCTACTTGTTTCCAATAAATTAGTACTTTTGTTCATAAATGTCAGTATTTAAAATAGTCTCTATAAATATACTTGTCATCTTTCATTTAGGTTTCTTTGAAATTCAACACAAGAAATTTTATTATTTAATCCAAGCACTTCGCCAAGCACCTTTATGTGATTCAAGTTTAAACTTATTGGTCTAAGAAAGATGCGTGTTCAACTTTAATCAAGCTAAGTATTTTATTTAGGTACTTAACATGCCTGGGTAAGTCCAAAACAGACCAACTAGGCCACTTCCATCAATTCTTTATTTTTGAATAATACTTTGCCTATACATAAATACTATCTCTTTATGATTAAAAAATAAATTTTAAACCTTTCTGTTGTAGTCTTGGAGATTTCCGCTTTTGAAATTTTCAAAATATCGCCAAAAACACCCGTCAGTGATCTACTTAAATGGCAATATCTAGAAAACTATAAAAGTTAAGAATTTGGTTCGAGTTGCATTTTTAAGCTAATACATTGCTTTTTAAAAAATTTGCTAAAAAATATGAATTTGGGTCAAAAAAAGTCCAAAATTAATTATTCTTTAACCGCTTATTACACCAAAAATACCAATTTTATTTTTATGAAAAAAATTTTAATGGGTTTGCTGTTCTTTTTTTAGGTGTGGTCAAAATTTCAAGATGGCCATTTTATTGGGCCCTATAGAATAAACTAAAATGCAGGAGCGCGCAGCGTAGGTTTGGTTAAAAGTAACGAGGGACTCACCACTGATCTAATCTACGCTCCGCGTTCCTACATTTTGATTAATTACAGACAAACCAATAAAACGGCCATCTTGAAATTTTAACCAAAATAGTCAATAAAACAGTAAACACATAATTTTTTTTCATGAAAATTAAAGTGATCCTTTTGGTGTAATAAGCGGCTAAAAATTATTTCATTTTGGTCTTGTCATGTTTTTGAACCCAATCCTATTTTTTTTATATTTATTTTAAAAAGCTATTAACTAGCTTAAGAATAATGACAGAACGAAATTTATAACTTTGATAGTTTTCTAGATATTATCATTTAGTCTTGATATGAATATTACGTATTTGTTTTAGTAAACATTTGTAAAGAGTTCTCTGTATGCACTTACGCCTGAAACTTTTGGTAAATAATGTAATATGAAACATTGAGTTACTATAACCGAAAAACGAGGGTTACAGGTGTGGCATATCTCTATGTTCGGTAGTGATACAATTATAAAATTTGCTAGAAAAGGTTGCGGGTGTGACATTTTGAAATAATTTATACAGGGTTATTATTTTAAATGGTACACCACCCTTAACTTTTGAACGAAATGAGATATATACTTTAAATTTGGAATTTGTAAATCACACAATAAAAATTATCATTTGCCATATTTTTTTTGTTAAGGTGGGGCCAGGGGGGCAAATGAGGAATAATATTTCAAAGGCACCCTAAGTCTTGTTAAACATTCTTTTAAAGAGCTTAAAATTCTCTATTTAACCGTGTAACTATTAATTTGTTAATATTTTTTTAAGGTTTTTTTTTCTTCAAAATTATTAAAATTTTTAATATGTTGTGCATAAATATTAACAAATTTACATGAAAATGATAAATAATTAGTTTTAACATGATAACACTTCATGTATTAACTATTCGAACTTTTTGCGCAAAATTTCCAAAATTACTTTTTCAAAAATAATGAAAATTTCAACGATTTTAAAGAAAAAAAATCTTCAAAAAATATTAAAAAATAAATGGTTAAATAGAGAATTTTAAGCTCTTTAAAATGACGTATTGCAAGACCTAGGGTGTCATTTAAAATATTGTCCACCCTTTGGCGCCGCCTCACCGAATATATTTTTTTTTAATTTGACAAATGATAGTTTTTGTTGTGTGATATGCATATTCCAAATATAAAGTTTATGAAAGAAAATATAAGTGGCATATCGGACAGAAGAGAAAATTAGAAAAAAAGTCAGGTCTCAGTCTGGATTAGAACCAGAGTCCCCACGGTTTCCGGCCTGGTACCAACTGAGCTACCGAGACGCCCGTTCGAAAACTAACTAATTGGACATGATTTCTTTTCTATTCCTCTCAAATTTGTTAGTTGTTAATTAAAGGAAAGATGGTTAATTTTGTTAGTGGGAATAAATTCAATATACAATGTCTTAAGAGCCCTTTTACCCCTTCACCCTTTGTATCGTTCACATATAGGAACTTCAACAGAGATCGAGATGCGGTCTCTAACATTGTATTTTAGCCAAATTATTAGAAATATAAAGAAGGTATTTTTGATGTCCGTAATATATTATGAAAGAAAATATTAGTGGCATATCGGACAGAAGAGAAAATTAGAAAAAAAGTCAGGTCTCAGTCTGGATTCGAACCAGAGTCCCCACCAGGCCGGAAACCGTGGTTTGGACTTTTTTCTCTTCTGTCCGATATGCCACTAATATTTTCTTTCATAATATATATCGGACATCAAAAATACTTCCTTTATATCTCATCCCGTTCAAAAGTTACGGTGGGTGTACCATTTAAAAGAATAACCCTGTATCTTAGAAAAGGCCATAAAGAAGGAAGAAGAATCCTTTGTTTCAAAACATAAGTAAACATAAATTAAACAACTCGTCGGAAAAAACAATTGACAATTTTTTTTTTACTTTAACCACGGATACGGGAAATATGTTTTGAATGTGTGTGCAAGTGAGAGGCAAGTTGTAGGCACGCACGCCTTATAACGCTCTTGACGGAAAGAAGAGAGCGCGATGATTCTTCCCCCTTTCGTCGGAGACTTTCTTTTATGCGAAGAACTATATCAATTTTCATAATTCTTTTTCTGTGGAATCACCCAAAAAAAAAAACAAATAAACGATAGAATAAAATGCATAAACGGGACTCTCTTTAGGAGCAAAAAATGACAGTTTTATATAAATTAAAATATAATATGTTCTTATACCTTTTATTTTTATTTGCGGAATATTATAACGTTTTAAAACGTTTTTTGTGATCCATAAAATGTAAATTGTCCATAAGGAAAGGGCCCGTTTTGTCCTAGGAAAATAATATAAAAAACATAAAAGAAACTAAATTAAATTGTTTGATATTTACAAATTTAAAAAATCTATATAAAACATTTTACTATTCCTTAAAACGACTTTTGTTTGATTAACGCAGTCGTCCCTCCGAAGTGACTGATCGATTTCGTGCTTTTTAGCACTCTTCAGAGCCACATATCGGTAGTAGGGACAACTACGAAAATCAAATCCTTTCCATATATCTCTATATAGAGTTTAAAAATCGTTGTAAGGAAAAGCAAAAACAGCTAGCGACATCTACTGCTAAAAGCAGAGACTGGATAAACCTATCGACAGTCCAAAAAAGGAAGCAGTTATTGGTTTCAAGAACCTATTGCACGCTGTCGATAGGGGGCAGATTAATCAATGCCACGGTGGACATTGCCGCCAAGTGAATCCTAAACGCTAGGAGGTCACCTTTTACAGTGGTATCTGAATTAATAAACTAAATTAAATTGTTTGATATTTACAAATTTAAAAAATCTACATAAAAGAAAGTTATATTTGGTTCATTTAATCGATTTTATCTTTTTTATTATAGTATAGAGTAAACTGTAATTTTAAATAATTTAGGTTGGAGCTTTTTAAAGCAAATTTTATAAAAATTCCAAATGCGCATTACCTTATGAACGCCTTTATCGAGGCTTTTATCTAAAAGTTTTAAATTTTATCTTCAGAAAATTAAATTTAAAAATTTAAAACTAGTAAAATGGCTACAAGTTTTAAACGGCTAAATTTCAATTTATTCTTACTTTCCCCAAGGAAAGTCTTGCGTTAGTAAAAAAAAACGAAAAATTATTGCTTTTTTTACGTTTCTGGACGTTTTATATCTAAAACATATGATTTCCGTAAAAAAAAATCTAGTCTGTCGGTCGGTCTGTGTGTCCGGGAAATTTGTGACCACGATAACTCAAGAACACTTCTGGCTAAAGACTTTAATGAACCTAGGCCTATAGGAGAAAGTATTATTTTGTTGGCAGCAGTATTCATATATTAACCTAGTTAGGCTAAATATCGCTAAATATCCATCAGTTAGGTTTTATAAAAGAGCGTTTATAAGTTATGGCGCTTTTTACATTTTTTAATTTAATTAATCTATGGAATATAAAAGATTATTATTAAACAAGTTGCTTCAAACCGTGTTTTGGAAGAGGATACAACTCTTCCAAAAAAACGCAAGAATTATTAACAAAATGGTCTCTTTTCTTTTTGACACAAGAATATATAACGATAAAAGTTATGTTCACATAAAAATACACTGTTAACCTAGTGGTTTAAGGGTTTATTCCAGAAATAAAATATATGTTTATAAAATTATTATTTCATGCATTCATACATTTTTTTACATCCTTGTTATTTTATTAACCTCTTCAGGGATATAGGCACATATGTGTACGTTTAAAAATAAATTCGGCAAAATGAAATTCACCGAATTCCTTATTGCTCAGTGTCTATAGGTGTTGCCATTTGCTATGTTTCCAATCACAAGCGACATCCAATGGCCAAGATTCGCTTATCTTCAGTTGTTTGGACTTCACACTAGGCTTAGCCTGTACATGAACATATAAAAAATTAAAAAGAAAGTATATTATAATAGAGAAATATAAAGAGAAAGATAAATAGAAAGAGAGGGGGAGAGAGAGAGAGAGAGAGAGAGAGAGAGAGAGAGAGAGAGAGAGAGAGAGAGAGAGAGAGAGAGAGAGAGAGAGAGAGAGAGAGAGAGAGAGAGAGAGAGAGAGAGAGAGAGAGAGAGAGAGAGAGAGAGAGAGAGAGAGAGAGAGAGAGAGAGAGAGAGAGAGAGAGAGAGAGAGAGAGATTCGGTGTCAGTGACCCAAAACTAGTTAAAAAACACATGACTGCAATCAGGGCAAGATACCGCGTTGCCTAGTGTAACTGGCCACAAGCCCTTTTTAACTTGAATATTTCAAGTGGGACTTACTGGAATATTTATATTTTCCTAGATTAACCCTCAAAACGCTATTTTTAGATGGTATTTTATTTTCGTATCGAAAAACATAAACACGGATCATCTGTCTTAAAAAGATAAACATACATACAGGGTTATTCAGAAATAAGTTCGAGAAATTTAAGAGTTGATTCTACGTTAAAAAATATGAAAAAAAAATCCTATAAAGGTTGGTCCGGAAATGAGCTATAAGGGAGCTGCGGCGCTTCGAAGATGGACATATTGAATGGTAAACAAAAAAAGCACCAATAAAATTTTAATGCTGCACTTAAAATTAAGGAAAAAAGTATGCTTCACCAAAACACCTAAATTTAATATTAAAGGAGTAATATCCTTTTAAAAGTAACATTTTTAGTGGCACAAAATGTTACTTCCTCTTAAATGCATTTTTTTTAACGGTTGGTCCTACAGTGTTACACTATATGACATTTTGTATGTATTTTTACTCAAGGAATCTGTATTTATGACAAAAAGTCCAACAAATGTATACATAAAAAAGTTTGGGGCAAAAATGTGTTAAGTCTAACATATTTTGCCCGTCTAGGCACGCCTCTGGATAAACCCAAAAAAATAAATTAACATAAACTTATTGCCCTCCCTATTGAAAATGACGGGTCTGCGCGGGTATAAATGTTGCATAGACCGGACTTGAGCGGGTGAATTTCATCCGCTCAAGTCCGGTTTATGCACCATTTATACCCGCCCAGACCCGTCAGCAGGGCTTATTAATACTAGTATACATACATACATACAAAATCTTGTCGCTCTAGCTTAAAGGGTACAAGAGTTATTAATTAAAAACCTTATTTTTATTATAATTTTAAAGAGCCGTAGCTCCCTTAGGACTCATTTCCGGACTATTTTTTCATATTTTTTAACGTAGAAGCACCTCCTAAATTTTTCGAACTTATTTCTGAATAACCCTGTATAGTGCTGGGACAGCCAGCACAGGTCCGGACAGAAATAATTTAGTTAAAATAAGAGCATTTCGGCATTACACTTTAATTATTGCCCATATGGATTTTTTTTTCTAAAGGCTAAAATATTATTTCTATTAACTAAATGGAACCGGAAAAGTGTTTTACTGATCGGGATCTTTGAGAAAGAGTTTATTTTTTTTATGCATTTAATAAATGTAGTTTTCGGCTTTTTTTTCGAAGATTTCTTATTTTTTTACCAAGCTTGCCGGGCCACCAAAAGCCCGGGCCTGGCCACTTACCCCCATTTGAACCCCTGTGTTCGGACCTGTACATATACAGGGTAATTTAGAATAAAATCGTAAAATCCTAACATGACTCCTAACAGAGCTATGTTTAAACGTTTGTACTTTAAAGTACTTTTTAAAGTACCTACTTAGGCTAAATTTATATTTTTATAAGAATAATGTCTGAGGTTTTCTTAAGGAAAGTCCTTAGTTAGTATACTGATAGAAATGTTGTTGTAATATAGGCGGTTTGTAATATGTTATATCATAAGTATGTTATACGATTACAACAACCAGTTATAGAAAAACGAGGTAAACAAAAAGTCCAAACAACATAAAATTTCAATAAATACAACAACAAGTATTATCTTATCTCATAGTCCCAAATGGGAGAATTAGCTCAGCGGTCTAAGGCATCGATATAGCATTGACACTGAGCTAATGATCGTAAGTTCAAACCTCACTGGCGCCGATTGCCTTTTTCAGTTAATTAATAATTGAAATTTGGTGAAGGCGTACTCCCTAGATATATTGGTTCGAAAGTCAATTAAAGCCGGTGGTTCCCTCTACTACTAGCCCACACAAGTCCTGGACTTAGGGGATGCTTAATTAAGTAGAATAGTACGAGGTTAAAAAACAAACAAACAAACTATACTATAGTACAATTTTTGGTTGGCGCATATATAACACGATGTTGTTGTATTAATAAAGCTATTATTCTATCAGTGTAAAAAAATTGTCTGTCGTCCTGTCTATCGGTCTGTAGTCTTCCCATTTTAACTTATTTCTAAATCGCCTTGTATACTCGACTAGTATACTATGTATCTTTCGAGATATATTCAAAATAGATTTATTTATTTTCCATTTGCATATACATTACTCTTTACAGTCCACATCTTGAAAAATACCAAACCTCTTTCATGTATATGGTACATCAAGTAGCCCAGTTAATAAAGCAGAAAAGAGGGCTTTACATTGCCCTGGCGCCCACTAAAATTTGAAAATATAATTCCCCGATTTTTCAGGTCTTTTCCTGGTATATTTAACAGGGTTCATACAGATCAGGGAAAACAGGAAAAAAAGGGAAAAGTCAGGAAATTGAAAAGTGTCATATGGAAAACCTGGAATTTAGCTACTTTTTGCCTAAAATCAGGGGAAATATTAAAAATCTTCAAAAAACAGGGAATTTTGGCTAATTTACAATTTTTTTTTGGCAGCATCCAAATAAAGTCATCTGATTCCTTTTTAAAACTAATTATGTAAATTTACAAAATAACCGCTATTTATCGATTACAGACACTATATTATCAAGAGAAGTGTTTATTTTTTACTGATTTTTTGTTTAATTTTTTACTTGTATATAAAAACATTAAAAAATTATTGATATTTTTACGTTTGGTGCAGGGAATTTCATAGTTTTTGGTCAGGGAAAACATGGAAAAGACAGGGAATTTGAAAATTTAATAATTCTAGGAACCCTGTTTAAGTTTTTTTTAGATCTTTTTAAATTAATTTTTTAAAACAATAGCAAAACCTAATAAAATTTATACAAAAAACTTGTTTAGGCGCCCCTTACTGTTCACTGTGGGGGAGGCTGTTTGAAAATAGTACATCAAGTAGCACAGTTAATAAAGCAGAAAAGAGGGTTTTACATTGCCATGGTGCCTACTAAAATTAAAAAATAAAATTTTCCGATTTTTCAGATATTTTCCTGATATTTTTAATGTTTTTTCAGATCTTTTTAAATTAATTTTTTAAGACACACACAATAACCAATAAAATTTATAAAAAACCTTGTTTGGGCGCCCCTTACTGCTTGCTGTGGGGACGGGGACGGTAAAGATTTGTTTAGGTCCGTTCCTATGTTTCCCTATTAACCCCAAAATTACGCCCTTGCATGTCATAATTACTTACTGACTGGGCGATAGATAAAAGTTTATTTTCAGATCTTGTAAGAATATTGCGTAGGTTTTTATAGTGGGCAAGAAATATCGACTGATTTTAAATTTAAATAATGAGCTTTGTTGTCAATATAACCACATAGTTATTTTATTAGACAGACTACTGTTCAGTTAATATTTAACTTGAGATTTAATTATTGCAATTAACTACTACAAGTCATATAAATTTATTATCTTTCGCAATAATTGATTTGCTAGAAACAAAAGACCCGATTACTACCGTAGTAAAACTGAACGATTTTGTCTCTTTTGAACCCCTCACAACTTTACTTATTGAATAAAAGTTGATACAGTAATAATAACAAAATAACGTTTTGTTATACTGTAACAACTTGTATGCAATTACTAAAGTTGGGAAAAGTTCAAAATAGGCAAAACTGTTCAGTATTTACTATACGGGAACGAATTCTCAGTGTTCTTAAAAAAGAATTAAAAACGACTAAAAATTTATAAATCTGGTATTTATTACAGTCCTAAGGAAACCACATGGAACAGACGAAACGTGGGTAATGAAAATAAACAATCTGAAACGGATATTTTTTATAGATGGATGGCAATAAATTTAAATCACCGTAGACTGATAGAACACTATCGTAATCAATAGCGTTATTAGCTTATAGAATACAACAATAAATAGTTGTATATCCTCCAAACACTATATTGCATAGAATACAACAATAAACAAGTAAACGCGTTCGGTATTTACAAAAGAGTGCAGTTGTTTGATTTACAACAACAGATTGTACCCAACCAAGAGGAGCTAAGAGATCTCCCCTGGGCCAATATCCTGACCTTTATTGAGGAAGAAGGACGGGCAGGTTCAAGGAGGACTCAAATTAGTAAATGGCTGGGATTGCCTGGGGTGAAAAAAAGGGCCAGAAATGGCAATAATTTTACAAACTCTGATTGTTTAAAAGTCTTATATAGCTCTTTTGTAAGATCCAAATTGGAATATGGTTCTCTCATATGGTATCCATATTACGACACTTATATATATGGTATTGAATCTGTTCAGCGCAGATTTATAAAATTTTATACCTCAAAAATTGATGGAACAAACCCTCCAAGAGGCTCGGATTTATCGGATTTGATGTCAAGGTTTGGATTTAAATTACTAAACACGCGAAGGAAGATATACTCGGTCACTTTTTTGTACAAGTTGCTACATAATAAAATTGATTGTAGTGATCTTTTTTCTCAAGTGAGGTTTTTGATTCCGAGTTCCACACGTCAAATGCCTATAACCTTTTTTAATGCTAGAGCCAATACTAATATTATATTGAAATCACCAATGTACGTTATGTGCGAAAATTTTAATTCAATATCACCTAATTGTGATATAAATTTTTCAAAATTAAGCGTTATTATTAGTTTTATAAGTTAATTATTAATTATTATATTTGAATGTCCTGTTAAGTCTGTACTGTTGGGCAACAATAAAGTTATTATTATTATTATTATTATAAAGTTATTATTATTATAATTCGCAATTACTGTCAAAAATGAAAGTAGTACAAAAACCGAGCAAAATTCGGCAAAAACACTATGTAGCTAAGAAAAATATAGTTTGCATAAAATGTGTTTTCAGCGGTATTTTAAAACTGTTTTCAAATTTACCACTAAACATTGTGCAACAAGTTTTTCTTGTACGATTTTAAAGAGTAAGAACCCTGCTCTAAATAAAGCCTGGATAAAAGCTTTCAGGTACTATGATAATTTTTCTACAAGCACTTGAAAAACGAAAAAAAAAAACGAAAAAAAAATATCTTCAAGAGCATTTTTCTCGAAAACGGAAAAACACAGCGATTTAATTTAAAGATATTCGAAATCAGGTAAAAAAACACTATCGGAATCGTTTAACAAAATTAGCAAAGATTCTGCAGAAGATTATTTAACATTATTTACCAAAAACAAGTTTTCTGGATTTAGCTGTAAATGGTTCTGTAATGTGTAGACATTCTGCTACCATGATCCATAATCAGATGTTACTCTACAGTAGAGCTACTTCATCTCATTAATCCTCCAGGAATGCCGTGCAAACAGAGGGTCAGATAGACAACTTTCGGTCGATTTCAGTATCGGGTATAAAAATAACACCTATAATATAAACATAATATAAACATAGATGTTTATTTTTACCAAATTCAAGAAAGTAGCAAGATATGTCACATATGTGACAGGTGATGCATGCGACTTTAGATACCCAGAAATTTGGTAATGATCTGTATGTTTTAGTTATGTTTTCTCTGTGTAACTCTATTTTATTTTATTTTGTTATATATTCTACACTGTATTAAATCCCCCTCGAAGTGGGTTAATTTTATTATCATGTTAGCCATGGTCGTATAACTATAAAGAGATATTTTATGGGGTGGTAACACTGGTTTAGTGGGTAGTTGGGGACAATACGGTGGCGACAATAGGCCGCAAACTGCAGGATAAATCCCTGAAAACATTACAGGGTAATTAGTAAAGCTTCCGCGAAAGCTTCCGCAAAATATCGTTTTTCTTGGGCGCTTTCTTTACATTTTACACTTTTTATTACTAGAGGGGTTTCCTAACTTGTTATAAAGTAATTAGGTTTTTGTAGAAGGCAGTCATAGATACGTAGGTTTAAGTTTAACCCTTTTACATGATAATTTCAATTGGATCTTTGATGTATTTTCATATTTTGCATACCTTAGCCTGTAAATATTGGTACTAAAATATATATACAGGGTGTTAAAGAATACGTGTGCCAAAAGTATAGGGCATGTAGGAAATGCAAAAATAGGCGTTCCCATAAACACATGTCCTGAAACGACTCATAAGGGAGCCACGTCCCTTCAAAAGGGCACTGATAGAATAATAGCGTTATTAATACAACAACATAGTGTTATATATGCGCCAACCACAAATTGTACTATAGCATAGCACTAACTATGATATGAGATAACATTTGTTGTTGTATTTATTACAATTTTGTGTTGTTTAACTCTTAGTTGTACAACTATCATTGGGGTCCTGAAAATTCGATTTTTGTTTAATAACTTAGAAACCCTTTGCGTTAATGGAACGAGGGTTTGAGTGTGGACTAATCTTAATAAGGCCCCTCTTCCTATCTTATTTTTATGTGCTTATTTTAACCAGAGGTGTATGAAACGAGGGGCCCTATCAGTTTTTTGTCCCAAACTTTCTTCTTTGTAACTTTTTTTGTGATTTTATTTTTGGAATATGATCTCTCGAGTCAAAATACATAAAAAAGGTACTCTTGTTGTAATACGGTAGGATTAACCGTTTTCGAGAAAAGTTTATTTGAAGGTGAAATTTCACGGTTCGAGGACGAAAAATTAAATACTAAAATGTTAAAAAAGAAAATTTTTATGATGCAGGGTCATTCTATAGGAAAAACTAAGAAAAAAAGTTTCTTTGCATGTAGGTCGAAAAATCGCTTTTAAAGCTACTATGTCCCTTTAAAAATGGTGCATTTTTAGGGGACCATAGCTCCCTTAGGATTGATTTTTGGAAGTATCTGTATCTAAGGTTTGTTTTTAGTTTTTGATGTACATTCACCCTGCATCATTGAAATTTTGGTTTTCGACATTTTAGTATTTAATTTTTCGAACCGTGAAATTTCACATTCAAATGAACTTTTTTCGAAAACGGTTAATCGTACAGTATTACAAGAAGATTACGTTTTTTATGTATTTTGACCTGAGGAATCATATTCCAAAATCAAAATTACCAAAAAGTTAAACAGAAAAAGGTCGGGACAAAAAACTGATAAGGCCCCCCCCGTCGCACACCCCTTAAAATAAGCACATGAAAATAACATACGAAGATGGGCCTTATTAAGATTAGTTCACGGGAAAAGCTTCGTTGCTTTAACACAAAGGGTTTCCTAGTTATTAAACAAAAATCGAATTTTTACCACCCCTTTGAAGGGGCGTAGCTCCCTTACGAGTCGTTTTAGAACATATGTTTATGAAAACTATTCCGCCTATTTTTGCATTTCCTACACGCCCTATACTTTTGGCACACGTATTCATTAACACCCTGTATCTTAAGTTTCAAACAAAATGTTTCAAGAATAACGGAGATATGAAGAATAAAATTTATATGTGCAAAAAAAATCCAATATGAAGTACATATTTGTGATATTTGATCTAAATGTTACATACTTAAACTACCGATGGGTAGATAGCATAAACAGTATTTATTATTCAATACTGAGTATCGCCAGTAAAAAATAAATACGTTTGAGATATGTGATGGGCGATATTACCCCAGAGGCCATCATTGACCTCCTTTGCCCTAATATATGCATTATTATGATAAATTGTCTAAAACAATCAATATTGATACAATTTCATAATTAATAATGCACGAAAGCTTATTCTAAGCGATTATTAATTTTAATTGATACGAAACTAAATATTTCAATTTTAATTCAAACTGTAATTAATTCATATTGGCAAATTGGTTAAACTAACATTTCATACTGTAAAGTTTATATTACAATTTGATACTGATCTGGTATAAAATTGGGGGGGGGGTGATTACTTTGTTGCCCCAAACTTTTTTATCTGTAGATTTTTTCACATTTTCTCAATAATCTAGTATTCTATAATTAAAAATACATAAAAAGGTACTCTTTATGTAACACCGTAGAGCCAGCCGTTTTCGAGAAAATTGCAATTAAAGAGGCAATTTGCTCGAAAACGGTTGGCTCTACGGTGTTACATAAAAAGTATATTTTTTATGTATTTTTAATTAAAGATTAATATTTTATTGAGGAAATGTCAAAAAATATACACATAAAAAAGTTTGGGGCAAACAAGTGACATCGCCGCCACATTTTGCACATCTCTGGTCAAAATTACTAAATACAAATTACATAAAATAATAGCCTTTATCAATGCTAAGGTATGTGTAAAAATTTGTTACTGTGCTTTATAGGGTTCCAGAAATATTAAATAAATACTACTTTTTAGATATACCCTTAGGAGGGTAGTAGCTCCCTTAGGGCTCATTTCCGGACCTACCTTAGGAACTTTTTTTCATATTTTTTAATGTAGAATCACCTCTTAAATTTCTCGAACCTGTTTCTGAATAACTCTGCATTTTAGAAAATTAATCATTATTTTTTTTCTTTCAATTAGGAAAGATTTATGTTGATTATAAATGCATTAAATCTAAAATTAGCCTACCTTAGAACATCCTGTACTCCCTTAACAAAATTAAACTCGTTTTTTTGCAACCCTTACTAATTTATAAGACAAGTTAAAATATTAGGCTTCGCATAAAACAAACATGGCTATTTAATTAAAAAACTGGACCAAATTGCGGAAAAATATAAATAACTTTTTAATCATTTACAAAAAAGTCACTACCAAATATAAAGAAATTAAAAGGTTGAATTTGACCTACCCTGGCTATTAAATTATATCAAGTAGACCCTGCTTAAATAGTGCAAAAAGTTTTGGGTTTAAGTAGGTGCGAACACACAAAATTAAAAACAGAGTAAAGTAAGTTTACTAGATTTAACCTAAAAATATAAGTTTTTAAATTTAGATTAAATTCAATGAAAAAGTTAAAATATAATTATGTAAGTACTGATATATGTATACTTACTTTACAAATGAAGCGTAAAAAAAACATAGTTTATTTCAATTTTAACTTAGTAACAGCAAAAAGTGTCAATAAAATTATTGAACAGCATATTTAATAAAATAAAAGCTGTTTTGTTCTAAAAATAACCATTGTAATAAAGCGCAATTATTAAAATTTGCCTAACATAACGCTCTACCTCTTGCGCCCTAAAGGGTTAACCATAATAGATAAGCTAGCAGGATTAAGCTAGACTTTTTTGCATGATATTCTAGAAAAAGTATAAACTGTGTAAACTGAAGAAAAGTTTTTAAAACTGCGTTTATGATAAAAAATAGGTTCTGTATCAAAAAGCGCTGATTTTATTTATAATTTTTAGATTTTTTTTAATCATTCGTACAAGTGATGGGAAAACCCTTCGTTGAATCTGTACCCCTTTCCTCTATTTAATACATGATGTTTAGCTATGTTAGTAATCCTATAGTCCATTGCAAAAAAAAACACTTTTTTCTAATTTTTCATCTGCACCCCTCCTATGTTGTTTCAATTGAAAAACTATGCTTGTAAACCAAATTTCAGGTTAGTTGAACATTTTTTAACCCCCGCCCAACTCAGTTATAATAATGAGGTATATGTATTGTTTAATTTCTTACATTGTTACAGTTTTAAAAACAAAACAAGCCGTAAAGATATGTAATATTTTTTATTTGCTCATTAAATGAAGAATAAAATTCTACATTTAATGTGTAAGTAAAAAATATAGCATTCCACTTAAAAAAATTGATTGATTTTAAATGGAATGCTATATTATTAAATGGAGAATTTTATTCTACATTAAATGAGAAAATATAGCATTTAAAAAAATTATTTTTTTTTATATTTGAAAGTCCAAAAGTTTAAATATAAAAATTTCGAACACCCTGTATGAAACATTTTATTTTTTCTACATAAAGTAATTAGGTACACCCTTGTAAGATAAGCTTGTAAAATTTTATTAATTTTTGACAAAAAGTTTTATCTCATCACTAAAAATGCATTTTTTCTCAAAAACTATAAACAATAGACCCATATAATATGATACTAAAATAAAGGTATTTTGATGAGAAGTAAGATGATATAATAAAAAATATACCATTCCACTAAAAAAAATTAAGCAGATGTTACCCACCCTAGGAGGACCATCCTATAAATTTTAAAATATTTTTAGAATGTGCCTTTTTGAAAACCATACAACTTTTCCTGTTAAAGTTTTTCTCTAAAGTGGATACTCGGCTTCGTTGAGACACCCTGTACACTATTCACATTTCGTATATTGCATCCCAAATAACGCAACTTAAAAAAAAGAATTAAAAATAAAATTAACAATTTTATTACAAAAAAAAAGAAAAAAATAAAAAAAAAAGTTTCTTGTTTGAAAAGAAAAAAAAATTGAAAAAAAAATTATATATATTTTTGCTTTTTCTTTTTGATGTTGCGTTATTTGGGAAAATGCAATACTGTGAATAGTATATAATGGAATGCGTAGCATTCCAGAGCTTAGAAGACTGCTAGATCTTTCTTAGTCTTGTTCCCAAAAAAAATACGTTTACATTTTGAAACATACCATAATTCCCTTGAGGTCCAAGTATCATTTTTGAATAAACTACTGAACATGTCTATGATGTAAACACTAGAACTACCTAAACAAACCGCTTCTGTTTATGTGTAGAGCTCCGTCAAGTGAGCTTGTCGAAGTTAAACTGGCAGGCCTGCATGTTACAATTATGGTATGCCTAGGGATCATAATAGGCTGCGAAATAATATTTTATGTTTAAGTAAATTTTATAGAATTTTTATTTTTCAGGTCAAAAAGAGAGTTAAATAGGAAAAGTTCAAAATCATTTAAGTCTTTTAACCCTGTGTGGCACCGTGTATATCAAAATATACCTAAATTAAAGATAAATTTTGTATGAGAATTTGGTAATTAATGACAAATGTGTTATTCAAAATGACATACATACCCCCCCCCCCCAAAAATAATATCTCTAATCTCGCTTTAAACATGTGTACCCAAATGAGTACGGTGGACGAAAATGGGTTAAGCCGAGTGTTAAGCCAAATTGGAAGCTAAAAACAAAAGAACCAACTTTTGCTTTACAAGATACAGCTTTTAAGATTAAGACTAAGACTAAGATTAAGACTAAGACGGATTAAGATCATTTTAAAAGTGATAAATATATATTTAAATAAAATTTATAAAGGTGATTCTATGGTATATCTACCAAACACCCTAATAGCCGGACCTACAGACCCCTAGCCACTGGGGGATGAAAGAACGATTTTTAACATTTTTTTAAATTTATCTCAAAAGTGTGACGAAGGCCAAAAATAACCAAAACTAGCGTGACGCGGCATTAAATTTTACTTATTTACCGGGTAATTATCATATAGTATAGAGTAGAAACTTCTCTTGAAGGTATTGAAATTACTGAAGAAAAAGTACTTGAACAGTTAAAAAAACTACGTAATGACCTGGGCCCTGGACCCGACGGTGTTTCAGTTCAAGTCCTTAAACATTGTGCCGAAAATTTGGTAGAGCCATTAACCCATATTTTTAAGTTCTCTTTAGCTTCTTCCCGAGCTTCTTCCACACTTCCTAATGCTTGGCTTACCGCTTCTTCCACGCCAATTTTCAAAAAAGGAGACAAAACTGACCCTAAAAGTTACAGGCAGATTAGCATTATGTCCCTTTGTTTAAAAGTTTTGGAAAGAATTATAGTGTCTCAACTTATGCAGTTCATCTTAGATAATAATATCCTTCCAAAATCACAGCATGGGTTTGTTCCAGGTAGGTCCACTACAACAAACTTACTTTCAAGCCTAAATATCTGGACTAAACTCATTGACCAAGGATTTCCAGTAGATGTTCTTTACCTCGATTTTCAAAAAGCCTTCGATAAAGTACCAAAAAACGCTTACTAAAAAAATTAGAACACTTTGGAATCCGCGGTCAGTTGCTTAAATGGATTAAAAGCTATCTAAGTGGTAGAACATTCTCTGTTCGAGTCGGTTCTGAGCACTCATCCCTGTATGATGTTCTATCGGGGATCAGTACTCGGTCCCATATTGTTTCTTATTTACTGCTCCGACATTGATCAGGTAATAACTGTACCTCATAATTTCTACGCTGACGATACTAAGTTCTTTGGAAATCCCTTCGTGCAGCACAATGACATTCAATCCAGTCTTAATGCAGTTGCTAATTGGTGTGATACATGGATGATACCCCTTAACATATCTAAATGCTCAGCGTTTCACATAGGACATAATAATCCACGTCTGATATATACCATTAACAGTACTCCCCTTACCCCTGTTAATGAACAAAACGATTTAGGTGTCACAATCACTTCAAACTTATCATGGTCTAACCACATTACAAAAATCACCAAAAAAGCTAATCATTCCTCCTATGTCTAAAGCCTTCCAAAATCCTACACCACAATTATTTTCCCTTTTATTTAAATCCTACATTCGCCCACTCCTGGAACACGCCTCACTTGCATGGTCTCCACACTTAATTAAGCATATTAAGGCCCTGGAAAATGTCCAAAGGCGCACTACACGAAATGTACAGCTCCTTAGAAACTTAGAGTACCATGAACGTCTTAACTATCTTAATCTACCTGTTCTGCAAGATAGAAGATCTAGAGGTGATATGATCTTTACCAACAGGATTTTTGCTGGTCATTTTAACGAAGAAATGAGTGGCCTGTTGGATGAATAGAGACCCTCGTTTACGAGGCCATCCCCATATGCTGAAAAGGAAACATTTCAAGACTTCCATCAGACAAAACTTCTTTTCAAACTAAATCTTCAACAAGTAGAATTCGCTGCCAAGTGATGTAGTAACTGCCCCTAGTGTAAACTCTTTCAAGAACCACTTTGACAAACATATTTCGAACTCTATGCTATAAACTATCATTTTATATTTGTATTTGAGCTATAATAGGTCTTACCTCAGCTCTTAATGTATAATAATAATAATAATAATAATAATAATAATAATAATAATAATAATAATAATAATAATAATAATAATAATAATAATAATAATAATAATAATAATAATAATAATATAAAAAGGGTGAAATATATTCCTATAATCGACTTGACATATAATTAAATTATCATAATAGTTTGTTTTATAGCCTGTTATGAAATAGAAAAAGCATTTATAGGTCAATATTTATTGATTTTGCGAGAAAATATAATCTTAAACTTGCCGTGTCAATTAATTACAGTTTAAGAATATTTTACGATTAAAAGAAAAACAAGCCATTCCATTGTATACTATTCACATTGTATATTATATTGCATTTCCCAAATACTCAACCTGAAACCTCTTTCATGGGAGTTAACTTACTTCCCAAATAGCACTTTTAGATATACTGAAAACTTGCGCTTAAAATGCATAATCTATGCATATGCATGACATATCCTTATAATTTTCTCATATCATTCTTCTAATGCATATTCTAAGAAATTTCTGTTAAGAATGTTCTTATTAATTATTATTCTAAGAATGTTCTGATTAAAAGAAAAACAAGCCATTCCATTGTATACTATTCACATTGTATATTATATTGCATTTCCCAAATACTCAACCTGAAACCTCTTTCATGGGAGTTAACTTACTTCCCAAATAGCACCGATGATCTAAGAATATTCTCTAATTCTATTGGGAATATTTTTAGAATAAACTTTTAGATATACTGAAAACTTGCGCTTAAAATGCATAATCTATGCATATGCATGACATATCCTTATAATTTTCTCATATCATTCTTCTAATGCATATTCTAAGAAATTTCTGTTAAGAATGTTCTTATTAATTATTATTCTAAGAATGTTCTGATAGAAGGTTTATTTGAATTTGCCGCTTTTCTGCAATAAATTTTTGACATGTTGGAGTTGTAAGTTATGTAAGATTGTATTGTAAGCATAAAAAGGTATGTACCTGTATACAAAAAAATTAATGCATGAAAATGTTAATATTCCTGAATTTTAAGATTTTTTTTAGCTTTCTCATGATTAAAACGGTATGTCCTAAAACCTTCTAAGAATGTTCTACGTAAAACATCTCATATTTTTAGAATCATACAACATTCCCAATATTTATTTTAAGAATATTCTTAGAACTGTTTTGTGTAATGCGAGTTAGCCCTACACCATCAAGTTTTAAAAATATTTATAAAGTTTAGTATATTTATAAAGTTATTTCCTCGTAAATCTGCGCTCCTGTATCTTTTTATTTTCGGATGGATTTTTTTTTTGATTAGTAGGAATGATCCATATAATAAAAGTATTTTTTCCCAAAAAAATTACCTCTATTCGAATTTTCCATTAGCTTTATTCGATTTTTTTTTTAGTTTAACGCCTTATAACTTTTATGTTTCTGGAGGAATTATTTTCAAAAAAAAAATGCGATTAGATCGAAAAATTCGTTCTTGAGTTATCACGTACACAAAAAACATGACATCAGACGATATACATGGACTGAAGGAAGTTTTAGGCACGCAAAGTATAATTCTTTTTTTTTTGCTTATTTAATTATTCGAAGTTTTTTATGTAAAGTTTTTTTTTCACAAAGTTTATACGGTTTAAAGTCGCACGACTATTGTTTCTTTTTTTCTGGTTCTATTTTTTTTCGGAAAAGTATTAGTTTTGTTGGAAGTATTTTGGGTTAAAACCCCAAGCTGTTAGTTGTATTTTCGAAGCGCCTCACATACACATTGCATGTGAAACTTTGGATGGACGCCCGCCGTCGCGGCGCCTTTAAACGATACAAGCCTACTACAGCAAATGACTTGTCGATTCATTAATGAAAAATAAATAAATAATGGTAAATGAACGTAAACTTCTAATTCAAGGCTTTTTTGCTTAAAAATATCAAAAATAATAACTGTGCAATACCCAGGCAGCACATAATAACTATTAGATATCCAGGGGATATACTTTCTGGATATAGAGTATATCCAGTGGATAGCCTGGATTGCCATTAGATATCCCATGGACATATCCATCATGGATATCCAGGTTTGCGATGTAAAATCTATGCGAAGTAATTAGTTTGCAATGTAAAATCTATGCAAAGTTATCCGTTATGAAGTAAAAAATAGCAAAGTAATTCGCTTGAGAATTATTTTTTGCGAAGTTTATTTTTGCCAAGTTTATTTTTTGCAAAGTTTAGTTTTGCGAAGTTGTTTCTGCAAAGTTTTTGCCGAGATGTGTTTTTTTTTCAATTCTCTGGACCATTTTTATTTTAAAAGAAGTTTTGATTAAGCAGTTCTATATATCTAAACTTCTTGCCTATTTTTTGTGTGTGATTCTAATTTATTTCAAGCCATAAAAACGTATTTTCCAAGAAGAAATTTATTTACTTGAAAATAAACGGTAAACTTTACATAAAACAACACAAATTTAAGGATCTTAATTACGTAATTAGTTGTTTTAAACGAGTTTTGTCTCTTAATTCTCACCTTTTACCTTTTAAATTTTATTAAAATTCAAATCACATCATTAGAGTGACTTTAGCAAACTTTTTTGAAGTGATTTCAATATCAAAGGTTTTTTAACACTACAAAACTTTGAGAAGCTCAAAATGGAATCACAATACTCAGGAAAGAGGGTCAACTCGATATCTTACTTTAACAACTAGTACCATAAATAACTATTATTATTTGAAAAAGCTGGTAATTGTCTTATTATCTGTAAATAGTGCTAGTAGTGAAACTACGTAAACTACGGTAGAGGAGACTAATATAACCTCGCACTCTTAAATCCCTCTCTGCTACGCAGCTCAAGATTTAATACGCTCGGCTATAAAAAATGTCTTCTCTACCTTGGTATATAATTACTATTATTTTATTTTATTTTTATTACTTTAATTATTTTTTTTTTATTTTTCTTTTGAGAATTTTTTTTTGGCATTTTTTTTTAGTACTTTTTCAGTATTTTTACAGTATTTTTTTCCGTATTTTTTTCAGTAATTTTTTACAATTTTTTTTTTAGTATTTTTGATTGGTATTTTTAAAAACATGACAAGGTCTAATTACAAAAATTCATCGACTATTCTAATTTTAGATACTTTAAGCAACTCTGAGTGTTTGGATAACTTGATCTTCAACATCCGATATGGTCTAATCTTTTTATTGTTCAAAAGTATAATACATATAAACAGACATTATTATACAGAACAGAATATTTTAAATATTGCAAAATCACACATATAAATATAATACAAATAAATAAATTAGGATATATCACAGTATGTACAATGTCACAGTTAAAAATCACAAACAGTTCGAAACAAGACTAGTTACAAATAAATAAATAAATAAGTACATTAAACTATCACAGGTTGTTTCTTCTTACGAGGATCATTGACGTGGACACACAGACAGAATAGCTCGCCCTTTCCTCTAGCTCCCTGCATGCTCGCTCCGGTACCTCTAGTTCTCTTAGTAGTTTGTGGAATAGGATACCTGGCTTTCACCCAGGAGGCTCGGGTTCGATTCCCGGTATCGGAAACACATTTTTTTTTTCTATCACAAATTAAATTATTTTTTATCGTATTTATTTTTTAAATAAAAGTTTAAATTTTATAAAATAGTTTCAGCTCTAACACTAAGAGTAAACTTTAGCTATATGCAAACTAGCTTTGTCGTATCAGTAATATGATTATCGCTAGAGCAGCATAAGCTTTTTAATTTCATTACAAAATTGCTCTGAACTACTTTTCTATTACATTACTTTTTAAGTAAGTAGGGGAAAGTGGTTCAAAATGATCCCACTATAATATATTATAGTACGAATAGTGATCATAATATTTCAAGAGATTCAAAATTGAACTTTTTTGTTAACTATTCGTATAATTTTGATAATTAAGGCCGAGGGATGTCTCACCTTTAACAATACATGTACGCTTTAGCTGACATTACCTTGACATTATTTGACAGTACGGGACATTACCTGACATTACTTGACATTACATGACATTACTTGACATTACTTGACATTACAAGAAATTACTTGACATTACCAGACATTACTTGACATTACTCGACATTACAGACATTATGTCGTAGTGCGAATGTGCCTAGACATTATCTACTATTTACGCCTGCGCGTAGACATTGCGTGCATGAAAATTTCTACGCGAAAGGGGGAGGTTAGTTCTGAAACATGACATGGGATGGATGTTTTTTACGAGTTTTTATTTCTATAGTATTAAGGTCATATTCTTTGATTTTTTTTTAGTTATCAAAAATCATACAAGCAGTGTTTTCCCAGTGCAAAAAAGTACCACCAGTGGACCACTAGTAATGGTGTATAAGTAACTAAATCAACCATTCATTCAAATAAAATATTGCGGCCAACTAAAGAATACTTACCACTACATATGTTCATTTTTAAAGGGTCTCGGACCCTGGGTCCGTAAAGAAATACTGAACCCGTATAAGATCGCTCGGTTTTCCGTCCGTCTGTCACAGCCGGACGGGATACTCTTGTTAGGAGCATATTTAATTTTATTATTTATTACTTTGACATTACTCGACATTACGACATTATTTTGCATTTTTGACAATACATGTAGACATTTTGGCCAGTGAGACACCCCTCGATTAAGGCGGTCCCACACTACAAGCGAGTGTCTTTGCAAAGTGACTTCACAAGTGCACTTGCAAGTGTCCTTTCTATTGGTGTAGGAGCGTCTCCGAGTACGAGTGTGCCGACATTCGCCAAATATTCGTACTCGGAGACGCTCCCACACCAATCCACAGTGGGATGAGAATAAAAAAAGATGGACGAAAACCTAAATTTTTGCATACGAGTATGTTCCGCGCCGGTCATTTTTTAAATTTTTTTTCGATTTTGTTCAAATTTGTTATACATGTTCTTTTTAGGGATATTAACGTAGACCAATGGTTAAAACCCCAATTTCAAACGGGCGGAGCCAATATGGCTTATCGGTTTTTAGAATGTTGTCATAATTAGGCGAAATTAAGGGCATATCCACAGGCTCGCATAACAACATAGTACATAACAATGTGATGCGGTGATTGGCTTGATGTGCCGCCATGTATCTTGTAAGTCAATCACGGCATGACATTCTTATGTTTTATGTTCTTATGCAAGCTTCTGGATAGGCCTTAAGGCTATAAAGTAGTTCAAGGTCATTGATTTTAAGGAAAGAGCTGAACTTAAAACACTTAGGCCCAGTTTATCAGTGTACAGTTAAAACCTTATATAAAAGATAAAGTCTCAGTTAAGAGCAAATTCTGGATTTTGGTTGAAGTTGCTATGGTTATTACGTGTCAGCTAAATTTAGCTGCACTTTGATAAACCCAGCCTTAATATTACAAAGCTCATATGAAAGTTCAAAATACAGTTTTGTATCCATTTTAGTTAAAATATTCATTTCAATGTCGTCAGAATACCGTGAATTGAATTTTATTCTCCAGGTATAGGATCTTATATTAGCCCTAGTGATGATGAATCATCTGTGATGATGGAGATGATCATAACAGTTCTGCTGAAAGTCGGTGACATACATAATTAATAAATTATAATTATTTATTTAATAAAATTTGACCATTTAAATTATTTTTATAGCGTTTTATTACGAATAAATTTTAGTTTTTTTTTCTAAAATTGTCAACTTTTTTTATATATAGTTTATTACTACTATAAGTGAAGATAAAAATGTATAAGATAAAAAGTCCAAATGATGCCAATTTTTGAAATTTAAGATTTTACAATTATATTTAAATTCCCGGGGCTCGGGACCCCTAGATTTTAATGGTCATATCTATCACAAAGTTGAATAAATTTCTACCTAAGAGGTTTGATTTTTTCTTCCCTGGTGAATATTTTCTAGCAACGATTTTAGGTTCACTCTCCCCTACTTTGCTTCTCAGACTCTGAAATTCAAAGGCGTTCAAAGGCCTTCAACAATTCATTTTATTGTTAATACTATTGTCTCGGTTGGAAAGATTCTCATTTTCGTACCGAGAACCCATTCTCTTATTCCCGGGAGTTCCTATTACAGAATTAAGACGTTTTCTATTACTTTAATTTTATAAAAGTTATGGCTATTATCTCGCTGATATGGTTATGTTAAAATGGAAGCAAGGCGGATCTAGAAATAGAATTATAGACAGAGATTTAATTTTTATCGTTTTTATAAGAATCCGATAGGGTTCCGCACCTCAAAAAAGAATCCTTATAGTATCGCACTGTTGTCCATCCGTTCTTCCGTACGACCATCCGGATGCACCCGTCCGTCGGGAACGGGAGCCTTCCTCGAAAAATTTACCGCGAAAACAAATATCGCGAAAATATTTCGTCGAAAAAATTACAGCGAAATGTTTTTTTCCGCGCAAAGGATTAACAGCGATAAAAATTTAACGCGAAAAAATACTAAAGCGAAATAAAAATAGCGAAAACTATTACCACCAAAAGTTTAAATAGCGAAATGCAATTACCGCGAAATATATATAGCGAAAGTAGTAGCCGCGAAAATATATAACGCCCAAAGAAAATTCCGAGTCTAATTTTAAATTATAAAAATACGTTTTTTTTTTATAATACTTTTTCGTTAGCTACGCCAAGTTTAATATACTATATTACCAATTTGTTTAATTCAGTTTTATAATTGCAGAATTAACAAAATTTTAATATTATAACTAAATTTTTTGGATTGGTTTTTAAAAATATATGTAAGTAAAATTATGATTATATTACTAATAAATATAATATTATATAATATATAAGTAATTTCTTTATATTGGTGTTATAAGTTTAGTATTTAAAAAAACATAAATAAGATTAAATTGTTTGGTTTTGTTTTTGATAAAAAATAAAACTATGATTATATATAAGCATTTCATTCAAAACATTATAATATATATTTTAAGGTTATTTTTTTAATTAAAATTTAAGCGCGATTATATTATTGCGCGGCGAAAGTATGCGCGATTATATTATTACGACGAAAAAGTATGCGCGATTTTTATTGTGGTGATAATAGTTTCCGCTGTAAATGTTTTCGCGGTAATATTTTTTTGCGGTTATTACTTTTTCGCTGTAAAAAATTTCGCAGTTAAATCATTGCGCGGCAAATGTTTTCGCGGTAAATGTTTTCGCGGTAAAAGTTTCGCGCTAAATTTTTCGGCAAAGTTGAAAATAATCTGATAATAAGGCCCCAAAACGTCCTAATTGATCTCCCATATGATATGGGGGATGAATATATTTAAACAGGCTCCAGTAAAAATATAAATATTTTAGGTCGCAAAGTTATCACTACAGATCGACAGACTGACAAATCGGCAGACATATTATAAAGTATTTTGTTTTTTAAAACCCTTCTATTTATTTCACTCATATAAATTTATTTGTCCTCAAATCTGCCAAAGGCATTTTCACCCACTTAGAATATACTTAGAAAGCTAACATTTGCTACACACGCTTAACTCGGTTGACAATACAATTTTATATAAACCCCCCACCCCGACACTCCTAAAATTAAAAAAAAAATCCCTTTTTTACCCACACGAGATAATTTAAAACTAAAATTAGGTTACATACTCATCCAGTAATAATACAATTTTACAATAAATGCTTATCTCTTATGACAATAAAATTTTATGTCAAAAAAAGTAGAAAACAATTCATTTATGCCAAGTTACAAAAACAAGGTTTTTAAAAGAAGGGTTTTGGAATTGTTGGTGAAAATTAAAAAAATAAAATTCCAAACCCCCTCTTTTAAAAACCTCGTTTTTGTAAATTGGTATAAATGTCTTGTTTTCTACTGTTTAGTTATATGTAACTAATAGAAGGGTTTTAACTTCAAAAACTTGTTTTTTATGTTATTTTATTTATAAATTATGAAAAAATAAAAAATAAAAAAAAATGAGTCGCAATATTTTAGACTTTCTCTTTAGGAGAAAGTAAAAAACATAAAATAGGCTACGTAGCTTCCTCCTACGTAGAATTTGGTTAATCCTGTTTGGTGCAATAAATCTCACTAAACTCAACTTCTACCACTATATTAGGGTATAACCTACATAATCGAGTTCATATAAAATCAGCGGAGCGTCAAGATTGATGTTATTAAATTTCTACCAAATTTGAAACGATCTTTTACAGGTTAGTTTATTACCAATCACATCATGTTCCCAACTACCTAATCATAAAAGATTAATATACCGTATGGCTTAATTTTCGGAAAGCTCAACTTTAAATTGCTTTACCTACCTTTTTTATGCCGTTTAAATCTATACAAGCTCTTACGCAATTTATACAAGCCCTTTAAATTAGTTTTTTTTTCATTTTATTGCGTGACGCTATTCATTTATTTTCTTAGTAACATTTTTTCTGTGGAAATATTTATCTACACTTGGAGAAATAAGTATTCAAGCGTTTCAGAGTTTTTGCGTACTAAGTTTGTTTGTTTTTGTTTGTTTTTAACCTCGTACTATTCTACTTAATTAAGCATCCCCTAAGTCCAGGACTTTTTAAAAACTTTAATTTGTTTCTTGTTTTAGATTTTTATTATTAATAATAATCATTAAGGCGAAATGGCTCAAATTATAATTATTATTATTAATAATATAAATATATATATACGCTGTTATGATGCGTAATACGCATTGCGTATAATACATATTGTGTTAAAAAATTAAAAATAATATTGCTTAAATAGTTTTACTTCGGAAAATTTTGGTTGTTCCAGTTTATATTCGTACACTTTTTTAGGATTAAGTTAAAATGATCGTTTCCGAAGTCACGAATAGTAATTATCTGGGGGAATTTATTAGTTTTTGAGTCTTTGTCGGACTAATTAAATATAGTTGACTCCTACCTTCTTAAAACATTGTCACATAAAAAATATTGACTTGATTTATTGTTTAAAAATCATAGACATATAAAGACATATAAAGATTCAAAAATTCAGGGATTATTCAGTTTTGCTCAGTTTTTTTCGTGTCAATTAAAAAGTTCCCAGTGAAAATATAGTGATACAAGAGTATACAGGGGATTTATTATCCATCGCTTGGGAATAATTTTGAGAATTATTCTTGAATTAATAATAGTTGAAAAATATTTTCCGTCTTAAACTTTAAAATATTTTGGGACTTTTTATATATAATATCAGAGTTAAAAATAATTACACAATTTTGGACACTTATAAATATTGAGATGAACTGGACTTGAAAATTATTGTGTACAGTTGCAATCTAAAACATACGATGATTAAATTTAGTAGTGGTAAACTACTATGATTATAATACGAGGAAAAATAAAATAGAAGCTATTGTTTTGATCTGTTTCCAAATCACCGTCCCACTAGAACTTGCGGCTTTCAACTTCTGTATCCCAGACAAAAAAGTGAAGACTAAATAACCTCATCAACCCAATTTTTGCAGGCTTAAATTTTTATCACTATTTTTTTTCTGCGTGTAGATTGAATTTTATATACATAACAAGTTTCATAGGAAAATAATGTAATAATAAAATCACAAAAGATACTTTTTATAGATCATTTTTCGCTAGATAAACTTGTTTTACTTATAGTTAAGAAAAGGCTTACAATTTCAAGCTTGATAAAAATGTTGGAACAGCCAACATGAGCTTTATTATAGAATTTTACTCTTCTCAGTCAAACAGATGTGAACCATATTGTTTTTAAAACAAATTCACTCACAAAAAGTTATAGAGGTAAAACATTTTCAAAAAACTGTAAAAAATTGAATAAAAAGTTCTATAAACTACAAATTTTCTCTTAAGACATTACTTTGATAAAAAAGGCTATAGGGCAAGCCTAGAATTTCTCGAGTCGAGAAACAAAACTTTTTATTTCGATTGTCGAGAGTGACAAGACAAGGAATAGGTTGATCTCGTCCCGAATATTTCTCGACTTGTCTCGTCTCGCGAGAGTCTTGATTTTCAAGACTTTCGACATTCTGCAGAGTTAAGTATCATGCGTCGAAACACCCCGCAATAGGCCAGATAAATTTTTATTATTAAAAATGTTTTATTTTTATAACTTGTGGATTGATAAAAAGATAATTTTCGGACAATTTATATTTATTTGGATATGACCAATGTTTGGTTGGATATGTTCAATTGAATTATTTGGTTGTGAGTAATAAATTTTATTTGAGTAAAATAAATATTTAGTTCATGTAACTAAATATTTTAATTTTAAAATCATTTATTAATAGTTTATTTGACAGAAATAAAATTTATTTGTCATAACCAAATAATTCAATTGGCCATATCCAACCAAACATTTTGTACACACAAATAAACTGTTTTATCCAATACATACAGATAATAAGACAATTACCAGCTTTATTTTAAATAGATAAACTCAATAATAACCCCCGCGTGGCTTTTACTTTATTGAGTGGATAATTATTTATTTTACCCACTCAACTGTCACTTGTCAAATTATTTTCTTGTAAATGTCATTAAAATTTTTAATAAAAATATGAATTCCTAAGCTATTTATTGGATAAAACCTTGTATGGCACTCATGGCGAAACCAATATTGCCTCTCGAAAATTAACCTGCTTGGCTGTCGCCTTGCAGGTTAATTTTCTCATGGGCAATATCTTACTTTACCCACTAGTACCATAAATAACTATTATCAGTGTGTGTAGATAATTTTCTTGAACACGTTGGTAGTGGTAGGTGTGTGAAAAGTATAAATATTTAATCAAGAGTCTAGAAGTCTTGATTCTCAATCAAGAATCTCAACTCTCAACGACGTGACTCTCGTCTTGTCTTTGTTTCACTTTCCCCAAGGAAACTCATGATTTTTAGACTTTCTCGTAGTTTTATATAAAAAAAAGGATTTCCGTATAAAAAAATCTGTCTGTCTGTCCGGGAATTTTATGACAGCGATAACTTACGAACGCTTCGAGCTAAATACTTCAAATTTGGACCATAGGTTGATCCTCCAAAGTTCTAGGCTGGAATTGTTTTTGCTAAAAATCGGGATGGGCTAAGGGGGTATTTTATTTTTTTTAAAAACATTTTTTGGAAAAAATTATTTTTAGAAACATTTTGTTTTTTATTTTTTTTTTGTTGTTTTAATGAACCTAAACCTATAGGGGAAAGTATTATTTTTTAGGCAGCAGTTTTTTAATTACACTCTTGTCTTGTTTTTTTTTATATAAATCGAGAAAAGACAAGAAATATCGATATCTCGATACGATTCGTTTAAACCCTAGAACGCAACTGTTTAATACAGGACTTATAACAAATAAAGCGCATTAAAGAAACTATATTTTGAGTAGTATATCGGGAAAAAACGTAATATACTATTCACTATGATGAGTATGCTTTGAAATGCGAAGCATTACATATTTTCAAGGCTTGTTTTATACTTGCTTCGGTCTGTTTCTTTTAGCACATATTGTTAATTCCGTTGAAAGCTAGGAGCCATATAAAATACATAGCCTTCAAAAAGTCCTCTTAATGCTATAATAAACCCAGATTGGTTGATATCACCACATCTGAGCTTAAAAAAAAGCTCCTTAAGAAACTGATCATTCATTTAGGTTGAACAATTGCGTCACCGCCATTTAAATAAAGTTAAAGAAACGAAATATCGTTGAACTATAAAAATTGAATATACTGATACGGTTCACCTGGGAGATTTTAAATAAAAATTTCGTGGACCCCTACATTTTTGGACTAAAACATACCTTATAACATAAGAAATCAATTCCCATTTGAAAGAAAATAGTAAAAGATCTACTTTCTTAGACAGACGTTTTTTTTGAGTAATAGGGTGTGTCAAAAAATACCGATTTTCGAAATCGAAAGTTGCTCCTTAGTAAAAAACAGTGGCCACTCAAAAATAATTCGATCAAAATTTTCAGGAAAAATCAAGTTCTACAAGGGAAGGATCCCTATTGCTTTTGAAAGTAACCCTCCCAAAAAAAAAGTTATGGGGAGTTAAAATCAAGAAAACGCTGAAAGAAAATTCCGATTAAAGTAACTTTTTCAGAAAAAATTACTTTTTCGCATGAAGGAAATAAAAAAAATCGTTAAAAAATGTTTTAAAGTTTTTTTAATTTTTTTTTTTTTTTTTTTGAAAAAAAAAATGTTTTCAAGTATTTGGGAAAATGCAATATACCATACTACCAACTGTGAATAATAATGGAACGCGTAGCATTACATATATTCACGGCTTATTTTTTCTTAATCTAGCTGTAAGTTGAATAATTAATCTAAATATTCATGACTCTAAAACGAGCATGAGCAGTAAAACGCTCTATGATCTCAGATTGAAAATTGATTAATTAATACGAACATTTTTAATAAATTGATAGAGGAATTCGAATTCAATTAATATGAGTGGAATCTCAACGGAAATAGAAAAGGATAAAAAGTACTTTTAAATGATTGATTTTATTTACACTGCCTCACATTAAATTCCGGACACCTAAAACATTGACATTTTTTAAATTCAAATATTTCGAAAACTAATTAATGGATTTGACTAATTCTTTTTTTTTTTGTTTTGAAGCTTAAACATTCTCCACTTTTGTTTGTTTTAAGAATGATTAATTTTTTTTTCGTATTAACAGCAACAAATAATGTACAACTATGTTTTCTTCTAGGACTTGCATGGTACGCCACTGCAACTGTTTATCAAATTATTAAAGTCTTTCTTATTGCCGCAGTTTTAATGAATATTTTCTTTTTTATTTTTTTACATTTTTACTTTTGGTTTAGGAGATATCAGGATTTTCCTGGAAGTTGTCATTTTTTCAGTTAGCTAAAAAAGTACTACATGAATTTGATTGATGATCTTGTGCTTTAAATTTGAAGCTTAACCAAGTTACGTTTTTCTTCTAATCAGTTTATCATAAACATAAATTGGGTTTGAAAAATTTGAGTCGAAGAAAAAATAGGGTCACTCCGTCCGGCGGCAGTTCTGCGAAATCACCGTTAAGCCTCCGTCATTAAAACTGCGGCAATAAGAAAGACTTTAATAATTTGATAAACAGTTGCAGTGGCGTATCATGCAAGTCCTAGAAGATGGGGTAAGAAACATAGTTGTACATTATTTGTTGCTGTTAATACGAAAAAAAAATATTTAATAATTCTTAAAACAAATAAAAGTAAAGAATGTTTAAGCTTTAAAACTAAAAAAAGAATTAGTCAAATCCATTAATTAGTTTTCGAAATATTTGAATTTAAAAAATGTCAAATTTTTAGGTGTCCGGAATTTAATGTGCGGTAGTGTAGTTTTCATATTAAAATTTAAATAATTTAGTTCACTTTTAGATAAAAAAGCGTACACAAATAAAAAAAAATAAAATTTTATAAAAGGAAACTCATAGGTCCCTAGAAGAATGATATGTATATAGTGTGTCTAAACTCAGCCTTAACTTTTGAACGGCTTAAGGTACCAACTTGAAATTTGGCACACCTAAATAAGGTAATCAAAATATTTTTTTATATACAGGGTTATTCAGAAATAAGTTCGAAAAATTTAAGAGGTGATTCTACGTTAAAAAATATGAAAAAAAGTTCCTATAAAGGTTGGTCCGAAAATGAGTCCTAAGGGAGCTACGGCTCTTCAAAATTGCAATAAAAATAAGGTTTTTAATTAATAACTTTTGTACCCTTTAAGCTAGAGTGACGAGCTTTTGAATGTTTACTAGTGTTAATAAGGGCAATAAGTTTATGTTAATTTATTGTTTTGAATTTATTCAGAGGCGTGCCTAGACGGACAAAATATGTAAGGCTTAACACATTTTTGCCACAAACTTTTTTATGTATATTTCTTTAGGATTTTTGGTAACGATATAGATTCCTTGAGTAAAAATACATAAAAAAATGTCATATAATGTAACACTGTAGGAGCAACAGTTTTCAAAAAAAAAATGCAATTAAGAGAAAGTAACATTTTATGCGAGTAAAAATGTTACTTTTTAAAAGGCTATTACTCCTTTAATATTAAATTTAGGTGTTTTGGTGAAGAATACATTTGCTTAGTTTTAAATGATGCATTAAAATTTTTTTGGTGCTTTTTTGTTCCCCATTCAATATGTCCCATTTCCTGACCAACCTTTATAGGAACTTTTTTCATATTTTTTAACGTAGAATTTAACCTTTTAAATTTCTCGAACTTATTTCTGAACAACCCTGTATGTCTGATATGTTTAATGGACAAAGTTGAGAGAGGGGGAATATTTTTTTTAATAGTGATATCATTTTAATCATTATTAAATTCACATTTGACATTCAATTTTTATTTTTATTTTTTTTTTGACAGTGTTGAATTTTATTTTTTTTTTGTTAAAAAAATGGAGTTCTATTCGATTTTTTTTGACAAGTACTGAATAATGTAATCTATTTTTATACTAAATTAAAGCCGTAATTTCAAAAACGATAAACATCTGTACATTTTATTTGAAATTGTCCATAATAAATGATATCTTCATTAAAAATTCTTCTCGGAATAAATCTTTTTATTTATGTACTTAGTTGCATTATCATTTATTTAAATTATGCAATTAAAATGCTTTTTAGGATAACTTTTGTAAGGATCTTTATAATAAATGTCCCTCCTTTATTTAAAACTCAATTGTAAAATCTTAGTTTGATAAACAAAGTTTTGCATAATAATGTTAACAACTTATTTTATCATATGTATTTACCATTTTCTTTTATAATGAAGATTTTCTAGAAACTTTAATTTATATACTAGGTTTCACTATCCAACTAATTTATTTAAATTATGCGCATATTACGCAATTAAAAGTTTTTTTGTATGAATTTGTAAGGATCTTTATCGAGATCTGTTTACAAGGAAAAAGGTTTTTAATCTATAAGAGAAAATACCTTTGAATGTATGTAGGTATGGATATCCGGTTTTGTTTACCCATTTCTAGAATAGCTAGAAACTTGAAATTTGGCATTAACATGGAGTATCACCTGGGGGAAATTATTAAATAAAGTTAGTAAAGAGAGCAATAATTTTAGTTTTAGAATAATCCGCTTTACGGCTACACACGGAAAAATATTGTCTTAAATCAAGAATATGATGATTTGTATATAACGAAGAGAATATATTCTTCTTTTATGCATACCATATTCTTATCCTTTCATATTTAAAGCACAATTTTGCTTTAAAGGAGAATATATTCTCCTCGTTATATCCAAATCACACATTCTTGACAATATTTTTTTCTGTGTAGTGTATAATAAACTTTCTTCGTTTATTTAAGGATCTATTAATTGTGAACTCAAATTTAAAATCTTAGTTTTGCTGGTATATTGATAGACAAAGTTTTGCATAATAATGCTGGTAAGTTATTTTAAGTCGTATATATTAGAAAGTTGGGCAACTTTTCGGATGTTCTAGTTCTCTATCCTTTGGGAAATCATGTAGTATACTTTCACAGGGGTGTCTACAAATGTATGGCACCCAAATGGACAATTTCTTAATGTAACTTTAGTTACCTACACAATATTTTTACTTTTAGCGACCTCGAACAGAAGAAAGTATTGTCATGGAGAAAACAATACAAATTTTGATGATATTTATATACCACACGGTTCACCTGGACGATTTTAAATAAAAATTTTGTGGTCCCCTACATTTTTTGGGCTAAAACATACCTGATGACATAATAAATCAATTCCCATTTGAAAGAAAATCGTAAAAGATACACTTTTTTGTACAAATAAAAAACGTTTTTTTGAGTAATAAGGTGTGTGAAAAATCCCGATTTTTAAAATCGAAAACGCTCTCTGGCTCAAAAGTTGCTCCTTAGTGAAAAACAGTAGCCACTCAAAAGCCATATCGATTAATGTTTTTAGCTCAAAGCACTCAAACTTTGAAAAAAATGGTACCTGTTTTTCGGATAAAAAGTGATTGTATATAAAATTGAAGAAATTTTGGAGGGTTTCTTTGGTAATATTTAAAAAACAAATTTAATTTTGAGAAAGTTAAAAAATTATATCCCCCCTCCCCTTAAGTTAGAACATAAAAAAATCCAATTATTTGAATATTTCGGGATTTTTTTTTAAAAATAGGTTATATTTAAAAGGACATAACTTCCTTAGGAATGATTTTTTGACCAAGGTGCGTATAAATTTTTCCCCTGTTTTTAATGTTAAATAACTACCCATTACTAAAATATTTGTTTTTGGCTTTATATGTCTATAATTTTTTGATAATTTAAAAATTCAAAATTGTACTGCTAATATAATCAGATTATTAAGAAATGGATTGCTGGAATGATATGTAAGGAAAGAGCTTTAAGCAGAAATGGAGGGAAACCGAAAGGACAAATTTGCAGATGAAATTATTGTAACCTAAAAATATACTATTTGGAAATATTGTAAAAAAATTAATGGCGAGTCCCTAGCACAAGCCAGAAGCTTATTTGGGACACTCCATGACTGTGTGTTATGTTCAATCAATTAATAAATAAATAAATAAATAAAAATAAAAATATTTAAAAAAAAAAAATTTTTTGGTTCTTGATGCGTAAAAAAAAAGTCCAAACGAAAATTCCAAAAATTACCTCCTAAAAGTAATTTAGGTGTAAACTTTTTTTTCGGAGTCTACCCCTCGAATAATCATGACCAAAGAGTAAATAACTAAATTCGTATTTTTAAGTGGTTATTTAACGTAAGGCTATAAATCTAGAATTTGGTCATTGTAATAAAAAATCAATTCCCAAGCAAGTCGATAAAAAAGAAAATTGAGTTTGTTTTTCCTAAAGATGGTCTACGGTAGCCATTTCATTGTTATTTCCACGCTAATGGGAAATCGATACGTGTCAAGTCACCGAATAGACTTTTTATTACCCTCACACCTATGAATTTTCTTATCCTGCAAAGGAGGTGACCTCTTCTCTAGGAAACAGTGTCTAGGAAAAATATTTTATCCGCCTGAAAAAAAAAATATGAAAAATGGCTATTTTAGTAAGATATTAATGTAAGGTGGGTGAGCCAATTACTGCCATGTTAACAGATTTAATTTTTTACTGAATTTAGATTTATTTGTAATCACCTAAAACTTTACTACATTAACAATAAATATATCTTTATTCTAATAAGTTAAAATAAACAAACTGCAGAAGCTTCAAAAAAAATTATTATTGCTTTTTAAAAAAGATTGCATACTGACAATATAACTGCCCTACTACGCTAGAAAGCAGTAACTCCATTTGTCGTATAGAATCGTTTTCAAAATAATACATCAGAGTTGACGTGAAAACGTTGCTATGCGACAAATGGAGTTACTGCTTTCTAGCGTAGTAGGGCAGATAAGGAAACCATGTCCCAAATATTTTCAGGGTATAGTTTTAATTAAACAGGTAAAAGAGAAGTTAATAATTTTTATTCTAAAACTTTTTTGAGTGTTTTTTCTTTTTAGAATTTTTATATTTTTGTGGTGGTACATTTTAAAAAAGCCACTAGGTATATAAAAAATAATATTTTATGTTTATTTGTATACAAATAGAAATGTCAACTTAATTACCAATAAAGAAGACTCTTTGTTTGTATATGAGTCTTAGTTAATTTTCTTTTTCCTTGTTTTCGAATAGGAAATGCGTTGAGTTTTTTCTCTTTCCCTTTTCCGTTCCGTTCTTTAATAATCTAGTGGCATATGCTCGATTCGAAGTGCATGAAAAATAAATACGTCGATAACATTAAGGGGCATAATTTTATTTTAAGTATTTTTCCAGGAGTGTAGTTTGAGTCCCTAGGGACCTACCAACTCGAAATTCATTTCTATATTTAATTTGATACAGTCGGTATTTTTTCTTATTTTCTACTAGCAATTTTTCGAAACAACGTGCAAGAAATCCTTCTTTGGACGCCTCTTATTAATAAGAAAAAATATGTGCACATAAGCCAAAAAGGACCTTTTTTTGTTGGTACCTATCCCAATAGATAATAACGTGACTTGGAGTAACGCGTTTAACGTTCGCTTGGGCCACTAACTTTTAATTTGACGTTTTTTAAAAAGAGAAAATTTCGAATCAAAAGTTAGGGACTTTATGATAATTATATACCTAGATATTTCTAGGGACGCAAAAAAAAGAACAAAACAAGCAATTATCAGGCGGCCGCTGCAGCGGAAAAATAATAGCAAACGATCATCGCATTATGTATGCTTTTGACACCTCGTCGGCTCGACGTAGACTGCCGATCGAGAAAGTGATGAAAAAGATCATCGAATTAAGCCTTAAGGCTTAATACAAATTTGTGCCCATCGTAAAAGTAATGAGTAACACTCGGTACTCAAACGCTGGTTTATTATGGGTTGGCCTCCCGGGTGATTTTAGATAAGGACTCTAAAACGAGACGCGCCAAAATCGCTGGGGCGTCAAAAATTTATAGGTATCTAATGACCAGGTGATTATCACCTACCAGCAACTTTTTTTAGTCATCAAAATTTTGGGCAGGGATAAATTTTTTAAAAGCGGCAAAACATGGTTTTCCGTCCCAAGGTCAGATGGCGGCCATTAGGCGGCCACTGACTAACCATTTATTGCTAATCAAAGTGTTGGCCGAAGAGCGGTTAAAGGTCATTGGCCAGCCGCATTCTCCTCCAGTTCGTGGGTCGCTCAAAATATGCGACATTATGCGATCGGCGCGTAACCGGCTTCATAGCATGCCGACTTGTGGCCGTCAGTTGGCCACGAGACAATTGTTTTCTGGGAATTATGTCATAATTAGAAAATTTAGTTTAGCTTCCTTACAAGTACTTTTAATACTGAGCTAATTCTAGATTTGTCGTACAGTTATTTGAGGTCTTGTAAATTTGCGAAAAAACATATGACGTACCCAAGGATTTGTCAAAATGATTAATTTTAGGTTAGCTCGACTTTCTTCTCTCTTAGTGCTAAGACAGCAGCAGGAAAGCAGAAAGCTTCTTTAATTATTTAAGGTTATATCACTTTTTTTAGATACAGCAGAGCCGGCCTTTGTATGAATCAAGTGAACCCCCTGCTTCAGGGCGCGAGCCTAGAGGGGCGTCCATTTTTTTTTGTAGGGGGCCAAGTTTGGAAGAAACCGTCAGGACAAAGCTTTTTTTCTTAAGGGTATTGTTTTGGGCGCCAATTTTTTTTATAGGGGCGTCAAGTTTTGATTGAAACCGTCAGGGACAAAGCTTTTTTTAAAGGGTGTTTTTTTTGTTAGGGTCGCCAAATTCAAGACTTGCTTCAGAGCGCCGAAATGCAAAGGCCGGCCCTGAGATACAGCGATGTCAGATTGTAAAAACAATGTATCAGTCAACTAACTAACAACTCTTCTCTCTAGAATACGCATACCGTTAATATAAAGTATCGCCAACTTCTCGGTTTGTTTGTAAACAAATAGTAGGTATATTTAGGCCTGAAAAATAACAATTACCAGTAACGGTTATTGTTGTCTCTGTTAGAACAAAGCTGTGCGAGTAAGTCAGAAAAATGTATATGTTGGCTACGTTTTTTTCAGTTTTTACAAATGAAATGCCTATTCTAGAGAGAAGAATTATTAGTTCGTTGGTATCAGTCCGTACATAACTTATGCGGCTTAAGACAAAAAACCAAGGCGTTTTTCTTATTGAAGGGAGTACATTGATATTGTATATTTTTTTTGTTTTATTTGTGTGTAGTTGTCTAAAGTTTCAAATGGAATTTTTTATGTTTGTTACAATTTTAAAATTTAGCGACATAAAGTTTTGTGAAAATAAAGTTTGAAATTGATATACCCTTCCACACGGGCAAAAAAATATTATTAGTAGTGACAAAGAAAAGTTTATTTTTAGCAAGTAAAAAGTTTTGTACGAATTGGATTATTTAGGTTATCAGAGTTTTTTAATCAAAAAGTTAAAAATACTGCTCCAGCCAAACTATGATTTTCTCACCCAAATATATATCTGATTAAAGAATTTATGCAAAAATATATACACACTGGTCTGGAAACAATTTTTAGCTCAACTTTCATATAACCCAAGTTTTTTTTTTCATAATTTAATTATTTAGAGCTTTGGTATCTTTTTAAGACCTATATTTGATGAGCTGATTTCGGAACCTTTTTTTTCTCCATCAGCTGTTTTTTTTTAAATATAGTGGTTTTTTTGATTATAGATGAAATATAACGCATAGTGGTTTTTTTGCTTATAGATGTAGTAAACAAAATAATTAAGGTTCAATTAATTTTCTTTTTGCGGTTGAATGTTTTTCTATTAATAGGGCTCTAAGCCAAAAAAAAAGCGGATTTCAAATATCTTTATTCGTTTGTTTTTTATAGGCTTTTAAATTCAAAAAATTACATTTTTTCGTATTTTTTCGCTATATTTTCATGAAAATTTTATATAAATATATAAAGATATGGCTCTGATTTTTATAGGTAACACTAACACATGTAAGATTTGTAAAAATAATAAAAGTTTTAGATTGAATCCAGTAACGGAGATTTTACGGGGAGTTATTGAAACTAGAACAACAATATTTTTAAAGTAAGGAGAAAAAGTTTTTTTTTTTAATTTTTCGTTTTGTTTTTTTTTCATAATTAATTTAATTTATTTTGTTGCTCTCCAAAAAATAAATAATATATTTTTGTTTTTTTTTTCGATAGCCCCCGGTAAAATCTCCTTCACTTGATTTTTTTATTTTTATAAACCGCACATCTGTGTTAATATTGCGTATAAAAATTAGAGACGTATCTTTAGTATTCATATAAAATTTTTATCAACATATAACGAAAAAATACGAAAAAAAACTATTTTTTTTGAATTTAGAAGCCTATTAAAAACAAACGAATAGAGATAATTTAAATCCGCTTTTTTTGGCTTAGAGCCCCACTAAGAGAGATTCTCTGTCTGAGAATCAATCCACAGCAAAAAAATAATTAAACCAATTTTTTTTCTACAACTCGAGCTGATCGAGAAAAACGGAAAAAAGTTCCGAAATCAGCGCATCAAATATAGCCAGACCCAATTAAAAGCTCCCCGGTAAATAAAAAAAAAATATTTTTTTTTGTAGAGCAGTGTAATTGATTAGGTTAAAGTTTAAAGTTGAGAACGCGTCGGCTATAATGAAAACTATTACTATAGGTAAATTACCGATTTGTGTATTTTTTGCTTTGTATTCTTTTATATTTTTTCTTTAACAAAAATAAATTCTCATTCCGAAAAAAATAAGATTGATAACAACATTATTTTTTAGTGAGTTAAAAATTGCAACTTCATAAATTTATTGTTCTAAATTATTCATTTTCAGCACAAACTGTGATTTTACACGCAATATTTTGAAAGAGTAGTTTATCATTATGTTGTCAGTATGTAAATTTCAAATTTATCAAAAAACCGCTAATTGGGCGAACGTGGAAATTATTACGTGTTTATATGTTATTTATAATAAGTTATTATTATGCTCTCAGGGAGGTAACAAAGAATATTTAGAGAGAGGGGAGAAGGTCAAAAATCACTTTTATTCACAAGCATGCAGAAAAATCTATAATTTTTGTCTATTTATTTAAAAGTTTAAAAAGCTTTTCTTTTTTAACTTAGGTTAGATATGAATTCGTATCTAACCTGTTTTTTGACTTTTGGTTATACCTCATAGATGGCGAAACTATCGTCTTGTCTGTAAACAGCTGTGGTTTGCGAATTAACTTTTTTGTTCATTTCTACGAATAACAATAAGAATAGTTATTTATGGTACTAGTGGGTAAAGTAAGATATTGCCCAGGAGAAAATTAACGAGGCGTCAGCCAAGCAGGTTAATTTTCGAGAGGGCAATATCGGTTTACCCATGAGTGTTATCCAATAAATAGCTTAGGAATTCATATTTTTATAAAAATTTTAATGACATTTACAAGAAAATAATTTGACAAGTGACAGTTGAGTGGGTAAAATAAATAATTATCCACTCAATAAAGTAAAAGTCACGAGGGGGTTCTTACTGAGTTTATCTATTTAAAATAAAGCTGGTAATTGTCTTATTATCTGTATGTATTGGATAAATAATATTTATTTATATATTATATGGTTCATACCGAGAATAATAATAGAAAATATAGAAAAATGCTTAGGTTTTGTGCTTTTTAATTAAACACTCCTATTCCTGATCATAACTATTACCACATTTATTCATTTTTAAATGTAGATTTATTGGAAAGTAGGAGAACAAAGTCAGATTTATGTTACCTTTTTAAAATATTTAATGGGCTTATTGATTGCCCAGACTTACTAAGTCAAATACATTTAAATGTTCCGGCTAGGGTCATGTGCAACTTTTCTCCGCTTTTTAAAATTCCATATCACCGTACAAATTACGGTTGTGATTCTCACATGGATAGAGTAGTAGTATTGTATAGTTTTTTTATTTGCAAGGTTATTTGTTCAATTTTTTTTTTTGTTATAATTATTTTTTTTACATTATATTAGGTTTCTATTATCATGTTATCTCATGTACATTTAATTTTTGTAATGAGATTTTTGCGTTAATAAATAAATAAATAAAATAACAACGAGACACTTATTTAAATTATTATTTAGTCGAAATTTACAGTGACGTTAGAAATCTGCAAAATTTCTGTAGAATTTCATTTAAAATGGCGAATTTTACGAGGTAATGTTATTTATTTATGCTTGTGAATAAAATTCTGTTCTAACCACATAAGAAAATGACATTTCCAACTCTCGAGATACTAATTTGGCCCAGGCTAAGCCTCGGCCAAATAGCATCTCTCGAGTTGGAAATGTTTCATTTTCTTATTAGGTTAGAAATATACTATTTTTAGTCTAAAATTACAACTTTTATCCCCTTTTAAGTTGATTACTACTGCTGTTTTGTATTTTTGGGGGGTTAAATTTGGTGATTCATACCTTCACAAAATAGTTAGAAATTATACAAAAAAGTTAAAAATTTTAGGAAGAAGTTGGAAATTTCCTGAAAAAGAACTAAAAATAAAAAAGTTGTTAATTGAACTTTTTTTTTACTTTGCAAAAAACCAATCTGAGGCAAACATTTAAACGAAAACCGGTTATTGCCTATGATTTTCTATCTCTATATTTTTTTTTGTTTAGAGGATTTAGTGAACGCCGTGTGCAATAAAATTTGCAACGAATCCGTATCTTAGGCCTAGATCATTGTTAAAACTCTGATCCAATAAACATTTTATAAGTTTATAATTTTTTAAGTGTTACGTAACATTTTTACTGACACCCACCCCCTCTCTGTAACGTTTTCGTCAGATACATTTAATTTTTTTTTTAATTTTTGTCAGGGAGAAAGCGAGGTGAGACCTTTTTTCTTTTAGTTATTAAATTTTTCCTCATTTTATTTTTTTTTCTTAATTCAACATTCTCTCCAGCTTTCCTGAACCTTATGAAAGTAAGGTTTCCCAAAGCTTTCTTCCTAACTTACTTAAAGCTTGAGGTAAGCTTCTTGTAAGTTAGTTTTATTCAGTGGGTAGGTGGCGCCACATACTATCTTCTACCACTAAAAAAGTTATATATTGATTAAAAATTGATGACTTTATAAAGTCTTTTTCTGGAATTACGTAAACTGAACAGTACTGTTTAGTCGCTAGTTAGTCTGCTAATTTGATTTATATCATCGGATTATTACGAATCCTTCATGCCTGTTGAAAATTCCTTTCACTGGACAAGAGCAGATATATGAAGGGAGTAATGGCAAGAAATTTTTTATGAAATCCTGTCATAGGATCTCATATTTTAATATTGCCCTCTCTAAAATTAACCCACTCCGCCTTCAGCCCTTGTGGTTTAATTTTCTCATAGGCAAAATCCTAGTCTCCTTTTTCATACCATAAATCACTATCGGATATTCATTTTTTTTGTAACCTGTTTATTAAACTTTAATTAAGCTTATGATAACCTTCTGTTAAGCTTACTCTAAACATTACCTCAAGCTTGCCTGAACCTTACGAAACTTACAAAACTTACAGATGCAAGCTATAATAGTATATTAAAGTACTAGTTTCATAACATACGTCTTAAGCGCACGAGTACAAGTTTAGAAAACGAGCCGCTTGCGGCGAGTTTTCTAAAGTACTAGTGCGCTAAAAACTTGTTATGAAGTGAGTGCTTTATACAATTTTTTTCTATTTTGCTCTAAAATTTAAAAAAAGTTACATTTAAATTGATGACTGATTTAGGGATTTTTGTTTTGGATTGGCACGGATTGGCATTACAGTTTACACCATGTTTAAAATTCTAAGAACAAATGACATTTTGATATATTTTATAGTCATCTCTTCTCTTTTTTACTGCAATTAACCAAGTCACAATTTTAACATGGTAAAAATAACCTAAACACAAAATTTTGTAGAAAATTTAACTTTAAAGCGACATTGACATTTGCACGAAAAACGTCAAGTGATACCCAGGTCTGTTGCCAACCCAAAAGAACAAAAAGTACAGACCTCTTATGGGCATATAAGAACACGCAAAATGCGTGTGATTATGAGCTTATAAGAGTAGCAAAATAGAAAAAAGGTCTTTTACAAGGTCTATACAAGCTTACTGCAAGCTTAGTGTAGCTTTCTTCCTAACTTACACACCCCAAAGAAATCTTGCGGTAAGCTTCTCGTAAGGTTATTTAGCTTAGTAGGAATTGGCTCACCCACCTTATTTTTTTGACTTTATTTTCTTTTTGGTTTTTAATAATTGTCACTTGCGTTTAATCAGTATTTGAAAAAATACAATACACTGTTAGGAGTATGTTATGAAATGCGTAGCATTACAAATATTCATAGGCGTAACGAGGGGGGCTTAGGGGGGCTTAGCCCCCCTCCCAAATTTTTCTAAGCTCCCCCCAAATCAAACTATAAAAGTCTCACACAGACAAACTTAAAAATTACGCATATATTTTTAGGGGCTCAAGCCCGCCCCAAAATTTGGACCTGGTTACGCCTCTGCAAATATTCACGGCTTGATATGAAATAAAACTTAACACGTGTTTAAGTTAGTATAATAAATCCACATTTTATTTACCTACACTGAAAAGAAAATACTTCGCACTCTTGAATACGTCCAAAAGCGCCTTCCCTTAACATGAAAATATAATTCACTTGCCAAGATGCAAGTAGTCTTGTCTCCAAAGAAAAATTCTTGGGCTAAAGTATTTAATATTAAGACATGATTAGGTTAATAAATAAACTATTTATTTATAGTTTTCCGTGTAAAATACGAAGAAAAACAAAAAATTTAAATTTATACACTAACTAAAGCTTAATGACAATTTTGATTATAGTAGGGATACACCAAAGAAATACGAAAAATAATTGGTAGTTGAAGGTAAATAATTTTTTTGAATTTATCTGACTTTAAAACTATTTTTGGTTATTTGTTATATCAATCATACCATATACTGTAATGCATTTTTCTTTTTAACTAAAGTTTATCACGTTTAACTAAACCAAAAAATAGTAATATAATAATAACCTATAAAGTCGGAAGTAGTCACTGTTTATTTTTCATAAATTCCAAAAAAATATAACTTAACACGCCTCGTCTGAACGAGGTCCAACCCGAAAGTGATTGCACTTCTGTTTTTTCTACGGAATCGTGTTCTCTGATGTCTAAGGAATACGATAAAGTTTGTTTGGAAATCATCCATCGACCAGTTTTCATTTGCGCGCCAAAATTCAAAAATTTTGGTAGGCGCAGAGCTTACCGAGAGTTGCCGACGGCTGCCGGCGCCACCCGATTCCGGCTCCCCGACTAAGATCCCGAGACGCAAGTCTTGTTTATCAGTTCTCATTTGGCAGTAATCAGGTTAAAGGTAAAACAGGAAACTTCAATTCAGTTTTTCATTATGTCGAAAATTTATAATCCGCCAAAAGTTGACCACGCACTTTCACATGAAGAGAATCGCAGAAAAATTTGTTTGTTGTGCTTAAAAAAGAATAATGTGATGTTTAAAATAGAACGCTCGCTTCAATCGAATTTACAAAAATTACTCGCAAATAGTGTTGATGATATCTTGTGTGACGAAAGATTGCCCACTGTTCTTTGTGCTGGATGTAAACGGAACGTCTACCGACAAATATCAGACACGGATGCAGGAAATGTTCCAATAAAAACTCTTGAGCTACCTGATTATTCCAAGTTCCTGAGTGTAATTTTAAGTACGAGATCTAGGACTCGGAACCCCTGTCACTGCTATTTGTGCCAGATTGCCCGCAGTAACGTGATATCCATGCAACTTTTGAATAGAAAAAAATCGTCCGATAAGAAGTTTACCAAACGTTGCTCAAAATGTTTCATAGTGCCTAAACGAGGAACGACCCATAATTGCACTAGAACTGCACATGTAGATAATGTATACAGCTACATAGACCAAATGGGAGGGAAATCAATAGAACAAGTAGCGTCAACCTTGATTAATAAAATTGCCGTCCAAAATCACGATATTGATGACAAGCAACTGAAAAAAGATTTGCTGGTCTCCCTTACTCGAGCACGCGGAGGGAACCCCATGAAAATAGAGATCAATCCTGAGAAAAGAGATGAGAATCCAAATTTGTCTACAGACGATCTGGTAAAGATCAAAACAAAATTCAATCTAAGTACAAAGACTACTCTTGGTATAGCCACCGCTTTGAGAGTTGGTACCAAAAAGCGAGCGATAGTTGAGTCAGGGTTGAAAAAAAGCCTGGAACAGAAAAATGAAGAAGTGAGAAGTTTCTTTTGTACCCAGTCAATAGATGTTATAACAGCCAAGGCTGGAAAAAGCACATCAAGCCAATGTCCCATCGTTTACTGCCACAACCTTGAAGATTTCATTTTTTACATCGAGAATAAGCGGGATATCAGAAATCAGCACTTGAAATTTGGAATTGACGGCGGTGGTGGTTTTTTGAAGGTGTGCCTCTCTGTCCAAGATTTTTCAATTGAAAGTTGTCAACAAGAAAAGAAACGTCAAAAGTATGCTGATGGTGTTTTTGCTCAGAGCTTTAAAGATACAGGCGTTAAAAAGACCTTCATTCTTGCGATTGTAAAATCGACTCAAGAGAATTATGAAAACGTGTCGGAAATATGGAAGATGTTGAAAATTGAGGATTTCTCCTGCACCATAGCGACCGATCTCAAATTGGCCAATATTTTGGCAGGGATTATGTCTCATTCAGCGACGTACCCTTGTACGTGGTGTTTGTGTGAGAGCACAAATTTGAAAAACGTTGGGCCTCGAAGAACTGTAGGGAACTTAACCTCGCATTTTGAAGCTTGGAGAAACGCTGGGTCAATAATGAAAAATGCGAAAAATTTTAAAAATTGTATAAATCCTCCAGTTTTTTCTGCTGATGAGAATAAAAAGATTATTGACATTATTCCTCCTCCGGAACTACACTTAATGCTTGGTGTAGTAAATAAAATAGTCAGTCACTTGCAAAATGAATTTGCAAATGAAACAACAAAATGGATCAATCTATGCAATGTACAACGAGAATTTACCCAACGGGGTCTCGGTTTCAACGGTAATTCTTGCAGAAAATTATTGAAGAAAGTAGATATCCTCCGGTCGTTTTGCTCCATTGGTTGCCTGAAATATGTACAAACACTCAAGGATTTTGATCTTGTCGTTAAGAATTGTTTTGGAATAGAATTGAATGATTCTTACAAAGAATCTATCACTCGATTCATGACAAGCTATTTGAGCCTAGGAATATCCATCACACCAAAGGTACACGCAGTATTTTATCACATCGAGGATTTTTGTGAAGGTCATAAGAGAGGGTTGGGATTCTACAGTGAACAGGCCATGGAAACCGTTCATTCTGATTTCAAGACAACGTGGAACAAATACCAAGTTTCTGAAAACCACGCAGATTATAATAACAGATTACTGAGAGCTGTAATTGAATATAATAGTTATCATCTATAATTTATTTAATCAAAATTCGTGTTGCGATATATGAGTTCACCAGTGAACTATTTCCGTAAATGTATGAGAATCCTTAGTTTAATGTTTCTTTGTTGTTGTTTATGTGAATAAAAATCGTTTTTGACCTCATTTGTGAATTTTCATTTTTGAAGAAAATACGTTTTTGACTTAATTTGTAAATTTTCGAATTTTGGCGCGCAAACAAAAACTGGTCGATGGATGATTTCCAAACAAACTTTTTCTTACTCCTTAGACCTTGGAGAGCACGATTCCGTAGAAAAAACAGAAGTGCAAGCACTTTCGGGTTGGACCTCGTTCAGACGAGGCGTGTTAAATTTATATGTGATGTTATTTTCTAAAAATAAATCATGAATAAATGAATAAATAAAAAAATAAATGCATTTAAAACAGTTTTGTCGTAAAATTTAGGTCGATAAATTCAAGTTTTTGACAAGTGACATACGTGAAGTTAGCTACAAGAGCCTTCCCAACCAAGGGAGGAAAACGAGGGGTTTCTAACATTTTGGCTAGTTGCAATTAATAATAATTCATTTTCCAACTTTTATGTATATATGTAATTAGCCTAAATGGTTGTGAATAAAATTTCTTTTCTTCTTAAAAATCCATTTCTTAAATATAAAGTAACAAGTAAAGAAAATTTATAAAAGCATGAACGTTTTCCAATTCACTTTTCCAACAGTTTTTCCAATTTCCAGGTATTAAAGAACATTGTAAGTTATGAAAAACAAATAAAATATTATCCAGACTAACATATTTTTCGTCCTGAAAATGCACTCCACATAAAATGAATTTTTCATCGAAATAAAGCAACATATAAACGTTGAAACCTTCTGCTTCTTCAAACACATTATACCTACACTGTAAAAACTGCATGTAAAATAATGTAAAAATACATGAATTTACATAGTACGGATTATTAAATTTACTATTCTGGACTATGCATAATTCATGAATTTATGTAAAATAATGTAAAAGAATGTATAAGAATGTAAAAGAATGTAAAAGAATGTAAAAGAACGTAAAAGAATGTAAAATAATGTCAAAAAATATATTTACATTGATTTACATATTTTTACATGATTTTACAATGTCGGGCTATGTTATTTTAAGACGCGCGTACGCTTTAGACAATAACCAAGAGGCGTCGCATCATGAGACGGACCGTTTAATATTGTTATTGTTAGAGAGATAGACGCATGCTCCTAGGTTAAAGTGTTAAAAGTGTAAAAAAAGGTAAATATTATTTATGTACGATATTTAAATGCTTTATTTGTGCCCTAAAATTTACATTCATTATAAATTACGACCTTTATCAACCAATGGATCTTTAAAGAAAGATGTAAGCAGTTTATACTCATATTAAGGGTGCAAATCGTTTGGTTTATTAAACCAAATGAACTTTACGAAACTACGATATTTCAAAAAAGCTTTGACACAGAGACTTTGGAACAAACATTTTCTAAGTAGTAAATATTTTTTTTCAAATTTCAAGTCTCTATGTCAAAAAGTCCAAACCATTCTGGACTATGTAATTTTTAGCGTGCAAAATATTACCATTATGGACTATGTAATTTTTACTGTTCCGGTCTATGCAAAATATTACCATTACGTACTATGTAATCTTTATCATTCCGGTCTAGTGCAACATATTACCATTTACGGACTATAATTTAATGTAATTTATTTTTACCGTGTACTCGTTCTGTTTCATATTTTTATCGAAAGAAATCAGATATTATAAACAATCCCACATTAACCTACTTTTAAAAAAATATTGTGCCAAGGATTTTATTATTGAGTCCCAATAAGAAATATGTGGACTCCGGAAAAACAATTTTAGAAGTAAATGTAAAAATTGACCCTATACTAAAGTTTATTTTTTTAAGGTATAGTTATTTTAAAGAACCTGGCACACATATAGGGGGGTTCCTGGGCCTCAGTCAAACTGCCTCAAATTTTAATATTTTGTAATTTCGGGGGTAAACATTAAATTAGGAAAATTGCAGCCAAATTAAATGACCAGTTTCGGAGAAAAACGCTTTTAAAAATCTAATTTTATGACAGATTTTTTGACATATATTAACGTTAATTAAAGAACAGTCAAGATAAATATTACATAAAAGGCTTTATTATCATTTACTTACACGTGGTTCTATAAAAAATTTTAAACTTTGTAAACTTCCACATGCTGGCATTTTCCACGTGTTTGCTAATTATCTGCATATTTTCTGTTAGATTTTTGCTTGATTATGTTGAAACATGGTTTGGTACATCGACAAATATTTTATAATTATATATTTTAGATTTTCTTGATATATTTTCTCAAAACAATATCTGATGGTTGAAAAATCTCTCATGATATTTTCATATGCATAACATATTATTGAGATTGCCTAACAACAACTTAATTCATTAGTGAACCCTTTATTATTTATATTTATTAAAAGTTGTTGCTAGGCAATCTCAATAATATATTTTACCTATGAAAATATGATGACAGATTTGTCAAGCCTCAGACTTATTTTTGGTTTTTTGCCGCTAAATACTCCATAAAGTCCGATTTACACTTGTTTTGAATGTCAACATAACCAAAATTTATAATTTTTGTTTACTTACTTTGTTTTTATGATATTTTGATGTCACAGATTTCACATGTGAAATCTGTGTTTGATATAAAAAAAGAGAATTGATAAATCTGTTACTAAAAACACTTTTGTATTCATGTAGAAACAAAATTTGCTTACAAAATCGCTTTTATTCCAATAATTTAGAGGAATAAACCATTGTTTTGTTCTCGTTAATGCACGTCAACGTTTTACGGTTGTGTAAATTGGTCCTAGTCATTTCGCTTACGACGCATGCGTATCTTACATTGCTATGGTAATTTCGAGATTGTTTACAAGCGGAAAGGTTTAAAATAACTATACCTTAAAAAATAAACTTTAATAAGCCCTATACCTATTTAAAAATATACAAAGTGTACATTGTAAAAAAAACAAAATTATCACTCTAACCGGAATTTTATAGATAAAATCTGAATTCCGGTACGAAATAGTGGCAAATTTGTAATTTTTTTAGAGTGTATGAGTGTATGATTAAATAATGAATACTATTTAATCAATTGTTATATCAAATAAAGTTAATTCGATCTTGTGTTGAAGAAATTTCTGCCAAATAAAACGACATTAGCTGTACATTTAATACTGTCTCATATATTTAATAAAATCCTCAAAGGAATTTTCACTTAAACAAGAAAAAAAGCCACGAAAAAAGTCCAATAAAGCAAAGTTCAATAAATTAACTTCGCAATGTGTCAATTAACACACATACATAGGTACTATAATTCAAAGTCTTTACATGTATCCAGTGCAGTTTAAAGGTTGAAATTTTCATAGGTTATATCCCGAGACCTAATGATTTAACCGGCTAAACTGCAAGTATGTAGCTGTGTTTTTGTTTAGAAAATGTTTTGTGGTAAGACAATATTTTCACACTGTTCTTTTACTTTGGTTATGTTTACATTCTGTCGAATTACCCTAATTTAGGTGACCTTGACCATTTAGGGATATTTAATTAATAAGGAAATTAGGTTACCAATATATTTTGCTTGAACTTCCTGTTCACCTGTTATATTGTATCTTTGACATTCTAAGTTAGAATTTCTAACCGATTCATACAGTTCTATTTTTATAACAGTCATCCTTAGGGATAAAATATTTATCTATTAATAAATATTATCCTGGTGATTAGGTAAGTCTTATTTAATTTATATTTTTATTAAATCCTAATTATTTATATTAGTTTTAGTTTGGACTTTGGGTATTTCAAAACTGCTTCCTACAATAAAAGAACTCTGATCTACATTACTGATTTTCTTATACGAAACCACGACCTCCATTTGAACTATACGGCGCCCGGCATTCCTTTTTTCCCAGTTAAACATAGTTTGAAACTTAATATTTTATTATAAAAAGCTCGAGACCACAGGTCTAGAGATTTTTTTTTTGAATTACATTACTCTACAAAAAAATATTTTTTTTATTTGCCGGGGACCTTTTAGTCGCGTCTGCCTATACTTGATGCGCTGATTTCGGAAACTTTTTTCGTTTTTCCTGCTCATTTTTTAAGATATAGTGCTTTTTTGCCGATAGCTGTAATAAAAAAAAAAAATTAAGTTCTAATTATTTATTTTGCCGTAGATTGGTTCTCTATTAATGGGCCTCTAAGCCGAAAAAAAGCGGATTTAAAATATAGTCGACAAAAATCGACCAGAAAGCCACCGTGTAATGTATATTCATTGCGTACACCTAGCATAAACAAAGGTTACTTTGACATACATACATCTGTGGCTACGCGAAATATGTAAGGAATGTGTGTGCAAGTGAGAGGCCCGTTGCAGGCACGCACGCCTTATAACGCTTTTGACGGAAAGAAGGGAGCGCGCATAATACCTCCCCCTTCCGTCGGAGACTTTGTGTCATGCGGAGAACTATATAACACGAAACTGTTTCCTTTTTATGGTCCCAAAAATTAACCACATGTTACCATATTACATAAAAGAGTATTCTTGATTCCAAACTTTTAAAAGAAACACTGTTAAGTGGCTAAAAACCTCAGACAGAAAAATTATACATGATATTTTTAAATCAAACTCGTATGCTTAGTTCTAAAAACTATCCCTAAATAACTAAAATTTTAGTTTTGCTTTCTACCCTGTACTTTTGAACTTAGTCAAAGTTATTTTGTATATAAAATTGAATTTTTTATTTCATATTAAACTTTATAAATTTTTATAAAGCCTTATTTAAATTATTTAAATAAACTTAAAATAAAATTTTCTATAGAAATCTCCAGGACAAGTTCCTTGGTGAACTTTTTGGAGCATTACTTTTCTTTTATTTGTTTAAAATTATTTATTGTCATGTATTAATATGTATAACTGCAATGTGGTTTATTATAGTTTTGAATAAATAAAAATTCTAATTCTAATTCTAAATATTTTAATTTTTAAAATTTTTCGAAATTTATTCTTTAACTTTTAACTTTTTATAAGTTTGTATTATACCGTATTTTGTTTTTAATTAATAAGAAAATTTCACTGGTATTCAAACTGACCCTTTATTAAAAACATATGGATGTCACGTTAGGGACACTAGATCTTAGTTTTAGGTTTGCAAGGCTTCGTCTTGCTAATTTTAGACCTAGATCTAATGTCCCTACAATTAAAATAAACTTTTTGCCTAATAGATTGTTTTATATCGATATTTATCCTATATAAAAAATTAAGTGATTTTAAAGTCGAACTAAAAGTGAATAATGGCAAACCGTGTAAACCCATATAATCCAAACTAATTGGATTATTAGTTTATAGTAGTTCAGTGACCGAGTAGAGTGCTCTAGGACCTAGTCTAGTAACAATTATTGGCACTTACTAACTTCTTTACTTATAATCAGTAACATAAGCTTAGGTACAATGTTTAACACACCGGTCTGGAAACAATTTTTAGCTCAGCTTTCATATAACACAAGTTTTTTTTTCATAATTTAATTATTTAGAGCTTTGGTATATTTTTAAGATCAAAATTAAAAAAAATCTATCGATGCGTTTTTGAAAAAAAAAACGATTTTTATTTGTTTAAAAAAAATATGATATATTTAAAAATTATTTTAGAAATTTAGATTTTACGTCAAAAAGTGAGAAAAATATTTCTATATACGTTTGAGCTAAATAGGTTTTTAAGGGAGCTAGCGTACTTTTAAAGGGCATTTTAAGAATATCTCAGAAACGGTTTAACTTATTAACATGAAATTTTTACTGAGTATAGAACCAATAAATGTAAACATTTAACGTTTTATTAAAATTAAGTTTTTGACCAGGGGCGTAGATAATGGGTGCCTCATAGTTTATATGTAAAACTGTAAGTCCGCCCCTAGTTAAACATTTAATTTTTTATGTTATAAAATGATAATGTTTATTATTTGCATACTACAGTAAAAATTTCATGTCAATAAGTTAAACCGTTCCTGAGTTCTGAAGTGAATAATATTCCAAAAATGCCCCTTAAACGTGTTCCAGCTCTCCTAAGAAGCCATTTAACACAAACTTTCATAGAAACTTTTTGTCTCACTTTTTGACGTAAAATCTGAATATTAAAAAAAATATATATTTTTTTAAATATGTCATATTTTTTTTATAAAACAAAAATAATTTTTCTCAAAAACGCATCGATAGATTTTTTTTTTAAATTTGGTCTTAAAAAGATGCCAAAGCTCTAAATAATTAAATTATGAAAAAAAACCTGGGTTATATGAAAGTTGAGCTTAAATTGTTTCCAGACCGGTGTGATAAGTTAACCTACATATCGTAAATTCCGAAACATCGTATCTGAAAAATGACCAATTGACAGGTATAACAAATTATCCTTTTTTAAACAATTAATAAGGTATTTGTTTAGAACTTTATTAATTATATATAAACAAGAATAAGTTCTTATTCATATAAATTAGTCAATTATTAAATTACTACCCTACTAATTCCATAAAAAAGAATAATTTCTAGTCTCTGGCAAGTTTCCATTTTTCAGATAGGATGTTTCGGAATTTACAAGGCGATATTGAAAATTTAGTAGGGGAAGTCAGGCTTAACTGGGCTACAGGGTTAACTGGTCTACCTGGATTTTATCAAGTTTGTTTATTAGTATTGGCGCATTAGGGCAAATTCTAGTGATATTTAGTTAGTGGTATTGTTTAAAGTATTATGGCGGACCGTGTTGCCCACCGTGTAAGTTGTAGTAAAGAAAGTTCATTTTTTTCGATGAAAAGTAGGTATTTACCTTAACTTTTTATTTTTTAATTAATACTTTATTATTAATAGGAGGATCTAGACTAATATTTACCTAATATACTTAATATTTTGTTAATTATACTGAATAATTGCCGCCGTCTAGTATATTATTAAGTATTAAAATTTTATGATTTCATTCAGTGGTGTCACACAGGGTTAACTGGTTCGGGGTTTACTGGGCATGGTCAAAATCACTTATGTCAATATTAATTAGTTCGAGGTTAATTGGGCCATGTCCAGTTAACCCCGAACCAATTAATCCTGAGATATATCTAATATTTAACATATTATGTTGTCTATTTTTATGTTAGAATTAAATTTTATTTGATTTTAAATCGTTTTTATTCACAATAATTAAAATACAATATATTTTTGTTAGTGGACAAGTTAACCCTGAGTAGTGGTCCAGTTAACCCTGGGCTATGGGTTTAACTGGTCCAGCGAGGTTAACTGCTTTATCGTTAATAACTTTTTTTATATAAATAATATTTGTCTGAAGTATTAATATGTTCTAACTATAGTAATAATCTATCTTTTGCTATAGAAAATATTTGAAAATTGTTTACAGGTTTTTCAAAAACTCGATATGAAAAAAAGCTGCCCACTTAACCCCGACTTCCCCTATTATTAAAAACGGCGCACTATTACAGTGTAGAGTATTTAAGATCAAATATAAAATTAAAAACTGCTCCAATTTATCATTTAAAGCAGACGTTTAGTTTTCCGAGAGCAAAATTCCTAAATTTGTCTGTTCAAAATTCTTACAATGCACTGCATATGTCGGGAATGATAAATCACCGCAGTAAAGCTGGAATGAATTGCAGTAACACTGTTGTAGACTGTGCAGCCTAGGATCCATGCATGTACAGTGTACATTGTACACGTGTCTTAATTGACATATGCCGAAGTTAATTTATTGATGGCGTCAATTTGAAGTCATCCTTATTGGATTTTTTTCATGAATGATTGTGTTAAATATAGCTACAAGATACCTACAAGATCTTATAATTGGTAAAAGTTACACTGTTGTCAGAAAAACTTAAAGTAAATATACTTAATTTACTAAAGGCACTAAATGTAACCAATGGTTAAAAAAACATTTTTGATCACTGAACTTAAATGTGCCCACAGCTTGCAAGTCTAAATTTGAAGAAAAAAGTGTGAAAATCGAACTTAGATTTAGATTCAGCAGCTTAAAGTCTATAGAAAGCGGTATAGTATAATCCTGTAGGAAACATTTTTTTTTAGCTTTACACCGGTAATTGCGGATTTTCGGCACGGCTTAGATTATTTTGAATTTTGCCACATAATTTTATATGCTTAAAAGAAAAAAAATAATATATGAAAGCCTTAAAATTTTTCACTTATACAAAAATTACAGACAATTTTCAACGATTTTTTACGATTCATGTGTAATTTTACGAATTTTAGAGTCGCAATTAGGAACCTCAGAAAAGTTTGATCACTATCATATTTTCAGAATTTTCTAGTTATTACTAAATGAAAATTAAAAAAAAAAATAAAAAAATATAAGATCCACCGTAGTGTAACCAATAGTTGCGCCTTCGCCAAAATTGCAAACATGTTTTTTTTTTCTACGAGCGTGTGGAAAGAAGTCCTTTTCCTTTAAATTTTTTGAAACTACCGTATACTATTCTAGCGCAGCCGATTTGAATAGTATAATAATAAAGTGACGAATGTTGAACCATTTTTATAAGTAAGAACTTTTTCTACGACTGCTTTAGAATGTAAGCAAATACACACACTTTTCAAACACAGAATACGGTATGAATATTCCGTATCAAGTGTTATAATGAGCCCATGTAGTGTCATCTCTTATTTATAAAAGTAAAGAAAACTGTAGCAAAATTAGCAAAAATATATATATTTTACCATGAAATATTGAATAATTATATCCAATTTAATGTTTTGGGTTAAAATTACATAAAGTTTATTAGTTTTATTAATATTTGACCAAATTTTTATCAATTTAGTTCAAAAAATTAAAACTGCTCCATCCATTGTTAAATATTTAAACCTGATATCTGTCACAACAATCTGACATAACCTTCAATTTTTGCATTATAAATTGTAAATATGTGCTAAAATTAAATAAAAATCTTTTTTAAGTACTGATTTGATAAAATTATGAAATAACATTAATTGCTTTATTTAAAAATATGCATTTGTAATGTCGAGTTACAAAAAACATTGTTAAAAGAACCTTGTCCGCAGTTTAAAGCCATACAGTGTTTCATATTTGCAGTCGAAGAAAAAGTATAGTCTACAACACGTATGGAATAGTCATTCCATGCTCGCGAGACCGTCATACTCGCCTGCCGGCTCGTATGACAAACTTTCCGCTAGCGCGGAATATTGTCTATTCCATACTAGTTATAGAATATACTATTCAACAAATTTTGTAGCGCCAAAACCATACCAGTTCTTGTTTGTCAGTTATGCTGGAATAGCCCATAAGCGTATGGATACGACACTAGACAATGTTATTATCGCCCTTAGGGCGTGTTTAAACAGTAGAATCAAATTGTCCCATTATGTTGCTTAATCGTCGTATAGGTATATACGTTTTTATCTTATCAAATTTGGAAGGTGGTTTTCAAAACTGATGATATATAACGCTCAAGTGTCGCGAACAAAACTGCAATTAACCCAGATTAGCCCTGCTATAGGTACATAGTGTGGAGTAAGATATACAGTTTTTGTGTGACACAGAGTTAGAGGCACTGTATGGTTTAAAAGAATAAACTTGTATGGTATATATAAAAAAACTTTATGTGTATTTATTTCTAAACAAAAAAACTATTATTAAAATATAGAACCTATAACCAAAAGTATATAAATAAATATTAAAACTTTGCATGATTTAACCATCCACTATTTTCGTATGTGCTCTTTTAAAGTTCTTAAAATATTTAAAAAACTAAGGACAGAACTTTTTAATTTTAAACAAAATTATAAAAATATTAATTTATTATTCCATCAATCTATTTTCTAATTATCGTAATATTTGCGAAATAGTTATTTATGGTACTAGTTGGTAAAGTAAGATATTTCCCATGAGAAAATTAACCTGCGAAGCGTCAGCCAAGCAGGTTAATTTTCGAGAGGGCAATATCGGTTTACCCATGAGTGCCATACAAGGTTTTATCCAATAAATAGCTTAGGAATTCATATTTTTATTAAAAATTTTAATGACATTTACAAGAAAATAATTTGACAAGTGACAGTTGAGTGGGTAAAATAAATAATTATCCACTCAATAAAGTAAAAGCCACGCGGGGGTTATTATTGAGTTTATCTATTTAAAATAAAGCTGGTAATTGTCTTATTATTATCTGTATGTATTGGATAAATAAATTAAAAGTATGAAAAATTACCGAAATTTTGATAAATTTATATTTATATTTCATCTGTTTTGTAGAACGTATTAACTGTTTGAATTGTTAAAAAATTCAGAATATCTACTCTCGAAAAACTATACTTTTACTGCCAGTTTATGTTTGGAAAACTTTCTTTTATTAAACTTCCTTCCTCTTTAGGAGGTAATGCATTTTGGAGTGCCTATAATTGCTCTAAATTGACACTATTGAGTGATGAAATGGTGTCCATTACCCCGTTTGTCTATTCCACGTCAATTTACTTAATGCGTAGAAAATTACGACTTGAGTTACTTTTTTAAATGTAACTGCTTTGTTCTAGGAAATGTTGCCCTTTAAGTCTAACACAGATAAAAATCACACAAATTTAATTTTAAGTTCTGAAAAATTTCACATAACTTATTGCTGTGTTTTTAAGATTTACATAATATATTTTATATCTTTACATAACTTATTATATTTTTAAGTTTTACAATATTATTTTTACATGACTATTTCACAAACAATATATAGGCCAATCAAAACCTTGCATTTTTAGTTTCTTGACCAATAAGATCAAAATGAATCTGATCATTTTTGCACAATGCAATTATCACTTTGTTACTATGGAAACAAGACACTGACAGTTACTGACATCTTAATAAATGTTATATTTTTTGCAAAATATGTTTTTAATTTGTGAAGCTTACCCTTAGTTGATTTATTTTTATTCATAAGCAATATAAATGCTTATTTTATTACCAAAACATCCTAGGTATAAACTCTAATTAATTTCAGATAATATATTCTATTTTATGCACTTTCCATCTTAAAAGCATTAAATCACTAAATTTTAATTTATTTAATTTAATCTTGGTATTAAAAACTGGCCATTAAAAACTAATTTAAAAGCTTATTTATTAAAAATATATTTTCAATAAAGAAGTAAATAATTTATTTCTTTTAAATTACGGAAATCAAAACATCAAATGACTGCGCTGGTACCAGTACAGCGTTGCCAAACTTTATTAGAAACCGATCACAAATTGTTTTTTTACGGGTGGAAACACCCGTTATTTTATTTCTTTTCGTTTGTTAGGGTAGGTGACTAACGTGCTTGGTTCCTCAGTTGCAATGTTTAACACTAGTAATACAATCAAAAAAATAAATATATAAGTACTAGTAGTAGTAGTAGGAGTAGTAGTAGTAGTAAACTTTCTTTTTTCACTACTAGCTTTAGAACATACATTATTTATCATGTTTTCAGACTGTGAAATCAATTTTCTTCACCTATAGCAATAATAATTTTTTTCTCTCCTAGTAGGAGTAAATTTTATAAACAATTGATTATTGTCACTTTAGATGTTTCAGTTCTTTGTGCAATTTTTACTAATTAAACCCAAGAAAATAGCTTTAAACATCTTTTTATTTATTAAATATAATTAATTATAATTATTACCAATTAATAAAATCAATAATTGGCTAAATATTATAAAAAAAATAAAAGTCAGTTCAAAGTATTTATTTGAGCAAATGTCATTGATCAAGGCTACTTGATTTTTATGAAAATTTCAAGAAATATCATTTCTGTTAATAATTTATTTTATTATTTGAATAAAAATAGTTAAATAGTGCTAGAAGTGAAAAAACTAATATATAAACTACGGTAGAGAAGACTATTATAGCCTCGCACTCTTAAACCCCTCGCTTCTAGTCAGCTCGGGATTTAATACGCTCGGCTATAAAAAATGTCTTCTCTACCTTGGTTTATAATTACTATTATTAAGCTATATAAATCACATATTATTATTACTACATTACAAAAAATATATATGTTTTCAAAAGAAGTGTATATTATTTTTAAATTAAATGTTGAAAATGAAACCTAATTTAAGCTTTAATAACAGTTCTAAATCCAAACGAATAAAAAGCATTAAAATACCCAAAGTAAAGCACTACCTTGATTAAAAACACTGAAAAAATATAACCTATAGAATCCTATAATAAAAAAGAAACCTTTTAAAACGAAATGATAGATTTTTTTTCTAAAGAAACAAAAAGCCAGAAGATAGAAGTCACACATTTCCATCTAAATAGGTAACTGAGTGGTCGTCTTTAAGGCTTTACAGTCCATTCAAAAAGCCTCGGCAAATGTGAAATTATGCTTTGACTCGAATAAACGAAAGAGCTTTTCGCAACAAAACGCCGCTTTTTATGTCCCATAACAGGCACATTTACGCAAACCCAGATACAAGTTAATGTTTCGCACCAATATACAAAAAATTAATTGAAAGTATAACCTAGCCTACTAAATTTGCTGTAGGGTGAATAGGGGCAAAGGTGATAATGATCAAAATTTGCATTACGTAATACTTGAACGTTCCCTAAGGTGATAAAGGAGTTATTGTAAACTAGCTTGCGTCGACATTTAACGGAAAATTTTTGTATATATTTATAAAAATTTTGATTCCTTAGTGTTTCTTGTATAGTCTCGAAAAATGTAAAATTATACTATGACTCGAATAAATGTAAGAGCTTTTCGCAACAAAACGCCGCTTTTTATGTACCATAACAGGCACATTTACGCAAACCCCGATACAAATTAATGTTTCGCACCAATATACAAAAAATTAATTGAAAGTATAACCTGGCCTACTAAATTTGCTGTAGTAGGGTGAATAGGGGCTAAGGTGCTAAAGGAGTTATTGTAAACTGGCTTGCGTCGACATTTAACGGAAAATGTTTGTATATATTTTTAAAAACTTTGATTACTTAGTGTTTGTTGTATAGTCTCGGAAAATGTGAAATTATGCTTTGACTCGAATAAACGAAAGAGCTTTTCGCAACAAAACGCCGCTTTTTATGTCCCATAACAGGCACATTTACGCAAACCCAGATACAAGTTAATGTTTCGCACCAATATATAAAAAACTAATTGAAAGTATAACCTGGCCTACTAAATTTGCTGTACGGTGAATAGGGGCTAAGGTGATAAAGGAGTTATTGTAAACTGGCTTCCGTCGACATTTAACGGAAAAATTTTGTATATATTTTTAAAAACTTTGATTACTTAGTGTTTGTTGTATAGTCTCGGAAAATGTGAAATTATGCTTTGACTAGAATAAACGAAAGAGCTTTTTGCAAAAAAACACCGCTTTTTTTGTCCCATAACAGGCACATTTACTCAAGCTCAGATACAAAATAATGTTTCGCACCAATATACAAAAAACTAATTAAAAGTATAACCTGAGCTAGAAAATTTGATATAAGGTGTGTAGGGGTAAATATGACAAAGAGGCAATTATAGTAAAGCTCTGACATTGCCTTTTAAATGTTTATATTATAGCGACATCTAAGGGAAATTTCCTTGACGTAAAAACAGGAACATACCACAAGAAAACTTTTAATTGTATGAAGATAGTTTTTACCTTTTCGCTACGATATATCGTATCGCGATATAAATAATTAATATAACATCACAGATAATCTAAGATTTTTTTATAGACAAATAGAATCAACCACTCTTATAAAATTGTGTTTTCTAGAAGTTGTATTTTTTACGGCTCCTATTTTATCTAAATTTGAAATGGTGTTAATCCGAAAACTGGCGAGTTTTTCTTCCATTTATCTAGGATGCAGACATGTCGACATTTCTAGGACTTTTATATAAAAAAGCACCTATAAATTTCCCGTCTTGAACTGCAATAATATATAGTTCTTTAGTTCAAAAGCTCAAGGAAGGTAGATAGTTTTAAAAGTTGAACAGTAACATGAGGGATACTTGAAGAACGTGCTTTCATAAGAGAATTTACATCGACACGTCTAGATGGCGACACGGACAAACGACAAAGTATTATTATTTAGAAGTTACACCCCGAGAACAATAAATTTTGTCGCCTACATTCTGAAGTTTATTTTATATGAAATTTGAGTATCTGCAGCGTGGTGTGTGGTGTTTGGTGGCCAAAGACAAAACCAGAAAAACAATGAAATAAAATAGCCTTAGGAAAGTTGAAGAGAACATTTTTTTATACAAAAAAGTCCGCTGCAAAGAGTCCAATTACAATTTGAGAATAATTTACCTTTTTATTTTCAAAAGTTTTTTAAATGTAACATTTTTTGGATTTTCTCATTAGATTACGATTTTTTGATAAAAAGATGACTGTTCTTATAACGAAACCAAACCAACCATTTTTCAGAAAAAACAACGATGTTTCCTGGTCCTAAGCTTAAGAGCCAAAAAATAATCTATTAAAAAGGCGGATATCATTGATATCCTTACAAAAATTGGTCCTAATAAAACAACATTCATTTAAAGATTCCAGATCGACTGATTTAGGACCTTTTTTATAACGTATTTTGAAAAGAATTTTAAGACTAATTTCGGGAGCTATTTTAGGATCCATTTTTTGGATCTATTTTAGTATCATCAAGTGAAGAACACCTTGAATCTTAGTCATGTATATTTTTGCCATATTTTTTTATTTTGAACGACCTATGAAATACTATAAATCTTTGGCACTAGTACACTATGAGTAAAATTATTTAAGAAATATTTAGCTAGGCATGTTATCCAACTAGAGAGTAGTCAAAAGCCAAAATATTAGGTCCCGAAAAAATGTATTTCGATTACTAAGTGAAAATCGATTTCTTAGTGTAAAATTAACCAAGAAACAAGATTTAACCTACGACAAATATCTCCAAAAATATTGGCCAAAAACATTCAAAATTGACCATAAAAAGTCCCAAATCTTGGCGAAATGGTCAAAAAATCTTTTTTTTTACTATCGGAGGCGGCCATCTTGTAGGGAAAGAACCTACGAATCCAATGAATCCAATTTTAGGACGAACTGTTTAGAAACTGCGCTGATTCAAAGTTTGAGGCTTTTTTTCTTTCAAAAATCTCAATTTTTGACCTCGTGGGACAATGTAATTTTTCCACCCCCAGGGGGTGGATTTAGATTTTTTTTATTCTAATATTCAGATTTAGCAACCTCGAAAACCCCTTTATACCAATTTTCACTAAAATCACCCCCCACCCGCAGACTTTTGAAAGAAAACAAAAATCTCCAACTTTGAAGCCGCGTAAACGACTAGTCCTAAAAATCTAGGCTTGTGCTCATTAGATTCCTTGATTCTTACTCTACAAGATGGCTGCTCGGATAGTAAAAAAAAGATGTGTTGACCATTTACCCAAGATTTGGGCCTTCTTTGGTCAATTTTGAGTGTTTTTGGCTAATATTTTTGGAGATATTCGTCGTAGGTCAAATCAGTGGCCATATTCTTGTTCCTTGGTCAATTTTACACTAGGAAACCCATTTTTAGCCACTTAGTACAAAAAACCTCTGCGTAATCGAAAATACCCAAATTCAAGTCAAAAATGTAAAAAAAAATAGAAAAATGGCTATAGTTTAGCCAATAAATAATTGCGGGACGTAATATTTTGGTTTTTGACTACTCTCTAGGTGGGTAACATGTCCACAAAAAAATCATCCAAATCGGGGGGTGGGGTGCGATGTCAAGTGTGGTTGTTCTTAAATAACACTAGGCAACACGGTTTCTTGCCCTGATTGGAGTCATATGTTTTTTAACTATTTTTGGGTAGCTGAGACCGAATCTGGCCTCAGAATATTTCTATTACCTAAGGTTTCTGAGTAAAATGAAATAAAAGTGGTAAAAAAATCATTAGGGCTACTTTTGTTCTAAAATCATGGGAGATAAAAATATTCTGAGGACAAATTTAGATTAGTTAAAAAATACCCAACTTAGAATATGGAAACTTTAAATTCATAGGTAGAATAAATAGGGATAATATGGAAAAAAAATATTTAAAAAAATGGATCCTGTGACAAAATTAAGTAGGGTAGGGTAAGGAGAGGGGTGCAAAAGGGGACAAGTTATGGCCACATACTCATGCTAAAAATCGTCAAAAATCATCACTAGGGGTCAAAAATTAACTAAAAATATGTTACGTAATACGGTTCTTATGTAATAAAGTAACATTTTTATGAACCATTAAAAAAACGACAAAAAATACGCAATATTTTTTTTATAAATTATTTTTAAATTAGCATAATTGCCTGTACTTAAATTTAAAAAATAAGACGTGCTGGATTTTTTTTAGGGTCAAGTTCAGATTCTGCGCCTTTAAATTGATAAGAAAAATATATTTTTTGGGCTCGGGAAAAAAGTTTACACTGTGTGCTTTAATTTAATTTCTTTTTTATTTATTTACTTTTTACGAATAAACTAAGCTAAATAAAAAATACTTGTATGAATATTTTAGTAGAGAATTTTATAATCTACAAATTAAGTCCTATAAAATTTTTATACAAATTTGATAGTTTTGCCACAAATAAGCAATTAAGTAAACTCTGCACTTTTATTTTAAGCCACAATACAATAAAATTAAATTTGGATTATTAGAGCTAAACTAAATCATAATTTTCAGAATTGTTATTTTTTTTAAATTTTCTTTTACTTAAAGAAAACGTTACGGGATTTTCATAATATTTATATAATTATTTTTTGGCAATGCAGTAGTTTGGCAACATATTAAACATTTTTATAAAATTAATATGAATCTAAAATCCGATATAGTATACTATGATGTTATCTCCGTACACAAAAAAGGCAACAAATTTCATAAAGAAAATTATCGCCCTATAAGCCTTACTTGTACTGAAGTTAAAATTATGGAAAAAATTATCTCTCGCTTTTCTACTTGAAAACAAAATTATTCCTGATGAACAACATGGTTTCCTTCCTGGGCGTTCCGTAACAACGAATCTTTTAAAATGCATGGATGACTGGACAGCTGCTTTAGATAAGGACATACCAATGGATATAATTTATCTAGACTTTCAAAAGGCTTTTGACAAGATCCCTCATAAACGAATGATTTACAAATTGGAGTATTTTGGCATTAGAGGACTCCTACTTTTCTGGATTAATCAATTTTTGGTTAATAGATTTTTTAGGGTTAAAGTTGGAAACACTTTTTCAAGATTGTACACAGTTAACAGTGGTGTTCCTTAGGGCTCCGTGTTAGGACCTCTCCTATTTTTGATTTTTACGTCTGATTTACCTAGACTGCTTTCGTGTATCAGTTCGTTCTTTGCTGATGATTCAAAATTTTATGGAAACCCTCTACTAGATCATCATCTCATCCAGCATGATATAAATATAATTTTGAATTGGAGTAAAACATGGATGATTCCATTAAATATTGACAAGTGTGTGGTTCTACATTTAGGCAAAAACAATCCTGAAATAAACTATTACCTAAATAACATTGTACTAAAAAAAGTGGATAAACATATTGATCTTGGTGTATTGGTGACTAGGGACTTGTCATGGACTGAACATATTAATAATATATGTAATAAGACGAAAAAAACTCTGTTTTTGTTTAAAAAAGTTTTCTCTCGGCCCTCAGTACCAACTGCTACATGTTTGTACAAAACTTTTATTCGTCCGATAGTTGAATTTGGGTTTTCCGTTTGGCATCCAACCTTAGTGCGGGATATCAACTCTTTGGAGAACATTCAGCGGACCGCCACGAGACTTCCCTATGGAAGAACTCGTCCCTCCTATGAAGATAGGTTCGGTCTTCCCACTGTGTTGGACAGATTGGAAAGAGGTTCTCTCTTGATGACATACCGCATTTTACATAATACATTTTCCATAAACCTACAGAACATTTTCACTCTTAACAATGACGATCGTCTCAGAGGGCATAACTTTAAGTTAAGACATGAACACTACAGAACAACACACAGAACATCATTTTTGTGCAACCGTGTTTTTGCTACTTGGAACTCTTTGCCGCATGATGTTGTTCAAGCTCCTACTATTAATACATTTAAAAACCGTTTAGACAATTTTATATAATTGTAATTTATGCACTCTTTTATTATGTAAACGCAATTGAGTTAAATAGGTTTATACCTCAACTCTTCTCTTATGTATAATAATAATAATATTATAGGATTAAGGATTACACGTTTTGTCGTGGTGCCACAGAGACATGTTCAATATTCAACTACGTGACGTTATTTCCATTTCACGTTAATGATGCACCAGAATAATTGCATCTGTTGGGATGGAAAATGTATTTTCCAGATTAATAATTACCGTGTAATAAGCTTCACGTTATGTTCAAAAGCTATCGGGAATTAGTCTTATTAAATTAGATAAATATTTTATCGTGCTTTAATTTAAAAACTAGGTTCCTTCTAAAGAAATTAGCAATGAATGTATTTTTATTTTTTCCCATGGGAACCGTAAGTCGTTTTTCTGAGGCATATAGTAGAAAAATACCGACTTCCAAAAAGGAGGAGGTTATCAACTCGACGTCTGACTTTGTTGTTTTTTTTTATGTTTGTTCCAGCATAACTTTGGAACGAATGTACAGAATTTGATGAAACCTAAAGAGGGCATTCATGAGTGGGTAAGCGGGTAAGCCGGACAATTAAGATAAATATAATCATTTTAATGCAATTTCACTTAAAAACGGCTTAATTTGGTTCTATTACCAACCAAATTTTTAGAGAAATATGGGATAAGCTGGATAACTTGAATAAGGGGTCACTCAAATATTACGGCACACTGAAAATCTTTTAAATGCCGCTAAACATGATTCTCTGGACTTTTTACCTGTAATATTAAAATACCAAGAGAAAATGATAAATTTTGTGATTTTACCATAAGGCGTTATTTGATTATTACTTAACGCTTAAAGCTTAACAAGATTTTATTTAGTATTTCTTTTAAAATAAGGTTGGTTGGACTCTTGGGCGATGAAATAAAAATTATACTATATACTATTTTTTAGAAATTTATCTTTAAGATAATGACGTCACAGCGCACTAACAGCAGCAGCATCAGCTTGCCGAGATGAAAGGACAACTATAATTTAGCTTAGTTGACGTTACAAATCTACAAGTTCTGTATCTCTAAAAAGTAAAAAATAAAAAAGTTTATTAGTTTTTCTTAATATTTTAGCAGTTTTTTATCAATTTAGTTCAAAAAATTAAAACTGCTCCATCTATTGTTAAATATTTAAACCTGATATCTGTCACAACAATCTGACAAAACCTTTAATTTGTGCACTATAATTTGTAAATATGTGCTAAAATTAAATAAAAATCTTTTTTAATTACTGATTTGATAAAATGATTAAATAACATAATTTGCTTTATTTAAAAAATATGTGTTTTGTTGCATTTACAATATCGAGTCACAAAAAACATTGTTTATAACCTTGTCCGCAGTTTAAAGCCATACAGTGTTTCATATTTGCAGTCGGAGAAAAAGTATAGTCTACAACACGTATGGAATAGTGCTTCCATACTAGTTATAGAATATACTATTCTAGTGCAGTATTTACATACTATTTTTTGATGGTGTCAGTCCTAATAGCTGTAAATTTTACTCTACTATTTATTTAGTTCAGTTTATTGTGTTTTTAAAGAAAATAAACAGTTCTTTTAAAATACCTACTGTTTTCTTTATTGAACGATTTTTTTTTTGATTAAAATTAAAAGATAACATTTTACGATTTAATAAATAATAAGCGTGACTACAATGTTTTATGAGGTTTTATAACTTGAATGCAATGTCAAACTTTCGGAACAAATAAACAAAAAATCCAATATAATTACATTGTTTGTCTTTGTGTTCTTTTATCTGGAAAAGAATCGTAACTTTTACATTATTAATTATTGTAATCGAAAAATAAATTACCATTTATTTACTAAATGTAAACTTACGATAGGAAAATCCTGTGTTTTTGAATTTTACATCGGCACTTAGTGCTACTAAGAGTGCCGATGGATTGAAATCTTCGCCGAAAAGTCAAAATCTTTGACCACGTTTTTTCACATTTCTCGACGTTTTAGACCATTCTGAGTCGAAATCAGTAAATTTTTTGCGTCCGTCTATCTATCTGTCTGTCTATCTGTCTGTCTGTCTGTCTGTCTGTCTGTCTGTCTGTCTGTCTGTCTTTCTGTCTGTCTGTCTGTCTGTCTGGGTGTAAACTCTCTAACTCCATTTCTACATGAGATATCGACTTGCGGTTTTTTGCATATTGTTTCTTATCGTATTCCGAAGAGCTGATTAGATTTTGGGGGTATACGATTGGGGGTAAGGGGGTAAAAATAGGGTAAAACTTCTATTTTTAGCGTTTTTTGTTTATAATTAAGGCAATTATTATTGTATTTGGTTAATTTAGCACTTATATAAAAGATAATTTTGAATTGGTCAAAAAAATTTATAAACAACGTTTTTCTAAAACGCATTGTTTTCGAGATATTGGCGTTTAAAGCAGTAAAAGCTTTTTTTAGCATATTTCACATATTTATAAAAATTATATTTTAAATAAAAGCTCTTTTTAAGCCCTATAAAAAATGTTATATACAGTTTTCTGCTAGAATATAATGTTTTAAAGATACAGAATTTAAAATCAAACAAAACACCTAGTTTGAAATTTGCAAACTAGATAGCTCTAGTGTACAATATTGCCGATGTTGTGACAGGATGCTTGCAACGTTTCATCTAGTTTCTTTTTGTATTCTTAAAATATAGCATTAATTCCGAACTTGAATAAAGTCGACCCAAGAATAACGTAGGTATAAAGAATCTTTTGAGATAGTGACGTCAAACGCTAGAATTTCACTCCACTCCTTGACATTTACAATTATGGCGAATGCGCTAGTATTGCAATGCTTTGTTTCATAAAAAAATAAGCAACTTTTTTTTTATATCCGTCTGTCCGTCCGATGACACGATTTTTGTGAACACGAAAACTCATGAATAAATAATCCGATTGACTTTTTTTCAGGAAAAATCAAGTTCTACTTTGAGTAATCAACCCAGAAACAAAAAAGTTATGGGGGTTAAATTTAAAAAAAATCGAAAAAAGCTGAAAGAAAATTACAATTAACGTAACTTTGTTAGGAAAAATTACTTATATTATGAGGATCAGTTCTACCAATTTCGTAAGTAATCCACCTAAAAACAAAAAAGTTATATTATATATAATAACTTTTTTGTTTTTGGGGATTACTTTCAAAATTGGTAGAATTCATCCTTATAATAAAAGTAATTTTTCCTGAAAAACTTACGTTAATCGTAATAGCTATCATCAACAAAAAAAAAATGTTTTGCGCAAATATAAAATAAAAAGAAATTGATGATTTTTTTTAAAAGTTTTTTTTGATTAAAAAAACAAAAAAAAATCAAGAATTTGGGAGAATGCAATATACCATTTACTGTAAATAGTATCTAATGGAATGCGTAGCATTATATATCTTCAGGGCTTGTTTTTTTGTAAACTGGTTATGCTGGACAATTCCAAAAATTAGATCAAATTTCAAATCGCTTAAAATTTTAGTCGTAGTTTTGCAAAATTAATGTCAATTTTAAGGGGTCAGTAAGACTATTCCTTATGTTGCTCAGTTTTAAGTAGATTGATCTCTTACACGGTGCGGTGGTGCGACGGTTTAAATCAACTTCAAATTACCCCATTTGTAAATGTCAATAATTTATTATAATATTTTAAATGTATTCTTTTTTGTGACTTGTATATCCGCCCTAGGGTGGCTTATGTACGACAATAAATATCTTATCTTATCTGTTTCTATACGACGATTCTATGAGACGTTAGTATGATTTTAACCAAAAATAAAAAAAAATCTATCGAGCACATTTTTTTTTATTAAGCAAAAACCCCGTATGTTAGACACTTACCTTGTATTTGACTATTCACTAAATATTTACTTAAACTATTATTATTTTTTTTGTTTTATTTTGTTCAATATACGTGAACTGCAAAATAATTTTCATAAAAAAAATAATTAATAATAAAAAACCCCTTATAACGGATGATACAAGAAGTATTGCCTACGAATTATCTCCGTAACTATAAAAGATAACAGATAACTTTTTGAAATTTACAGAGCTTGTATGAACCGTAAATACCCCCAATTTGTCATGGTCATTATAAAAAAATCATTTCCTGTCTTAGCGGAAGTGATACCAACTTTTGATTTTTAAATGGAACCCTATACATTTGCTTACATTTATAGATGCGTATTTAAATTATCTTTTTATTAACATATCACAAGTCGATATTTGCATTAAAGATGGCGCCACAGGATCCATTTTTCATAAACACAACATGGCGGTCCGATGACGTCCATATTGGAATATTTCTGAAACTTAACATTTTAAATCTTTTAATAGTAGGCTAAAAATTTACTGTTGATCTGAAACTGATTTCCTTTTGTTTTTATGGATATGGCGCTATTTTGAAGTTTTTTTTTTCAAATCATCAACTTAAACGCCATTTTGTGCTTTTTTTTTTAAAGGAAACGACCTTTTTTTGATTTCGCTAAATTAAAAACTCAGGTATACTCTACAAGAAAAAAGTACAAACACCCTAATAGGGTTGGAAATTGTTTGGGAAAATGGCCATATTCCGTTGGGAGCTTATTAAATCCCAAGGGAATATGGACATTTTCCCCGAAAAGGGCCAACGCTATTAGAGTATTTCTACGTTTTTCTTGAGTATACCTGAGTTTTTGATCTAGTGAAATCAATAATAGGTCGATTCATTTAAAAAATTAGCACAAAATGGCGTTAAAGTGGATGATTAAAAAAAATTAACATAACGCCATTTTCATAAAAACAAAAGACAATCAGTTTCAGAGAAACAGTAAATTTTTAACCTACTATTAAAAGATTTGAAATGAAAAGTTTGAGAAATATTCCAATATGGAAGTGATATTTTTATAATGACCATGCTAAAATGGGGGTATTTACGGTTCATACAAGTTCTGTAAATTTCAAAAAGTTATCTTTTATAGTTACGGAGATAATTCGTAGGCAATACTTCTTGTGTCACCCAGTATAAGGGGTTTTTTATTATAAATTTTATTTTTTTATGACGATTATTTTGCAGTTCACGTATATTAAACAAAACGAAACAAAAAAATAATAATAATTTGAGTAAATATTTAGTGAAAAGTCAAATACAAGGTAAGTGTCCAACATACGGGGTTTTTGTTTAATAAAAAAAATGTGCTCGATAGATTTTTTTTTTATTTTTGGTTAAAATCATCCTAAAGTATCATAGAATCGAAGTATAGAAACATAAATGACGTAATTTGAAGTTGATTTAAACTGTCGCACCACCGCACCGTGCTTAAAGTTTAAAGAATGGTATAAAGGTTATTACTATACCAACATGTATTTAGGTGTATTTAGGTGTCTAGTAAGGGAGAGTAGTTACACTTCTTTTATACAACTTTCAAAAAGGAAAAGCAAATAAATAATGTCTACCAAAAGATCTTTTTCTATTTTTGCTACTCTTATAAGCTCATAATCACACGCATTTTGCGTGTTCTTATAGGCCCATAAGAGGTTTCTACTTTTTTTTCTGTTGGGTTGGCAACATACAAAAGCCTGTCTCTTGACGTTTTGCGTGCAAATGTCAATGATTGAAAGTTTAATTTTTTACAAAATTTTGAGTTTGGGTTAGTATTTACCGTGTTAAAATTGTGGACTGATTAATTACAGTGAAAAAAGAAGAGATGACTGTAAAATATATCAAAATATCATTTGTTCTTAGAATTTTAAACATAGTGTAAACTGTAATGCCAACCCAAAACAAAAATCTCTAATCAATTTAAATGTAAGTTTTTTAAATTTTAGAGCAAAATAGAAAAACTTGTATAAAGCACTCGTTTCATAACACGTTTTTAGAGCACTAGTACTTTAGAAAACTCGTCACAAGCGGCTCGTTTTCTAAACTTGTACTCGTGCGCTAAAAACGTATGTTATGAAACTAGTACTTTAATATACTATAATTTTAGCTAAAAAGTAGTTTTTGACAAATTATTATAAGTTGATGACTCACTTTGTAAAACAATGATGAGGATGACTTTCAGTGACAAAAACGCTTGAATATTTTCCTTCGGTCCGTTTACAAATTAAAAACAGCATAATGGTAATAATTATGCTATATATTCTCTTTTTAATTTAAAGATAAAAATAAAAAGCCCATGATTATATATTTTTACAGAAATAATAAGTAGGTATGTTATATAAAGACTACAGGGGAAAAACAATGAAAGTGGCATTTTTTTTCAAAACTGATCAACCATGCAAGAATGATCATATTCCCATTTATGAAGTGTAACTTCGGGAGTTTTTTAATACAACGCACATAGTTAAAAAATCCTAGAAAAAGGGAAAAAATCATGAAGCGTCGAATGTTGATTATTATAAACCTTATATTGTCCTCTAAATGATTTTAATGCATTTTTTGTCAATGTTTGCTATCTTGCATAAAAAATTAAATTCAAGTTAAATTTATGCCTAATTTCTAGTTTTTCTAGTTTTCTATTCAAATCTGATTTTTTTCCACAAATTTCTATTTTTTTATACCTGGCCGTCCCAGTCGCCTGACGCAAACCCCTTTAAGCACAAGCTTCGTGGGAAGAAGGTATACACATTAGAGAAGCTGTCGCAAGACTCGAAAAATTAGGAGGTAAAGACCTCCTCCATAGAAATCTGCGGAAAATCTGGTAAAAATATGCCCTAATGATGCCAGGCGATCACTGACGAGCTACTAAGTTATTTGCATTATCATATTGATCATTGAATGTAAAATGATGTTAAAACATTTAGAATAAATAAATTCTTAAATAAACAATGCTTGACACGCTCTTTTTTGAAAGACTGTAAGCGATATGAGTTGATGTCTAATTTGGCAATTTTTGTTTTTTTACGCAAATAAAATCGTAAATATCTTTTACAGTTTTGATGGTATATGCAATTTTATGAAATGCACAAAATCTTAGAAGTGATATTTTGCAGATATAACTTCTTTACTTAACAGTACAGTATTAAGTGACGTTTACACTTAAACAACAGAGTTTCGGCAACAATTTTTTTAGCCAACCTTAAACCAAAACCCAAATATTCTCTAATCCCACTAATAGTAATTTCCCTCTGCTGAAGATAAATTGGATTCAACTGCAGCTGCAGTTGAATCCAATTCAACTTCAAAAAGTCCAAACCAGACTATCAAACTGTTGCTGCAACACTGCTACATACTGCAGATGCGATACAATAATAGGTAATGTGAAAAACTACATCTGACGTTTGAAACAAGGCAATAGATTTTTTTTAATGAGATAACAAAAAATCGAATTTGTGTTAAAAGATTATTTTTCTGACTATATTTACATTTGTAACACGTGTTACAGTACTGCACGCTATATATTTCCTGGAAATAATTTTCATTCATTGCAGGATTGAAATTTGCTTGGCAAAAAGTAATTATTTTGAGTGGCACTCATGTCTTTATAATATGGTTTCGATGGTAGGTAATATTTTTACTGCAATGATAGAAAGACTACCGGGGAAAAACGATATAAGTCGCAAAACGAAAAATGGCCAGAAAACAAAATTAAAAGTCTATACGACGTTTACACTTGAGCAACAATGTGGCAGCTACAATCCCCACTCCAGAATATTAAACTGTTGCTGCAACACTGCTACATACGCGGAAACAACTGAGGCTGTATGCAGCTGAAGCTCTCCTGAAGCTAAATAGGATTTAACTGCAGATGCAGTTGAACGGCTTTTACATCGAAAAGGTTTTTTTTTTAATTTTGTCTTTTTTTTGCGATTATAATACAATACAATTATTATTGTATTGTAGTTTTTTTTGCTCATATTTTATCATTTATTGATTAAATTTTAATTTACGGGCAATTATTAGCTTTTAATAATAATAATAATAATAATAATAATAAAATAAGATTTATTCGTCCACAAGAAACTAAAATAATATAAAGTTTATGGAGGGCCACCTCTAATTAATAGCCTAAATATTTCACAATAAAGATTTCCTTACGTATATTAAGAACTTAGATAAATCACAGATAAAGTTGTTTTTTTTTACTTTTTGACTAATTTAACTTCAATTTTACATTAATTTTGATTTTTTACATAACATAAATTACAGATAGTTTTTTTTAGTTTTAGTTAATATTTTAAAATGAATCTATTAACCTATATCGAAAGATAAATGACCGGTGTATAAAAACTTTGTGTAAAAAAGTTTTTTTGGAAATTTGGAAAATATGGTGAGATTGCTTGCAAAGGAAAAACATTTATTACTGTTAATTATTTATGTTTCTTTTATAAAAATGTTGCTGTAGATTTATTGACAGCTTTTTGATTATTTGTCATTTCAAATATTTTATTTTTGTCAATATTATTGCTTTAAATAATAAGTTTATAGCTGTTATATTTCTCTTTTTTTTTCTAAAAAAAAAATGTTTGGTTTGGTCTTTTTTTAATGTCCTTTCGAGGTAATTTTCGTGCGAGATAATGGGCTTTCGAGGTAAAATTTTTCGAGGTAATTGCTTGCGAGGTAAAATTTTTCGAGGTAAAGACCCCTTATCCTCCTCACAGAACCGTGGGGATGTTTTAATATGAGTTTGATGGGAGTATATATCGTCGGCTTACAAGTAAAGAGCACTAAGTCCAAAAACATGGTTTTCAGATATTGACAAATTTAACTTTCATTGTTGTTTTTTAATTTTTATAATAATTGTTTTTGGAAAAAAAACTACCGCAAATTGCAATGACATGTTTGGACATAATGATGTCCCATTTGCAGTTAAATAAAGAAAAATTGAAGTAGTTTAATTCAACTAAATTTGAAAAGAGACATGGACTTAGTGCCTTTTACTTGTAGACCCACGACGTCAGCTTATAAGTAAAGAGCAATAAAAAGTCAATAAAATAATATAAAAAACAACTATTTAAAATTAAAACCCTTCTATTAATTAAACGTAATGTATAACTATAAAGTAGAAAACAAGATGTTTACATACATTTTCAAAAACTAGATTTTTAAAAGAAGGGTTTGGACTTTTTGATTGTTTAAAGAACATTTCCAAAATTAATAAATTTAATTAGTATTAATTATATGAAACTGCTTACTATGCCAGAACTAAGACAGTTTTCAGAGGCCATCGGCTGTGCCGGCAGAGAAGCATCTCCTAAAGTCAATAATTACAATGAATCATTATTAATGATAAAACACTTCACGGTGCAATTCTAAGGGCTGTTTTCCGTACTTGCAGCGAACTTTAGTTTTTTTCTTACATTCTTGTTATTTATGTAGTAACCAAGGATTAAGGAGCAAAATTAAAATAATCTATCAGTTAAAATTTGAATGCGTTTGTCAGTACAATAAATAACGAGTTATTGTATCATATAAATGATTCAAGCAATCATATTTTTATAAATTAACTCTTTTTAGAAAGTCGCTTAGTGCAAAAACATTTGAAATAATCTACAAGTTAAACGCACTAAGTGCAATAAGTGACTTAGTGCCTATTGCCAGATAAAATTTTAATCAAAATCAAATTGGTGTGTTTTGCATAGTGGTTAACTCCCTTGACAGTCCACCTAGAAGTTAGTTCGGTTTACCTATACATAGATCATCAAAAATTAACTAAAGTGCTATTAAAATCCCATTTTTGCAAAAAAGTGACTTAGTGCCTTTTACTTGTAAGCCGACGATATAAGCGGGCTTGAACGTCTACATGATAAGCAGGCTAGCGTTAGTTCGATTGTCAGTGGCGCCGATTTGCCTTTTTCAGTTAATTAATAATTGAAATTTGGCGAAGGCGATAAGTGAAGCGGACACTCCCCACAAACTGTTTGGAAAGTACGTTAAAGCCGGTGGGTCCCACACAAGTCCTGGACTAAGGGGATTCTTAATTAAGTAGAATAGTACGAGGTTAAACAAACATGCAAACATGCAATAGTAATGTATATAGTAAGGTCAACTAACCCTGCAGAATATCGACAGTTTTAAAAATCGAAACTCTCACAAGACAAGAAATAAATCATCAAGTAGTTAATCGTCATGAAATTATCAGCACAATATATTTATTGTCTTGAAAATCGAGACTCGACAATCAAGACGAGATTTTTCTTTTCTCGACTCTCGTGAAACTCTAGTTCCAACTCTCCCTTCATACCCAATTAGACGTTGTCCCATATATCACCGGGTCGCGTATGCCCTCAACCCATGCTGTGGGGATGTTGGAGGCATAATTAAAACTAATTGCTCTGCCGAGATCATAGTAAAGAAGCTGCTATGCTATAATGGGAAATTCAAGGTAGACGCAGATCCTTTTTACGACCCATGCTACCAACTTGAAAGATTTACTCGATTTTTTTCTCAGCTAAATACCAGGGTACATTGTTAAGTCAACAAAAATCCTTTTGCTGCCCACAAGTGATATTTAACCATGTTGGGCTATCTAAAGGGGGGAAATAAAATACCAAAACGCCAAATTTTAATAAACTGTGGGCCAAGCATTTGCATAGGGGAGAAAGGGGCTAGTCAGCACAAATAACTTTTTTTTATGACCCATGATCCCAAATTGAATGATTTACCAGCATTTTCTCAGCAAGGTGCAAAACTAAGCCAAAAAAATCAATATTTTTTAAATAATTTTTGTGCCTATTTTACTAGCTGATCAGTTCTACAAAAAGTTTTGGTAAATGTTATTTGGACATCCAGTACTTCTCACTGGGAGTCCACAAAAAAGCTGTAAGTTTTAAACTTTATTGGCACCTAACTGTACAGTCAGGTGTCAATAAACAGTGTACACAAAACAAAGTTTTGGATAAAATATTTATGGTTCTTTTGGTAATTTATGAAATTATCATAAAACAATCCTACTAGTTTCATAACATCCGTTGTTAGCACACAAGTACAGAAAACGAGCCGCTTGCGGTGAGTTTTTTAAAGTACCACTGCGCTTAAAACGATAAAAACGCTATTTTGCTTTTTGCTTTAAAAAACTAACATTTAAATTGTTCACTAGCTGAGGGATTTTTTTTTGGGTTGGCATTACAATTTTTAACATGTTTAAAGTTTAAAATGATATTTTAATATATTTTATAGTCAGCTCTTCTCTTTTTTGCAAGTATCAAACCACAATTTTAATTGGGTAAAAAACAAAAGTTTGTAAAAAATTAACTTCAAAGCGATGTTGACATTTGCACGGAAAACGTCAAGAGATATTCATTTGTCCTGTTGCCAACCTAAAAGAAAAAAAGTACTAACCTATTATGGATATATAAAAAAGCAACATTTATGCGATTATGAGCTTATAATAGTCGCAAAAAAAATCTCTAAGTGGGAATAGTATATTTCATAACTAGTGTGGAAAGTGACATATTTCATGCGAGTTGAAAGGTTACCGAACGAACCGCCAGGCGAGTCAGTAAACCCCACGAGTGTATTTGTATATTTGTATATTTGTATTTTTGTATATTTGTATATTGAATATTTTACATTTACATTTTAGTATTTACATTTTAATAACGCCGCCTAAGTTAGGCTTGTGTTGCGGCGCAAAATTAAGTATAATTTATAATTTCCTAAATGATCTATAATATAAACCTAAGAATTTATTATTTTTAGAATACCTATAATTTTTATTTTTTACAATATTACCTATAACATTTTACAAAAAACGATAAAAAAAATTGCAAAAAAATAAAAAAGATAACTTGTGAGGGATGAGAGCAAAATCCACTTTAAACCGATTCAAAAATTTTGAGTAATTGTTTAAAATGTTGATGTACAAAAGTTTTTAAAACTTTCTTAATAAAATTTCTAGAAGTTAAACATCTAAACTCTAAGGGCAGACTATTGAATAATTTCGGAGCGTGGAAAAAAGAGAGCGTTGAGTGTGAGATTTTAAAAACATTGGGACTGTCACCGATTGATTTTTTGCAAATCGTGATTTGGTTTTGAAATACACTTTCCAACGAGTTATGTATACTATTTTTTCTACGATCCCGATAAAATATGATGTTTCTTATTTTAAAATTTTCCAATTTTTATTACTTTTTAAGAAAAGCAAAGCCCAAAATAATAATAAATAGCATAAAAATATATATATGTATGTCAAACAGGAAATATGATTTTCATTTACCTTTAGTTTTTTTGGTTTTATATTTACATAGCTGTTTAATGGGTTGCCTATATGCTTGTCCTAAATGAAGGTAAACTTGATAGTTTGCTACAGTTTGTGTTCTATGGTATGCTATTAGATTTCTGTGGTTAAGCTGCCATATAAGACAGTAAAATTGTACTGTTTTACTTTTTTTTTTAATGCAAGGTAACTAAATCAAAATTAAGTAATTTTAAAATCTAGACAGTAATGGTTAAAATAGTAACGTTATAACTATAGTTTCTATTTTTGACATGAAAAACGGAAATATTTGGATTAAAAAACATATATCAAAAAAGGTTGTGGTGAAAGGTGGAAAATGGCTTATAAAACAAGGTGAATAAAATTCTTAGAATCTACGAGGTAAATATCTAAATAAAATTAGGCAACCCTTCATACATAAATATCAAACTAGGGTGATATGAAAATATCTAACTAGTGTGATATGAGGCGTTTTCTAGAGAAAAAAAGATTGTGCTAAATGTCATTTTCATAGAGGATCGTAGGAAAATGTTTTATCTCGTTCCCACGCGTCTGTTATATGCGCGATATCGCAATATAGAGGTTTCCTTATAAAATTGTGCATCTACCCTCGTATCGAAGTAAATACATTTCTCCGTAAGGTATAAAGAGTATTGGCTTTTCGAAATGGTGGCGTAAATTAAATTAAAGTTGAAAATGCTACGTTCCTTTTCAATTAAACAAATAGAAAACAAGGTTAAGTAAACCTGATTGTGTTAACTTCACTGAATAAATTACACAGGTCAACGGCCAAAAAGGTGTCTGTGTTCTGTCAATGGTTTCTGACACTACCTAATGCCTAGAAAACAAGGTCAAATATCACATTGTGTTTAATTTAACTATACCATGGTTAAATTAACCATATTATAATTAGGTCAAACATTATATGGTTAAATTAAGCATACGGCATTGTTGAATCGAATTGAATTGAATGAATGTTGGACTAAGAATAACATTTGATTATTTTAACACTATAAAAAACCGTATTTTTGGTTTAAACATAATTGTTATTTGCGTGTACTCCTTGTTTTATTCATAATGTTAAATTAACATAATAACAATATAACTTTAATTATAGTATTATTAATTTGTGCCATTTCGCATCAATGATTATTATTTTTTCCAAATTAATTTCTCTACACCTTTTTATTGTTACGGGTGTCTTTGTTTCAATTACCCCAAAATTACATATTTTGACATTTGTCATATTTTCACTGATAAAACCAAATATTGCACAAATTCTTTCAAAAACTAATAATTTTCTTTGAAGACGGGATCAGATTAGATACCGAAACGTTAGAAGTTAACTTTTATTCAGTTTTTCGTTCTTTTTTAATTATTTTAACGATTTATCAAGAATTTTATTAAAAATTCTTTATTTAGGCAAAATTTTTAAACTAAGGTATTGACTAATAATATTTTCTAGGTAAAGAAGATATAGCAGATAAGTCTTATTTTAAACGCAATACCTTACCAGCGCATCTAGAAATAGGTGCGTCTGATAAGAACATTTTAATTTTATTTTCTGTTTTAGATTTTTTATCGATATAAATAATCATTGAGGCGAAATGGCTTAAATTAATAATACTATAAATATATATAAATACGCCTCAAATAAATTATAGATTTTATAACTTTAATTAGTTTTTTTTTCATTCTTATTTTTTATCTAACCTTAGTTGTACAGATGCTCTTAATATTAAATGTAAACTACGTTATTTTATTAAATTTGAACTGTTCTTTTTATATTAAATTTGAACCCAACACACAATTTTACCCACAGTTTTGCAGAGGCCGTGCTAGCTTATTTAATAATATTAAAGAAAAATGTCATCAACCCAGCCTAAACTGACCGAAAACTTGTCTACAAAGTTATAAAAGGAAAACTTTTAATTAAATTTCCTCAATTTCATAAACTACTATCAAATCGTTCGATAACATGGCAATTTCTATCAAAATGGACCCATTAAATATCTCATCGAATTTTTTTGAAAAGGCCAAGGGTACAATCTGAAATTTCAGTAATATAAAAAACTTTTTGAAACAAATTACTGTATACTAAATCTACAGTTATGCAAATTTTAAAAGTGAAAAATATTGAGAAAATGTAGAGAAGCTTAAATAAAAAATTTTACAAAAAAAAAAAAATTAACCGACTTCTATGTATCCAAAAAGTAAAAAATAAAAAAATAAGTTGGTTCAAATTTTACCATTACTTAAATTAAATACTAAAAATTATTTTTATTTTATTAAATTGTTTTCTGTAAAATTTGGCACCGATTTTTTTTATTTAAGAGTCCAAGCAACCCTATTTTAAAAGAAAATCTTTGTTAAACTTTAAGCGTTAAGTAATAATCAAATAACGCCTTATGGTATAATCACAATTTTTATTATTTTCTCTTGTACTCCAGTCATATTAGATTTAAAAAACCAGTAGTTACGAAAAAAAATTCCATCTGCCTAAATTTTTTTGTATGCCTTGTCATAAGTTACAAATATTGGGTGAGAAGACCCCATATGTGCGCGACGCGAGCTTCATTTATTATTTTGAAATTAGTCGGCACATATGTGTTTTTTCGCGAATATCTTCGTTAGCTTTGCAGTTATGTAAAAAGGAGCATAAAATTGTCTACAAAAAACATTTGATAACCTTTTTTGAAATCTTAACCGTTTTCGCGCTAGCGCTTGGTTAATTTACAGCGCGCATGAAATTGTTGCTAAAACGGTTGAGATTTCAAAAAAAGTTACACAATATTTATTGTAGAGAATTTAATGTTCGACAAATTTTATAATGGGTCCTTTTTGCATAACTGCAAATCTGACAGATATTCGCGAAAAACCACATATATGGCAACTAAATGCAAAATAAAAAATAAAGCTCGCGTCGCACACATAGTGACCTTTCACCCAATGTTTATAAGGACAAAGCGAAGGCCTACACAAAAATTTAGCCAGATGGTAATCTTTCCGTAACTAAATCCTAATATTACTATTGGTATGTTAATATTACAGGTTTACAGAATCAAGTTTAGCGGCATTTAAAATATTTTTAGGCTGCCACAATATTTGAGTGACCCCTTAATCAAGTTATCCGGCTTATCCGAGTTATCCGATATTTCTTTAAAAATTTGGTTGATATTAGAACCAAATTATGTAAAATTGCGTTAAAATTACTAGATTTATCTTAATTATCCGGCTTACCCGGCATTATCCAAGAGTCAAATTGAAACGGGATCACCTCAAGAATGCCCTCTTCAAGTTGCCAAAAGTTTTATTTAATTCCGTTCATCCGTTTCAAAGTTATGCGGGATCAAACATAAAAAAAAACAAAGTCACACGTCGAATTGATAACCTTCTCCTTTTTGGAAGTTGTTTAAAAATAGAATTTTATTAACTAGTGTAATTATCACTGAAAGGAATCACAGTGCTAAAACAGGTCCGCACTTAGGTAAACAAACATGTATTAATTAAAACGCAATATATAACTATGGGCACAGATCATGTTATTATCATTTTTATTGTGCTATAGAATATAATAAATATATAATATTATAGAATAGTATTATACGGTAGTAAAAATTCTTGGATACAAATGTAGAACTGAACTAACTAACTAAACAATTGCAATTTTGCAAAAACTATTACATGAATCGTTCTGAAATTTTAACCACATATTGAGTACTATAAGACTCAACTTTTTACACAATAACAAAGTAGTAGGTTGATTTTTTCAAAATTTATTGTTTATTGAATAATATACAAATTTTGATCTTGCAGTTTTCTAAGCAACAAATCATTCTATCGACATTTAACGCCATTTTGAAGGTGTTTTAATTTCCTACAGAATGGTTACTTTGATTGTTGATAAAAAAACTCAACTATGGTTTGTAATGTGCAAAAATAGACATTTTTTGACCTTTAATTGTTAATATCTTAAAAACCACACCAAATCCACCGAAGGTTTTGCTTCTATACACCTGTATTACCTGAAAAACTTGACAGACCTCTGGATCTCTGGATGAGCTAGTGTCATGGCAAAAGTTTCATATACCTGGACTAATTGTTAGTAATTAGTAAGCATCTTCAGCGCTGCAGGAAATATTGTTTGGGGCCAAATATGAAAAATAAAACATAATAAATATCTGAAAATCTAGGGGTGAAGGCGTAAACCTTAATAAATATGGTTAATATTGGAAAATACACCTTTCCTCTACTTGAAGTATTAAATCTTTGTTTTAATTTAAAATGAAACTAAGAGATAAATGATTTAAGAATTATGAAATCGGCACTTAGTGCTACTAAGAGTGCCGAAGTATTGAAATCTTCGCCGAGAAGTCAAAATCTTTGACCACGTTTTTTTCACATTTCTCGACGTTTTAGACCATTCTGAGTCGAAATCAGTAAAAAAAATTTTTGCGTCCGTCTGTCTGTCTGTCTGTCTGTCTGTCTGGGTGTAAACTCTCTAACTCCATTTCTACATGAGATATCGACTTGCGGTTTTTTGTATATTGTTTCTTATCGTATTCCGAAGAGCTGATTAGATATTGGGGGTAAACGATTGGGGGTAAGGGGGTAAAAATAGGGTAAAACTCCTATTTTTAGCGTTTTTTGTTTATAATTATGGCAATTATTATTAATTTAGCACTTATATAAAAGATGATTTTAAATTGGTCAAAAAATGTTATAAACAACGTTTTCCTAAAACGCATTGTTTTCAAGATATTGGCGTTTAAAGCAGTAAAAGGTTTTTTTAGCATATCTCACATATTTATAACCCGATTTCAAAAAATTATATTTTAAATAAAAGCTCTTTTTAAGCCCTATAAAAAATGTTATATACAGTTTTTTGCTAGAATATAATGTTTTAAAGATCCAGAATTTAAAATCAAACAAAACACCTAGTTTGAAATTTGCCAACTAGATGGCTCTAGTGTACAATAGTGCCGATGTTTTGACAGGGTGCTTGCAACGTTTCATCTAGTTATAATCTATTTATATAAATTAATTTTTGAGCTTTCGCATAAAATCCTAATTTAGATTTTTTAGCAAGACGTCTGAAATTAAAACGTATAAAATTTATTGTCAATAAAATCATTATCTCTCCTTAAAGATTCACATTTAAATGTCCGATTGCTGAAAATATATTAAACGTTACTGAAATTCAGTTACTGAATGAATTTAAAGTGGTCTCATTACACAATTTTAATATAACATTTAAAGTAAATTGCCTGAAAAACGGGTTTTAGGATTTAATAATAAAATTACAAACTCTGTTACTGGATGAAAATCTTTACAAGGCAGAAACTTCTAAGATATACTTAAAACATTTACAAAGTATTAATATTATGATAATAATATTAATACATAATAGGTACTTAATTGCAATAAATGTACACGGGCTGATATTTTAAAGGGTAGTAGTGGATGGTTACAGAACACTGCTGTTAGTTTTTCACCGGGTGGTTTGCTTAAGGGATGTCCGCTATCTTGAATTTTAGGGGTGAGTTGCTTTATATGCATTTTACGATAAAAATGCATATAACCAATATGGATCATTTTTTTAATATATTATTAACAATCCAATTAATTTAAAAATAGCCATCTTGGAGATGAAATTGTTTTTTTTCCCATTTTCCAGCCAAATTATTCAACGGACGATAATAGTTATGAGCAAACTTGTAGCTCCTGAAATTCTCTATAAGTTTTATACATTATTCCTTTTCATAAGTATCCTCCAATGAATAATTTGGCTTAAAAATCGAAAAAACCAACTTCCCCCTATTGGTAATTTTTGAATATCTATTATAACTCGATTGTTATTAATATATTTAAAAAAAATATTCAAAATTGTTGGAAATTTTCTCCTTAACAAAATTGGTTATAGGCATTTTTATCGTAAGATGCATATTTAGCGAGATAACCGCACTTACTCGTAAAATTCAAGATAGCGGACACCCCTTATGCAAATCACCCGGTGAAAAACTAATAGGAGTGTTCTGGTAGTACCCACTACTACCCTTTAAAATATCAGCCCGTGTACATTTAATACAGTTTAAGATATGAATTTTTCGTTATTTGACTGGAGTTCAAAGTCAATTAATATTTGGAGGTCTAGGCTAGTTAATATGAAAATTACGTAATATAAAATTTAGGATGATTTTGAAATAGCTACATCCCTTTTCTTCCAAAAAAATATGAAATTAAATGTCCAAAAACGACTTCCATGTTTCTCGAAAATGGTTAATCCTACAGTATTGCAATAAGTATCATTTTTTATCTGTTTTTACCTGGGGATAAACAAATTATAATAAAACTTCAAAAAAGTTACACAGAAAACAGTTTGGGGCCCCCACTTTCGCACGACCCTGGTTAAAATAACTATATAAAATAACATAGAATGATAAGCCTTATTAAGGATAACTCACCTTCAAAACTCCTTTGCTATAGCAAAAGCTATTAAAAGAAAAATGAATTTTTAGAGCCCCTTTTGAAGACTGATATATACTATGGGAGATTTAGCTCAGCGGTCAATGGCATCGATATAGCCTGACACTGATCTAATGATCGTGAGTTCAAACCTCACTGGCGCCGATTGCCTTTTTCAGTTAATTAATAATTGAAATTTGGCGAAGGCGTACTCCCTAGATATATTGGTTCGAAAGTCAATTAAAGCCGGTGGTTCCCTCTACTACTAGCCCACACAAGTCCTGGATTTAGGAGATGCTTAATTAAGTAGAATAGTACGAGGTTAAAAACAAACATAAACATAAACTATAGCTCCCTTTTGAATGTAGGTATATTAATAGGAACTTTTTCCCCTATTTTTGTTTGTAAAATTTTCCCTTAAAATGAGTGAAGCTATTTTAAACTCATCCTGTATAAGTATTATACTTATTTTCTGTATGTACTATTCACAGCGCTTGCACTAGAATAGTATTATACGGTAGTTTCGACTTTTCAAAAGATTTCAAAAATTGTCGTCGACAAAAAATTCTTTTTCAGGAAAATTTACTTTTATTATAAGGATCAATTCTACCAATTTTAAAAGTAATCCACCCAAAAATAAAAAAGTTATAGGGGTTAAACTATCATTTTCAATTTGTTTATATTTTTTTGTTTTTTGCAAAAAGAAAATAAAAAAAAATCAAATTTTTTTTTTTTTGAAAATATTTTTATTAAGTATTTGGGAAAATAAAATATACCATTGACTAATGCGTAGCATTACATATCTTTTCGGCTTGTTTTGTATTTAAAAAAGCATTATATTGAATTGATTCAATTAAATAGAAACTTTCTAGAATATAATAAATTTTCTGTAAAGTATAATTTCTGTCTGAACGTTACCATTTCGATTTGAAATTATTAGAGCTACTTGTTACAATATAATCTGGATTAGAAGGGATTAAATTCGAGGAATATTGCCAAGATAAGAAACCCTAAAAGCTAAGAGCATAATCCTCCGTTCAAAAAGTATTGAGGTATTTTATTCCTTTTTATTATACAGCCGAACAAAATGATGCAATCTCTAGAAACGTTTCTGTATACATGTTACTTTATTTTTGGTTATTGATAAAATGAAATTCTATGGAGTGTCCCAGACCCGCTTTAAGCCATTTTTTTGCAAAATTCTTGCAAAAAATATACCAGAGTACGTATTCTTGACTTTCAGGGAGTAGAACTACTGACAGAAAATAATTTTTAGAAAAGTAAGCCTTTTTGTATGGAAAAAAATTCATCCGTACCGAAATTTTTATTTTACTTATATTGGTAGTAGAACTGACTAACGTCTACGTCCCACATTCAACTCGATCTTTCGCGCTGTTGCCAAATTGTGCAATTTAATATATATTTTTATTGTTTTGGTTTTTTTGTTTTTTTTTTGCTTTGGTTTTTGGTTGTTTTGGTGTTTTTTGCAAAAAAAACAACCAAAAACCAAAGATATATCAAATTGCACAATTTGGCAACAGCGCGAAAAACCAAGTTGAATTTGGGACGAAGACTCTAGTGTAGAACTGTACTTTTTTTTGGTAATGTAATTTTACTAGTTCTATTATTAGTAAATGGGCTATATAATGATTTTTCCAGTTACGAAGAAATTTTAAAATTGTACTACAGCCTATAAAAAATAATAAATTTAGTTATTTAAAATTGTATTTATTTATTATTTGAAAAAAAGATATTTATGTTGTTGTTCCCGTTGAAAAAAAAAACAGATATTAATATTTTGTTAAGTTATTGCTAATAAACAAAAATGTATAGAATATTGAAATGTCGTAATGTAGTATATGGAGGATTAAGGTGGACCTTATATTTTTTATTATCTTAAAATTTTTAATTAGATGTTACTAGAAAAATCTGAAAATATGATAGTTATCAAACTTCTCTAAGGGTTCCAATTAGGCCCCTAAAATTTGTAAAATACTTATAAATCGCAAAAAATCGTTGAAAATTGTCTGTAATTTTTGTATAAGTGAATATTTAAAGGGCTTGATATCTTATTGTTTTTTCTTTTCATCATAAAAAATTATATGCCAAATTTCAAAATGATCAAAAGATTCCAACCTGTGCCCATAATCCGCCAAAGTTGACCCTAACACTAAGTTTACGAATTTCTACCATAAATGTGAGTCAAAAGGTAAAAAGTCCAAACATTTTAAAATGATATAACTAAAACAAGAGCCAAATAAGAGCTTCTAGATATTTGGCGCTTAGCTCGTTTTGTTTTACTTAAATCATTTTAATATTATTAGGAATATCCGATCGTTTCAGGAAGAATAATTTTTGATAAGATAAATGAATAAATGCCATGAAAATGCAAAAAAATATATATTTTCTACGACTGCTTTAGAATGTAAGCAAATACACACACTTTTCAAACAGAATGAATCCATTCTAGCTCTAGATACGGTATGAATATTCCGTATCAAGTGTTAGAATGAGCACATGTAGTGTCATCTCTTGTTTATAAAAGTAAAGAAAACTGTAGCAAAATTAGCAAAAATATATATATTTTACCATGAAATATTGAATAATTTGCAATTTTAAGTTTTGCGTTAAAATTACATAAAGTTTATTAGTTTTTCTTAAAATTTGACCAGTTTTTTATCAATTTAGTTCAAAAAAATTAAAATTGTTAAATATTTAAACCTGATATCTGTTACAACAATCTGACATAACGTTCAATTTTTGCACTATAATTTGTAAATAAGTGACAAAATTAAATAAAAATCTTTTTTAAGTACTGATTTGATAAAATTATTAAATAACATTAATTGCTTTAGTAGTAAGAGACGAAACGTCGGAAAGTGAAAATCCATTAACACGGTCTAAACCCGAAAGTGAAAGTTCTTTATATCTTAATGGCCGTGAAAGCTTAAAATCTAAAATTAATTGCTTTATTTAAAAATATGTGTTTTGTTGCATTTACAATGTTGAGTCACAAAAAACATTGTTTTTAACCTTGTCCGCAGTTTAAAGCCATACAGTGTTTTATATTTGCAGTCGAAGAAAAAGTATAGTCTACACACGTATGGAATAGTCATTCTGCGCTCGCGGTACCATCATACTCAGACCATCATACTCGTATGACAAACTTTCCGCTCGCGCGGAATATTGTCTATTCCATACTAGTTATATAATATACTATTCTACAGCTAATACTATAGAACGTGAAGCATTACATATCTTCACGGCTAGTTTATTTCATTTGTTCGCAAAGGGCCTCTTCACGTTAAAGTGCTGTAGTTTAATTAAATTTAAAAATGCCAAAAGCTTTTTTAATAAAAGAGAGTTATTAAATGTTAGTTCAAAAACATAATTTAGGTGTACTAGAGCAAACTTTTTATTAATGGTGTTTACTGATTTTGCTTTAATTTTGCCCATAATATGATTTCTGCTTAAAAGCAAAAACAGTTTTAAACAAGCGATGAAGATATGTAATGTTACGTATTCCATTATATATTATTCACAGTAAATGTTATTTTTCAAATACTTTAAAAAAGTTAGTAAAAAAAAATTAAAAATATAACTTATTTTTAAAGATCTTTTTTTGACAAATGAAAAATAAAAAAAAACAATTTCCAAATTTATTTTTTTAAATTTCTTTTGGCGAAAAACGATAATCTAAAAAAAATTATTATTTTTATTTCTTTATATGAAAAACGAAAAAAATATAAAAAAAATTGAAAATGATAGCTTTTTTTATTTTATTTTTCAACTTTTTGTTTTTGGGGGGATTACTTTTAAAATCGGTAGAATTGACCTTATAATAAAAGTAATTTTTCTTAAAAAAGTTAAGTTAACCGGAGTTTTCTTTCAGCTTTTTTCGATTTTTTTTTAAAGTTAACCCCCCACAACTTTTTTGTTTTTGGAGGGATTACTTTCATAAACAATAGGGATCTTCTTCTCGTAGAATTTGATTTTTCCTAAAAATTTCGATCGGAGTACTCGTTCTTGAGTTACCGTCTCCACAAAAAACGTGACGACAGACAGACGGACGGACATTCGAAAAAAAAAAGTTGCTTATTTTCCATCCAATAATTTTTTTTCTAGGGCGATTTTTAAATTTTTTTGAAAATTCGAAACTATCGTATATTAGCGCAGGCGCCTTGAATAATATATTAATTAGGTTTTATAGAATTTAACTAAGCTTTTATTAAACCAAAAATCATAGTATCGCTTTTGAGATATTTCAACATAAAAGTGCAACAATACCCTTTTCAGACATTTGTACAGTTTTAAAAAAGAAAACAGACTAATTTAGATCGATTTTTTTTAATTTTAATAAATTTTGCTAATCTATTGTTTTTCGCTCCTTATATGTATTTCTTGTCAATTTTTTGAACAATTTCTTCCGAAAATGTTGAGTTTATAAGATGTTTTCTTCTAGTGTTTCTTTAGTTTTGGCCTTTATTACTTCTGGGTCCATAGAGCCACAAATCAAATATTTATATGGTTCTTTCTCTCGAAAGGGATCTCACAAGAGAATATAATGTACAGATGGAAATACCGAATAAAGTCCAAACGGATTTTTTGAAAGATTTTCAAATAAAAAAATATGCATTGATTCAGTGATCCAGTTTTATTTTTGATGATTTTTAAAATTACAAATTATGCCTCATACGCTTTTGTTTCCCTTTCCATAGTTACGTAGTCAACCGATATGACATCAGAGTCGATGTATGTTTTAAAAGTCTCTCAAAATAAATATTCCATACAGTAAATTAAAAAAAAGGCTTTCCGAAATTTTTAAAATGGGAAAGCAAAATGCATGGATGGACTTTGATGATTTCATGGTTCATCAATTAACTTTTTTAAGTAACTTTTCAAGAAATATTAAAAAGTTAGTGTATTTTTTTTTCTATACAACGTTTCTAATAAACCTTTAAATGCCTGAATTTAATTCATTGAATTGTGACCAGAGTTGATACTTTTATTACAATGACAGGGTTGGACAACAGGAATTTAATTAATTTTTTATTTTTGGTGATTTCTTTAATACATACCTATGCCGAATAAGATTATATGTCTTTATACAGACATATAATCTTATTCGGCGGTATTAAACAAACTAACCAAAATTTTGAAATAAATTAAACAAACTCACCAAAAATTTGAAACAATTTAAAATTCCTGTCCAAAGTCCAACCCTGTTATTGTAATGAAAGTATCAACTCTGATAATGACGCATGTAAATATATATTTTTTAATATACATATATGAAAACGATTGAAATTCTCACATTAATTCCAAAAATGAAGAACTTATTTTTTTATTAAACAATTTTAATTTTTTTTATTATCATAATATCATTTTTACTCTAATAAAGTTATAAATAATAATGGCAAACAATATTATACTTAAATATATCCATTTTTTGTTAAAAATGTACAAATCCATGTATTTGACTCGTATGCGGTATTAACTCCTAACAAAAATTTTTATTTTACTTCATTCTATTAAAAAAAAATCCTACTTGATGAGGTTAAAAACAAACACAACCATTTAAGTAAACCTCTTTTCCTGAACAAGAAACTTTTAAAATTATGATTAATAGTTTTACATTTCCTCCGCCTGTCTATTTAGGTTTTTGGAAATTCGCCAGATATATAGTTTTATTCGTTGGTAATAAAAATGGAAATTACAAATTGGGTCCTATCATATTTGATATTGTTTTTGTTACATCGGCACTTAGTACTACTACGAGTGCCGATGTATTGAAATCTTCGCCAAAAAGTCAAAATATTTGACCATGTTTTTTTTCACATTTCCCCTTCCTGAGGCGAAATCAGCAAAAAAAAAATTGCGTGCGTCTGTCTGTCTGTTTGTTTGGGTGTAAACTCGCTAACTCCATTTCTAAAAAAGATATCGCGTTTTTTTTTAATATTGTTTCTTATCATATTTCATAGGACTGTCTAGATTTTGGGGGTAAACGATTGGGGGTAAGGGGGTAAGAATGAAGTAAAACGCCTATTTTTAGCGTTTTTTGGTTATAATTAAGTTAATACTATTGTATTTTATTAATTTATTACTTAAACAAAAGATTTTTTTACATTGCTCAAAAAATGTTATAAACTATTTTTTTCTATAATAACGCAGTAAAATGTTTTTTATCATAACTCATTTATAAACCGATTTCAAAAAAATATATTTTAAATAAAAGCTCTTTTTAAGCCCTACAAAAAATGTTATATACAGTTTTTGCTAGAATTTAACATTTTGGAGATACATACTTTCAAACTAATAAATTATGCAACACGCAGGTGTATTAGTGGTTGCGTATTTACGAACTTTCTATTTCATAACGTTTTTAGTGCCTAGTTTCGATATTTTGACAAGGTGGTTGCAACTGTTCAGTTGTTTTTTCTTGAGATAATATAAAAAAGTTATAGAAGTTATAAAAAATATATTTTTTATTACTATAAATTATTACCATTGCCTAATTAGCTTTTTTATAAAAAGCCACTAAGAAGGATTAAGAAGTTATTGTCAATATATTTACTTTTTATTATCTTAAGAGATAAGCATTGGTAAGTCTTATATAAGTATGTAAAAAAATGGTAAAATTTTGATTGTTTTTTTTTATCCAAACCGAAAATTAGGATTAGTGTAGGGCAAGTGGGTCAAAAAAGGCTGAATACTATTATTTTTACGATAACTTTATTGTAAGTGTTTTTTATAGTTTTTGTACGTAGCACAAAATTTGTACAAAAATTTTAATATTTTTTTGTAAAATTAATAAAAAACTCAATTAAATACAATAAACTGTAATAATTAACCATAAGCTGTAATAATTGAACATAAGCTATAATAATTAAACTTAAGCTGTAATAAATTTTTTCACTGTGCATAGAACCACATTATAAAATGTGGGGGGCAAGTTCCATTTAATCCTAAACTTCGAAACATAAAATGGTAATGCTGAGAACGTTGGGAAGCCTGTGTGCCCGCAACCTCCTTGTGCTACGCCACTGATATTTTAATTTTTATAAGCAAACATAACGATGGTTTAGCTTACAACGGTGCTAAGTACATAAGGTTTCCCTATATACTTAGCACCTTTGTACGCTAGAATTGTTTTTATAAAAGCATGCATTTTTTATTTTTTATAAAATATTTTAACTGAAATATTGGGTTTTAACCCTAATATAATAATATTCAGCTGACATCCTTAATGCAGCACGTCTTGGCTATAATAGAGGCTAGAACCAAAATATAAAGGTGCAAAAAAACCCTGAAATTTTAGTGACAACCTCAATAAATTCTAAAAATAACCTCATTTTAAATAACTATTAGACTTTATGATGTTTAAAAAGCTTGGCTATTAGAAAAAAAATTATTCTGACTCACCGAAAAACGTGACAACCCCCATCTTGAGACAGTCGGCCAAAGAACGAGTCGTAAAAAATATTTTTTTTCGCACGATTTTTTTTTCTCGGTTTTTGTATAATTATTTTTGAAGCACGAGGTGCCGATGTTTTAAGCACTATGTCCGAATTAAATATCCACCTGTTCAGGTAGGAACATTCACGACGTTGGCGACGCCCTAGATACAAATCCACGTTTGACGCGGAGCCGCTTTCGGCGCCGGCGTCTGCGCCCTTATTGCACAAATCGAAGGGACAGGTACAAAAAAGTTTTAGCATTAACCCTAAACCACATACAAATATAAAACGTATTAATCCTGTCAAGTAAAATTACTTTTAATACGCTAAATACGAAAATTATATCCACATCTTCGTATCAAGTTAATTATTTTGTAACAGTGGGTAAAAAGGTCATACTTTTAACCATAAACCGCCTTGCCAATTTAAGAATTGTGTAGTAGAAAACAAGAGCTATGGTCTGTTTTTTTAAGCAAGATAGTAAATTAAAAATCGCACAGTAAATATTTTTACAACAGGTTTGAATAGTATATGTTTGTGTATAGAATATAGTTATGTTCTATAAAATAAACTACCCAGTATATTCGCACATCCAAAATCTGTTTTGAAAATATTAACTGTGCGATTTTTAATTTACTATCTTGCTTGATGAAATAGACCATAGTCTAATCTCATTGATAAGCAGCGAATGGCTGGCCTGGTCGCAGCTTCCACGACGGCTTGCTATCACAGAAAGCTGATGCTTGCTCGCCGTATCGATACAGCAAAGTGCGTCTCTGGAAATATTGTCACTCTTTACTTCTGTATAATTTGTCAAACTGTATATGTGGGTATAAAGACAACTTAACCATTAAAAAAACACTACTTAATTGCCAAAATAAAAAAAGACTTTTTGAGACTTATTTTAAAACTGTTACTTAGAACCCTTCATTTTAAGGAATAAACTTGAACAAGCATATTTGTTGTAGGGTAGGCGCTTCTATAGAGACATTTCCCCCTTACTTATATTATACTTTCTTATACATTTACATGGGGGTTAATGTTATGCTTGTTTACCCTGCTGTTTGGAAGCTCTAATTAAGTGGAACTAATTTTTGTAAGCTATCTGGGTAACAAGTATTCATTAACTGAGGATTAAAATTTGAGAATAAGGTGTGATTTAAGTTGTTGTGCTATATTTTGTCACGCATTTGTACATTAAAACATATTTATAGAGTCAAATTCATAGCTATTTTAAATAGTACCAAAATACGGTATACCGAAGCTTCGTACTAATAAACATAGAAAGAGTTAAAAGTACTAAAAACCTAGAGGTTCTGCGCCTTCGCCAAAATTGTAAATTTTCTAAACCTAATTTTTATTGTGGGAATATTTAGTTTTTTTTAAATCCTATAATCTACATACCGGGTGTAGCAAGACCATAGTACACCCTGTTTTTTCCAAATAAGTGACATTTTAAATGTCAAAGTTGTTTTTTTTTTAATTAAATTTAAATTTTTTTTTAATATAAGGTATCTTCTATCTATAGATCATTTCGAGCAATTTTAAGTAATCTTGACCTAGGCCATAATCGCTTAATATCCTAGCTACCTATGATAAAACTAAACATTAAATTCAAAAGACTTTGACATTTAAAATATCACTTTTTTTGGTATTAACTAAAATATGTAAGAATACTGCGGCTAACAAAATAATACTTTCCACTGTCGGGAAATTTTTGTTTTCGGAAAACGAGAAATATATAAAAAAACTACAAAAAAAAAATAAAAAATAAAAAAAAATTGAATATATTTTTTTTTTATTTTTTTGTAAAACGAAAAAAAAAATAAAATATAATAATAATAATAATAATAATAATAATAATAATAATAATAATAATAATAATAATAATAATAATAATAATAATAATAATAATTGGTATATTTTTTATTATGTCATCTTACTTGTCATAAAAATACCTTTATTTTAAAGTTGTATAATATGGGTCTATAGTTTTTGAGAAAAAATGCTTTTTTAGTGATGAGATAAAACCTGCTTCAATTTCTTTACTTTTTGTTAAAAATTAATAAAATTTTGCAAGCTTATCTTAAAAGGGTGTATCTCATTACTTTATGTACAAAAAATAAAATCTTTTATACAGGGCGTTCAAAATTAATATTCAAACTTTTGGATTTTAGAATAAAATTCTACATTTAATGAGTAAATAATAGTTAATTATGGTACTAGTGGGTAAAGTAAGATATTGCCCATGAGAAAATTAACCTGCGAGGCGTCAGCCAAGCAGGTTAATTTTCGAGAGGGCAATATCGGTTTACCCATGAGTGCCATACAAGGTTTTATCCAATAAATAGCTTAGGAATTCATATTTTTATTAAAAATTTTAATGAAATTTACAAGAAAATAATTTGACAAGTGACAGTTGAGTGGGTAAAATAAATAATTATCCACTCAACAAAGTAAAAGCCACGCGGGGGTTATTATTGAGTTTATCTATTATATTAAAAGCCAATAATTGTCTTATTATCTGTATGTATTGGATAAAAAATATATATTCTATTTAAAGAAATTGATTTTTTTTAAATGGGATGATATATTATTAAGTGTACACTGATTAAGAAAACAGTTTGGACTTTATTCTCAACTCAAATTATTGTTTGAAATTTTATAACCCATAATCCATGTAGGTAGTAAAGACATATAAAGTTTTAGAGTAATATGGGCATAATCGTGGCGATCGTAACGGTATAATAGTATAATATAAAAATATTATTTATTTAGTAGTTAAATCAATAAAATCTGTATACAGTTTCTTCCATATAATGTTTCCAAATATTTACAAACAATTTTCATTCCATTCTTTACAAAAATGAAACATTGACTTCCTATAATAGAAATTCTATTATATATACAGTTTCGAAAATAAATATATTAATCGATTTAGTAAACCAACCTAAACAAATGTTTATTTAGACACCCAGAAAAAGTAATTAGGGGCTGTCCATATATTACGTAACACGCCTAGGGGGGAAGTCAGAGAAATTGTTACAGTTTGTGACAGGGGGGGGGTTCTAGGTAAACGTTACGTAACGGAATTTAATAAATTTCCTAAGCTTGGCGGATGTATTTTTATTTCAACATAAATTACTATTTAGTGGCCCATAATTCCCTTTTTCACAAAAAAATTGACGAAACTCTGCATATTTAAATAATATTGTAATCAGTAAAAAAACTGTTGACATTAATATTAAAAAAAAATCTTACGGCCCTGTTCTTGCGTGATCTTGCCGATGAATCATCGGCGATGATACATTTTCGCGCGGAATGTGTACTCACTGAACACCAATGCATTGCGATGTTTGTACTATTTTGTGTACCTGTGCAGAAACAATATACGTGTTATATGTGACACTCAGTGTAAAAAGAGGTACCTAGTATTTTTCCCTGTGTGATATTGATTATGAATATTTTTTTAAAGTTTGAGTGATTTTTTCGTGTAAATTTTTTTTAAGGTTATGTTATACTATATTGTAGATTCATGTTTGTTTTGTCGAAAAAAACGAATCAATAGTGAGAATACAGTTAAATTTATTGCGAAACAAAATTTTTATATTGTTACGCATTACAAAGGGGGGGTTGGTAAATGTGACAGTTTGTTACACAGGGGGGAGGGGGGTCAATTTTTTTGAAAAATTGCGTTACGTAATATATGGACAGCTCCTTAGTCTCGTAATTATTTAATTTATTTAAATTAATGTGATAAAAAAAACAAAACATCCGACTGATTAACTAAAAGTATAAAACAAAAATAATGTAAAATAAAATTATATAGGTGATAACCAGTACCTGGCGTATTGCTAGTTATAGTCCAGTCTTCAAGTTAATAAAAGAGGCTTTACCTGGAAATAATTCAGGGAGTTTAGATTTTTGGTTTATTAGGTAGGGTTAATGGCCGAAAAAAAAAACAATTTTGCGACATTGAACTCGATTTGGAGCTGTCATTTTTTAAAATTATTTTTAACAAAAAAACACTTTTTAAAATATTTTAAGATCGGTACATCCTAGAACAAAAAACATTTGATATGAAAATAAAGAGGACCAAATCTCCAACATTTTTTGTGTCATATATTTTTTTGTACGACTTATAGCTAATTCACGGCACCGCCTTAAACGTTACACTATAGGGTTTTAGATTTTCCTTTATGACTCGGTTAGGAAGGTTTTTTTTATGCTTAATACAATGGTGATTCAATAGAAAATCGATTTACTCGAAATAATGGGGCACAAATTGAATTATTTAAAAAAAATAATTTTACGTAAATTAAAAAGAAAGTGCCAGATAGATTTTTTTAAATTTTCACCCAAAGTATTCTCAGGGGCATGCCTAACCGAAAAAAATTGTTCTTTAATTTTGGTTTTTCGAAAAAAAAAACATTAAAAATCTAAAAACGTATAGTGTAATGTTTAAGAGATATTTTAAAAATCCGTTTTTTTGTGAAAAACACGTTGAAAAAATGACAGTTCCAAATCGAGTTCGAGTTCGAGTCGCAAAATTGTTTTTTATTTGCGGCCATTAACCCTACCCAATAAACCGAAAATCAAAACTCCCTGAATTATTTCTATGTAAAGCCTCTTATTGACCTGAAGACTGGACTACAACTGGAACGACGCCGGCTACTGGTAATAACCATTGTGAGGCATATTTTGCCGTTATATTAATAAAACATTTGTATATTTAAATTGAATCTAAAAATTTGTATCACTATGCAAGTTAAAAATAGATTTTTTGGTAGCTCATTGCCACAACTTTCGGAGCTTCTAGCACCCAAAGGAACCGGATCCGGAGCCTAGCAATTTGGAAATAGCTTTATTTGAATGTACATTGAAACATAATATGTTATAATATATTATATAAAAAATAATGAAATAAAAATGGTCACCAGCTCTCCAAATAATATTAAAGCTTTCTTGAAATATCGTAGTACAAGGACAGAAATTTTTAATTTTAAATAAAATTTATTAGTATTTTTATAATTTAAAATATAAAGTTTAAAATTAAAAATTTCTGTCCTTACTAATTCTACGTCTAACCACACGTTAGTGGTACTATGTGCTTGAGACACACAAGTCTTCAACTTGCTACCATTCAAAGTCTCCAGACTAGGAAAGGTATGAGCAGTTATCTACATCTAGCAATAGATGGCGCACAAGTCTACATCAATCTAATGACTATATTCCTTTTGCGAATAAAGTCTAAAAACGGTTTCTTAATCAGCGTAAAAAGTTGACCCTTGGTACTGAAGACGGCCAGCAGCCCGAAACTGTCAGTCTACCAATATCACTATGTACGATGATTAGAAAATAGATTGATGAAATAATAAATCGTAGTACGGGGTGATTCAAAGTTCCCTACCCAAATTAAAAAAATGACTATCGCTACTCCCATTATTCACTAAACTGAAAACCTTAAATCAACCTTAATTTGTAGCTCAGGCGACCCCATCGAAAAACCCGATAAAATTTTGTCCATAACTTTTACCGTTTTGGAGAAAACTGATTGGGTCGGGAACTTTGGATCAGCCGGTACAAGCTTGAATTTTTAATCCGACTGTACCCAAATTAGTTTAAATTAATGGCATTATGGAAGAGGTACTTTAAAGCTATAAAGGTCTTCTAAACTTTATGTAGTAAAACTATACAACATCAAATTCCGGTTACAGCTCTATGTAGAAGCTTCCAAAAGTTAATATACCATGTGGTAGGCGCATTTCATGTTAAGATTATAAATCTATCCGGTAAATTTACGAGAAGCTATAAACACGTTATGTGGGTGTTAAAATATGACATGCTGAATGCAAGCAGGATCTTAGGTATTATATGTGGATTCTCGAGCCGGGAAACAATGGGCAGACTAACATATCTACTCCTTAACACCTCTACTACATAACATCCCTACTCTACAACAACCCTACACCGTAACATCCCTACTCTCCCATTAACCCTACTCCCCAATAATACCACTCTCGAATAACACTACTTTTCAATAAGCCTACTCTCCAATACCTCGAAAAAATTTACCTCGAAAGGACATTACCTCGAAAAGACCTTACCTCGAAGGGACATTACCTCGAAAGGTCCTTACCTCGAAAGTACATTACCTCGAAAGATTTTACCTCGAACGGCTTTTACCTCGAAAAGGGCTTTTTTAATTTTTTATCTGTTTCTTTGCGATTATTGTGTATTGTAGTTTTTTTGCTCATATTTTAACATTTATTGATTAAATTTTAATTTACGGGCATTTATTAGCTTTTAGTTTTAGTGAATAATTCCGAATGAATCGATTAACCTATATCGAGAGTTCGCGTAACATAAATTAGCGGTATATAAAAACTTTGTATAAAGATCGTGTGTACAAGGACAGGTTTTTTTGGAAAGGAAAATATGGTGAAATTGCTTGCAAAGGAATAACATTTATTGTTAATTATTTATTTTGTTTTATAAAAAATGTTGCTGTATATCTATTGACAGCTTTTTGATTATTTGTGATTTCAAATACTTTCGTTTTGTATAATATGTCAATATTATTGCTTTAAATAACTAATAAATAATAATAAATTTATTGCTGTCAAATTTTCCTTCTTTTTCTAAAAAAAAAAATTGTTTTAGTTTTTTTATAATTATTAAAAAATTATGTATTTTAGAGGTAATTTTTTATGCGAGGTAATGCCGTTAGAGGTATTTTCTTTCGAGGTAATGTCCTTTTGAGGTAATTTTTCGAGGTAACGGTGTTCGAGGTAATTTTATTCGACGTAAAAATTTTCGAGGTAATTGCTTGCGAGGTAAATTTTTTCTAGGTAAAGACCCCTACCCGCGTCGCACTATGCGGAAGAAGCCCTGTTTTGGTATCCAAAAAGAAAAAAGGAATTTCATAAGTAGAACATAAAATCGTCTAAAAAACAATAATTAGACTTTGTGCATTGGTTTTGTTTTTAGTTAATTACGTTCTAAAAGCCAGTCGATTTTCTATACCTATATAAAATTTAATTTTAAAGCATATATTGATGCGTGTATTCCAAAATAGCATTTTTGCTTAACATACTTAAGTTTGTTCACTACGATTTGGTAATATCATTACACAAACATAGCTTTAATGAATAAACATAATATTTAAGGTAAAATTAATTTTTAAGTCTTACTTTTATTTTAAAGCCTTAGGCCATTTTTTAATGACAAGCGCAAATACAATTTACAAATAGTTGCGCGCGCACTGACGAGCATTTCTAATTTTTGTATTAAAATGTTCTTACAGAAGTAGTCTAAATAGTGTATAAGTATTTGATAGCCAACGTTAGCCAAAATGAAGTTATGAGCATTTTTGTAGGAAAAATAAAAAAATTTGATATTTTATATGATAAAATTTGAAAATAATTTTGCACGTGTTAGTGCACATTTAAAATTTATACACGAAAATATTCTAATATACAAAGTTCTTAAAATGTGTAAATATAAGATAGCTGAAATAAAACAAAAAAAAAAGTTATAAGCATTTTTATGTGAAAAAATAAGCATTATTCCAGGTAGGCTTGAAATTTTATTTTAAAAAATCATTCAAGTTTATTTAATTGTTTATATTGGAAATGCTCTTAAATTAACATACAGTGCGGTCCAAATGTCACCCCCCCTTTTAACTTTTGAACGAGTTGAGATACCGATTTCAAATTTAGAACTCTTAAATAAGACAACTTAAACTATCTTTTAGCATATATTTGATATTTTCAGCTCTTAAAATGTGGGCAGGGGGGTATGGAGGGACATTTTTTTAAATAGAAAGCGGGGTCTTGGACACATCATTTTAAAGCTTGTAAAATTCTCTATTTAAACTAACATTTTTAAATTTTTAAAAAATGTTTTTTAAGGTTTTGATTTTTCAATTTATTGTGCTAAAACATTCGATTTTTTAAGTTTTTTTTATAAATTTTTATTTATGTCAACTAAAATTAGTTTAAAAGTATAATTAACATTTTTTTATGGTGAAATTAGGCAGTTTTAAAAAATTATTTGTTTTTTTTAGAGGAATTTTATAAGCTTTAAAATGATGTATTACCCGATCCCCCTTTCCATTAAAAAAAATGTGCCCCCATGCCCCCCTGCCCACATTTTAAGAGCTGAAAGTATTAAATATATGCTAAAAGATAGATTAAGTTGTCTTATTTAAAAGTTCCAAAAGTCGATATCTGAACTGGTTCAAAAGTTAAGAGGGGGGGGGGGGTGACTTTTGGACCGCTCTGTATGAACAAAAAAATATTTAAACGTGATTTCTGAAATACCTTTGGGTAAAAACAAAGTGCCCTGAAATTGATTTTTATTTAATATCTCAGAAATATGAATTTTTGCTCGTAATCCAATTGTTTTAATTAAATATTGCTCAAGAACAATACATTTATTTATTTAGGGGGATTAATTATTTTTAATTTTTAGTTTTACCCTTTTTGCTCAGAACCCTCCAATGTTAAAACTCAATTTTGACTCAAAAATAATTATTTATGTATAGTAAACCATTTAGGATTTAATTCACCTAAAAAATATTTTTATACACTTTTTTTCTGTTTGGAAAAATTGTGCGTCGTCGCGACGTACCTGAAAAAAATTTAAAAAGTGAGATACGCCGCAAAAAATGTTTCCCTAAAACACTGCATATTTGCTATTTTTGGCGCCCTTATCGTTTTGGGTGAAGTATAAATAAATAAAGTATAAACTGTTTACTATAAACTAAAAGAAACTGTCGAAGCCGGGGCTCCCTTTCCCCCTGAATCCAGCCCTGCATACGTTGAGTGATTTTTGATTCTGGTTTCAAAAGACAGACTAATTAAACTTATTAAATATATATATATACATATATATATATATATATATATATATATATATATATATATATATATTTTTTTTTTTTCCATGTATAATGTAAAATACTGCTGCCAACAAAAAATACTTTCCCCAATAGGCCCAGGTTCATTAAAGTTCCTTTTTTCGTTAAACGAAAACTAAATTTAAAAACAAAATAAAAGATTAAAAAAAATTTTTCAAAAGTTCTTCAAAACATTTTTTATTTTAAAAGTTTATGTTTTTTGTAAATTGAAATATAAATTGAAAAAATTAGTTTTTACCCCATTTAAGCCCCTTACCCTAACCCCATTTTTACGAAAAACAATCCCAGCCTAGAACTTTTTGGATAATCAACCTGTGGTCAAATTTAAAGTCTTTAGCCCGAAGCGTTCTTGAGGTATCGTGGTCACATATTTTCTGGACACACAGACCGACAGACAGAATTTTTTTGACGGAAATCATATTTTTTGGATATAAAACGTCCAGAAATGTAAAAAAAGCAACAAAAAAAAATCGAAATTGTTTTACTAACGCAAGACTTTCCTTGGGGAAAGTAAAATATTCTTGCAGTAATGTCCTTTTAGCATGGAACTAATTATTTTCAAAAGTTTATATTATTATTACTATTACAAAATGAGATCATATCAACTTAAAAAAAATATAGGGTACATAAGGAAGAATAGAGTGCAAAAATAAATAATTTTTTCAAAAAACGTCGAAGATGCCCTTTTAACATGGAAGGATTCATTTGAGGTACAAGCAATTTTATTCGCTATTGTGAAAATTGTAGGTTCAAACGGGTCAAGCTGGACCTTTGCCAGGTCAGATAAGGATTTGTGTATATTCAATTTTTTACTGTTTTATTTTTCGACACAATTTTCATAAAAGGTTTGAACAGGAAATAGGATTTATGTTTTATATGTAAAGTAAATTCTTAAATGTACCACTTTAAAATAGGTTACATATAAATAAATTATTAAATTAGCTGAAACTGTAAACATACATGTAGCAGTAAAAATGCAGGAAGGCTTTATTTTAAAGTATTTGACATCTCATATATTTTGCTATGTGACTTTTGCAAGGATGTATACTTAGGGCCACTTGCACCAACTTTTGGTCTGGGATTATCTCAGCTAAACCGAGTTTAAGTTAAAAATGCTGAATTCTGATTGGTCGGCCGTCAATTTAATCCAAGTTTAAAGTTAAACCATCATTGGTGCAAGTGACCCTTACCTAGCTCATCTGTAATAGATGACTTTCCTAACAAAAAAGACCCAGGAACTAATTTGGAGATTGTTTGTCTTTTAGGGTTATTATTATACTGTTCACAGCACCTGCGCTAGAATAGTATTATACGGTAGTTTCGAATTTTTCAAAATGTTCAAAAATCGTCCTAGACCAAAATTGTTGGATAAAAATTGTTTCATAAATAAATAAGAAATTTTTGTCTGTCTGACAATTTTTGTGGACACGATAACTCAAGAACGAATAATCCCATCGACTTAAAATTTTCAGGAAAACTTAAGTTCTATGAGGCGAAGATCCCTATTATTTTTGAAAGTAATCCCTCCAAAAACAAAAAAGTTATGGGGAGTTAAACATTTAAAAAAATCGAAAAAAATGAAAGAACATTCCGATTAACGTAACTTTTTAAGAAAAATTACTTTTATTATAAGGATCAATTCTACCAATTTTGAAAGTTATCCCCCCAAAAACAAAAAAAAGTTATGGAGGGTCAAACTTTTGAAAAAACAAACAATATTAAATTTTTCGTTTTGGCAAAAAGAAAATTAAAAAAAAATGTAGAAAAATTTTTTGTTTTTTTTTTATTTAATTTTTATTTTTTTTTAAAGTATTTGCGAAAATGCCTTGGTACACCATTTACTTTAAATAGTATATAATGGAATGCGTAGCATTTCATATCTTGGTTTAGTTTACATTTAGCACCCAAATGCATGAAAAATCAACTAACTGGTAAAATTAGGCACGTGATAATTATTTATACCAAGAGCGAAAAACTCAAGCAAGCATGTAACCTAGAGTCAAATTCAGAGCTATTCGGACTGACTGCATAACAAAATATTACCTAAATATAAGAGGGAGCCCGCGAAATGGTTAAAGGGGGGCCCGAAAAGAAAATGGTTTTCTAATTTCTCTCTTTCTCTTAAACAAAAAATACCAAGTTCTACTCTTATTATACATGGAACCAAACAAAAACTAAAAAATATTGAATCCCTGTGTTACAGGTCTTTTGCTAAAAAAATAAAACGAGCCCTTCCATTTTTTTAGGCGAGCCCTTTTTGATAAATAAAAATAATTGTAAATAGAAGTTGGTAGCATACGTCACGCCGATTAGCTGTGAATTTGACCATAGCAGACTGAATGCTTGCTTAGTAGGTGACTTTTTCGTCAATAGTTCAGACTGTGAGGCTCACAGTGTGAGCTTGTTATTTTTAATCGACTTCCAAAAAAGGAGGAGGTTATCAATTAGACGTGTGACTTTGTTTTTTTTATATTTGTTCCCGCATAACTTTGGAACGGATGAACGGAATTTGATGAAACCTTTTGCAACTTAAAAATGACATTCATGAGGTGGTCCCGTTTTAATTTGACGCTCGGATAAAGCCGGGCAATCCGGATAATTAAGATAAATCTAATCGTTTTAACGCAATTTCACTTAAAACCAGATTAATTTGGTTCTAATACCAACCAATTTTTTAGAAAATGATCGGATAACTCGGATAAGCAGGATAACTTGATTAAGGGGTCATTCAAATATTACGGCATATTTTAAATGCCATTAAACTTGATTCTGTGGACCTGTATATTAAAATACCAAGAGAAAATTATAAAATTTGTGATTATACCATAAGGCGTTATTTAATTATTACTTAACGCTTAAAGTTTAACAAGGATTTTCTTTAGTATGACGTTACAAATCTACAAGTACTGTGTCTCTTAAAAGTAAAAAATATAAACTTTTAGCAAAAAAAAAATTAACCGACTTCTGTCTCTAAAAAGTAACAAACAAAGTCACAAGTCGAATTGATAACCTCCTCCTTTTTGGAAGTCGGTTAAAAAATAAAAAAATAAGTCGGTGCCAATTTTATAGCAAACAATTTAACAACAAAAATAATTGTTAGTATTTAATTTAGGTAGTGGTGAAATTGGAACCGGCTTATTTTTATTTTTTACTTTTTAGAGACAGAAGTCGGTTCATTTTTTTGCGAAAAGTTTTTATTATTCGTTGATGTTTTTTTGGGAAGAGGGTTGAAATTAATAATACTCAAACTATTTTCTTAAATCGTGACGTTTCGAGGGTGGTTTCCCTTGTCCTCAGACCTTTAATATGAGAAAAAAACAATATTAAAATTATATACGAACAAGTTTCTGTATAACCAAAATTTTGTTTTTATTGGGCTAACCAAAAATCATTAAAAACTACTTACAAAAATTTAAACCCAGTTTGAATACACGTTAGAGACATACATATATACACAATACTTTTACAGTTATTAATAATAATTTATTACACAAAACGTATCAGCTGACAGACAATTAAAACAATTAATTGTCTGTCAGCTGATAGGTTTTGTAAAAGTATTGTGTAGTCCTTAATAATGTTTTATTTATTATATTGTGTATATATGTATGTCTCTAACGTGTATTCAAACTGGGTTTAAATTTTTGTAAGTAGTTTTTAATTATTTTTGGTTAACCCAACAAAAACAAAATTTTGGTTATACAGAAACTTGTTCGTATATAATTTTAATATTGTTTTTTCTCATATTAAAGGTCTCAGGACGAGGGAAACCATCCTCGAAACGTCACGATTTAAGAAAATAGTTTGAGTATTATTAATTTCAACCCTCTTCCCAAAAAAACATTAACGAATAGTAAAAACCGGGATAAAAAAAGACTAAGAGGAAAAGTTTTTATTTTCTAGTATTATACATTGGACAATTACTAATTTATTAGATTATTTAGTAAGTGTTAAAATAAAATTATAAAAGCCGTTTAAAAGTTAGCAAAGTGTAAAATAAAATTAAGTGTAGTTCAAGCTCATTGAACGGCTATTTATCGATAAGTTTACCCAAAATTCGTGCAGACGGAAAACTTTTGGGAATAAAGAAGCTATTTTATTAAAACATTTTAACGGTAGGGGAAGGTATCCCGATTTGGACCACGAGTTAACTCTTATTAACATACCCCGGGGACGAGGAAGCTGTTCGTTTGTTTTTGAGCGTAGCATAAATTCAGTACTGATTAGAAGCGACCGCTAATCGCCTGGCCCAACTCTGCAACGACGCAACGCCAGTGAACCTTTGATAAAAGCTAAAAAGGCTTAGCATATTTAAAACACTACCATGAATTTTTATCGTAAGATGCATATTTAGCGAGATAACCGCAGTCACCTCTAAAATTCATGTTACCATCCACTACTACCCTTTAAAATATCAGCCCGTGTACATTTATTGCAATTTCAACAAAGGAATTCCACGTTATTTGGCTGGACCACTACTACTATTACTACACAATACTAGATAGGTACTTAAACAATTTTCTTGCAAAATGCTTTTGATATACTAAAATAAAATTGTCAATAATTAACTTGCACCAAGGATATTTTTTTAAATACAATAACATTAATTGAGGAGTTCAAAAATATCCAATTTTATAAAATTTTCAGGAAATAAAAAAAAGTTTAAAATTTTTACTTTGAAAAAAGTAATATGCTGTAAAAGCAATTTAATTAAACAGGATAATGTATATTCTTTTGGTAAAAAAAGTTAACAATTCGGTGTAATTTGCAAAAAAAAACTAGCCCTAATAATATAGCTCGCATTTTTATTCCTATTTTTTGATCCATTTAGAAACCTAAAATAGCATGTTCTTTTAGATCGAACATATCGACCTAAAATAGTACCTGAATAGCAATGCTATTTTTAATCCAAATAAGGTTAAAAATAGCATGCTATTTAAAACCTAAATTAGCTCGAAAATATCATCATATTTTCTACCTAGTTTAGCAGCATATTTTTTATCTATATTTTTGATAGAAATAAAACAGGTGATATACGTAAAAAAAAGGATATTATCTTTAAACAGGAGGATCAGAATAGGTACAATATATTTGTTTGTGGTTGGACTTGTATCACAACACACTTTAGATAATTTTTGTTAAAAATTCACTCATGTTTTTCCTCACTGCCATTACTTTCGCTTTTACTCTTATTCACACAAATTTTCAGGGGTAATATCATAAGTGATACTAGGTTAGGTATCGGTGGTTTTTTACATAAATTTGACGAATATTTATCCCAATGACGAAAATGCAACGACTGCTTTAGCAGGAGTTGCATTTTCCAAAAATTGGGATTAATATGAGTAAAATTTGAAAAAAAGCACCGGTACCTAACCTAGTATCACGAATTAATATTTAGGGAGAGAATATAATTTATATTTAACACACATACCTCTTAATTATAACGTAATAATCCACAAATAAATTATATTTTATAAATTAAAAAGCAAACAATAAGCACGATTTTAGATTAGAGAAAAGAGGGGTAAAAAAAACCATCGTAGGGGTAAGGTATTTTCACTTATCAGTACAGCATACAACATGTATATAAATTGTATTCTCAATATAATTTTAACTTCCATTTTCCCTATTATTCACTATTTTACTACTTCTGCTTTCTAAAACTTCACTGCATTCACTAAGGTCACCTTTAATAAGTGGATACAATTAGTTTTGTATTTAATTGTGCCTAAATATGCCGATAGTTTCTAAGACTGTACGGAATGTCAACCTTTTTGCAGTGTGGTACGAAATTTACGTCAAAACGTAATTAAAATGAAATGATCCAAATCAGAATCAAAGTGACAGCTGGAAGGGTACAATTAATAAACCATTTGGTGTTTAAAACATAGTAATTATTCTATTATTGCCTATTTTGATTTTATTACTTTCATAAAACGGCTATAAATTGTACGTCTGCGTAATTTATTACGCTGCACAGATTTCAAATGATTTACCGACATTTGCTATCGTTTCTAGTTTATACCGTTTATATGCACGATTTTTCATATAAATTTTCGTTGTTTCATACAAAAAGAATACATTGACATATAAATCATTATATTTTTATTCAATATGATTGGCAATGTATATTTAAAATTTTTAAATAATTTATCACAAATAATGCTGGCTTGTATTTCTTATTTCCTTAAAAATTGTGACGTTTTAAATTTCAATGCCAAGGATGATTATAGAAGATTGAAAAATGATTGAAAGAAATGCCAAAGATTAATGGTTTATGATTGTCGATGATTGTAATGATTGTTTAGTGATTGTTAATGCTTGCAAATTATTGTTTATGATCGTCAAGGATTACCACTGATTGTTAGGAATTAGTTATGAGTGTTAATGACTGTTAATGATTGTTAATGATTATTAATGATTGTTAATAATTTTTAATGATTTTTAATGATTGTTAATGCTGGTTAATGATTGTTAATGGTTGTTAATGATTGTTAATGATTGTTAATGATTGTTAATGATTGTTAATGATTGTTAATGATTGTTAATGATTGTTAATGGTTGTTAATGATTGTTAATGATTGTTAATGATTGTTAATGATTGTTAATGATTGTCGATGATTGTCGATGATTGTTAGATGATTGTCAATGATTGTTTAACAAGACTCTCCACTACTTACTTACTAACTACTCATAGGGTGGGTCGATTTTTGACTTTTTTTTTATTTCAAAAAGCCTGTAGTGGGAAAGATTGTCTATGATTATAATCATAATTATTAGATGATTGTCAATGATTGTTTGACAAGACTCTCCACTACTTACTTACTTACTTACTACTCATAGGGTGAGTCGATTTTTAACTTTTTTTTTTTCAAAAAGCCTCTAGTGGGAAAAGTTGTTTATTGATCTGTTATTTTATATTTTAATTTTAATGTTTGGGCCCCCAGCCGGGCTCCGTAAAGAAGAAAAAAAAAAGAAAAATCATTAAATTATATCTCCTGAGTTGGGAAATGTTTTGCAATGATTCCTTATGCATGCAAAAAATGTATCTTTAATTTATTAATATATGTATTTAAACCTTCCGCCACCCCTCAAATCTCGCCTAGTAGTTAAGCAGCACTTTAAGCAGCTTATTTTGCAGAAAATATTAAAAATAATTGGTACAAAATTACCCAGAACTCACGACGAGGAGTTGTATTGTTATATATGTATATAGATATTAAGACTTTGAAGCATTTTGGGTAACGACAGTACTTTATATTTAATTTCGAACATAATTTCCTAACACCTGCTTTACTTTATATTGAATAGGGTCTAAATAGTCGACTAAGTGATCACTTGACTCAAGTATATAAAGTCCAAACCGTTTGAAATTTTCGACCCAGCACTCGCTATTCCTTCCATATACGTCAAATATGGCGTGACGCTTGATACCAGCAGTTAAAAAAAGAAAACCTTAGAGATTGCATGTGGACACAGATTATTCTAAGATAAATCGAAACCGCTATACATACTTGAGATAATGCAGTCTTTATTATGAGGAATGAGCTAGAATGAAAGTATATACAGTCCACCAAACACAGCTAGTGGTGTGAAGTGTTTTTTTTACCAAACTTTTTACCAAAGTCCACACCTGAAACCAATGTTGTGAAGTGGTTCTTTTACTAATAAATATTTTTCTACTAATTTTATAAATTGTAAAATTTGGTTATAGCCGAGCAGAGGTTATAACTTTTATTATAACACTCAGTTAGGTTGGCCATCCAATCTTCTACCGTATTTAAAGTATACCCGAGCAGAGAATATACTTTACCACGTATCACTTTATTCGGGTGCTAAGTAAGTTCTAGTGAGATGGTGCTTTGGAAACAGATTAAAATGACTTAACTTAAGAATAATATATTAAATAAATGTGGTAGCATTAATCCTTAATAAGAAAACTCTAACACAGCCTATACACAGGACTGCTACTTTTGAGAGATCATCCTCTTATCAGATTGTTAAATGTTCAAAACGCACTTCCCGAGCATTTTTATCAACTCTCCAAATATCGCCTTAGGAAAGAATTACTTACATTAATGAGAAGCAATAATGTCCTTTGATATTTTGAATATTTTTTAAATTTTGTTATTTTTTCATACTTGATTAGAATCATGAAGCAAAAGAATTATAATATACAATATTTTTATAAAATAATATTCTTCGAATTTCAATCTCATGTAAAACTTATAAAACTTATATTAGTATCTACATATTTTATAGGTTAGATGGAAGAACAGCTTCCTGTGGTATGTATGCTGCCTTGTGTAGTGTACATATTTTCGGAAAATCTGAATCTTGCCTTTTCTTTTTACTATTATTATTTCTAGATTATTTTGTAATGAACAATGAATAAAGACCTTTTTTTATTATTATTATAAATAAAATAATAATAAAAATAAAATAATGTTTTTATAAAATAATGTTTATCGCACGTCTCGTTCTGTTTTTACCTTTAACTTTTTGTGTGTGTGGGGGTAAGAATAATATTTTTAATGAGTATTTTTTTTCTGAAAAATAAAGTTCAGAGATTTACTTTTACTATTTTCGATTTTTTAGATGTTAAGCCCCCCTTTTTTAATTTTTGGGGTCATTTTTTTAAATTTCAATACAGTTCGTGTCCTTATTAAGATTAATTTTTCCTAAAAATTTAAGTCGATCAGACTAATCTTTTTGTAGTTATCGCGCAGAAAAGCATATATTTCGTGTAAAGATGCAAGTCGCTTGCAAAACAACTTTACACTAGGATTATTAAAAAAACGCTTTGGCCCAGAGACTTGAAAGTTGGAACAAAGATTTTCAAAGTAGTAGAAAAAAATTATTTTAAATATCAAGTCTCTATGTCAAAGCGTTCTTGAAATATCGCAGTTTAAAATTGTTCTGAATCTTTCACGAACCATAACAAACGGACAGACGGATGGACAGAATTGTATGTAACGCACTTTGGTACATTTTTTTTGGTTTTGGATATTTTTTCTAGGTCCAAAGTAATACTCTTAGTTTACTATATAATACTCCTCTGCTGTGAACCTGCGGGAAGCATAATAACAAATGGGTATCAGGTCACGTGTAACGCCATAGTGGATGTTAAAAGAAGCCGAGCGAATCAATAAAAAGTAATCGGAATTTTTATTGAACTTTTCAACAAGAAATAGCTGTCAAATAAAGAGAATTTACCCTTTCAGAGGGATCTTAGGTTAAAATGAAATTATGGCAGACAGGTAAGCCACGAACCGTATGTTCCAATTTGCGAAATCACTGACCTTTTTTTGTGCGTCTTTCAACTAATAACCTTTCAAAACTTTCATCAAATTTTATTGGCAGTGGAGTAAAGAAATACTACACAGAACATCCTTAAACGGTAATTATTTTAATCGATAGTAACCAGCAACTTAAATTTTACTTTTACAACCATTACTTTATGTTTTTTAGATTTTAAGCTTTCACGGCCATTAAGATATAAAGAACTTTCACTTTCGGGTTTAGACCGTGTTAATGGATTTTCACTTTCCGACGTTTCGTCTCTTACTACTAGAGACATCTTCAGGGATTAATCTGAAACTAAGTTTCGAATCAACTTGTGTCACTATTTATGACGAGTTGTGGTTATTCACCCGTGACGAGGTTTTTCCTATCAAAGACTTCCATATTGCAGGTAAGTGGTAACCAGTGTCCCGATTGATATTGTTAGGATGCTTGATGATTTCTATCGATTCCCGTATCTTCCTTGGCATTTTTCTGTTTTCTGTTAATATTTGTTTTATTTCAGACAAATTGATTTTATGACCTGTTTCATGTACATGTTCGGCTACTGCCGATAAGGAAATTTGTTTCTTTCTTATATTGCGCTCATGCTCTTGAAGTCTTGTAGAAATTTTTCTCTTAGTTTCACCTATGTAAACCGTACCACAGGAGCAGGGTATTTTATATACGACTTCAACAAAAGACAAAATACCCCTGAGTTCAGAAGGCTTATATAAAATACCCTGCTCCTGTGGTACGGTTTACATAGGTGAAACTAAGAGAAAATTTTCTACAAGACTTCAAGAGCATGAGCGCAATATAAGAAAGAAACAAATTTCCTTATCGGCAGTAGCCGAACATGTACATGAAACAGGTCATAAAATCAATTTGTCTGAAACAAAACAAATATTAACAGAAAACAGAAAAATGCCAAGGAAGATACGGGAATCGATAGAAATCATCAAGCATCCTAACAATATCAATTGGGACACTGGTTACCACTTACCTGCAATATGGAAGTCTTTGATAGGAAAAACCTCGTCACGGGTGAATAACCACAACTCGTCATAAATAGTGACACAAGTTGATTCGAAACTTAGTTTCAGATTAATCCCTGAAGATGTCTCTAGTAGTAAGAGACGAAACGTCGGAAAGTGAAAATCCATTAACACGGTCTAAACCCGAAAGTGAAAGTTCTTTATACTTTATGTTTTGGTAAACTTTTTGATTAAGTAACCAACACAAGTTACGATTTAAGTAATGTCTGTAAACGGTGAATTGCTTGCTAAAGATACTGTAATTCCAGATATATTAAGCAATAAAAATGACACTTTAAGTTTTGTGAAGTCTTACAGCCATTATTTCATTCGGTAGTAAACTCTAACAAAACCAACACTTATTATTTTACTATTACTGTCATTTCTTAAGTCATTGGTAAACTTTTTGGCTAAGTAACGAACACAAATGTTGGTTAATTACCAAACATATTATAATTTTAATTATAATACCATCGACTGAAGAAATGGCTGTAATAATAAAATAAAAAGTGTTGGTTATCGTAACTAAGAGTTTAATATCGATTGAAATGACGGCCGTTAGAGAGAAGGGGAAATTACATCAGTTTTACGTAAAGTTCTCTCAAATTACGTAACTTTGTCATGATTTTCAAAAATTGGGCCTTTCATAAACTATATGAAGCCTCAGCATGGACATGCATAGTAGCCATGAGTCATAGCCCATGACTGTTATACAAAAAACAAACTCTGAACTTTTTTACTAGACCCGTGTCTTAATAACCTTTTAAAACTTTCATCAAATTTTATTTGAAGTAGATTTTTATGGTAAATCTTTCTAAAATGTATTCATAACATCCTTTAAAATGGTGTATTGTACTCTGTACTTCAAGATATATTAAAAAAGATCAAAAATCGTGATGTCTTAGTGCCTATTCACAAGCTTGCATAAGATCATAAAACATAACAATGCGATGCCGTGATTGGCTTGATGTGCCACCATGCATCTTGTAAGCGAATCACGGCATCGCATTCTTATGTTTTATGTTCTTATGCAAGCTTCTGGAGAGGCCCTTAAGTTAGTTACCCGCAGGACCCAAGTAGGACATACGCCTAGGTACCCAAGGGGCCGTCCACATGCTCGCATAACCATAAAGCTAACGTTATAAGCCTGCGCACAAGATACATGACGGCACAACAAGTCAATCACGGAATCGGATATATATAAAAATAAGAAATACAATACATAGGTATTAAGAACCTAATTACGCTAAAATATTACAAATGCACCTAGAATTTAGTTAAAATTTGATGTACAGTAAAAGAAAAAAAAAGAACGTACATTAGTACATTCTGAATTATTTATTAATAAGGGAAGATTTAAACGAACTTAGAGAAGGGGGAAAGAGATCTAGTGTGTCCAGGTCATTAGCTAATTTCATGGTTCTATCCAGAGGAGAGTTTAAACCATAATTGGTACGGTGATAGGGAATCATAAATAAGGGAGAAGGGTTACGTAGATTTCTTGTTGGAACATTAAGACTGATTTTGGCAAGTAAATCCGGACAGTCGATTATACCATTAAAAATTCTGCAAAGATAGCATAAACCGGATTGTTTTCTTCTAACTTCCAAAGTGACTATATTTAAAGCCGCATAAATATATGATGTGCCGTGATTGTGTATTATGGTTAGTTATGCGAGCTTCTGTATGACGCTTAAGACGTACTCTGCAGTTTTTGGATATCTTCGTTACTTTTTCACCGATTTTGTCACGACTTAAACAAAAATAGTGGTAATATAATGGGTGCCACCGGGATAACGTATATTATTATTGTTTGACACACGGTTCTAAAGCAACCGAAAGAATGGGGCAAAAAGTTATACTTGAATATAAAATATAACTACACACGTTTACACTGAATTCGCTTTAATCGGAGCGTTGGTGTTCTGTGGTTTTTTGTACCTATTTCCCCCTTTCGTCCTAGCATTCTGACCGTGTCTCAAACTATAAGTGTATCCCCGGGGACACAAATAGGATTAGCACAGATTTTAGCCTTGTGTTAGTGGTGAATTTGAAGATAAACTCCTCACTATAACAAAAAGTAGGTATCTTACTCAAGAATTTGTAACATTTTGTATATTTTTAATAAAATTTAATATAATGTCATACAATATGTGGTTTCGAACGTTCTATGGTCTAAAATGGCAATAAAATTTAAAATCAGACGGTGTATAAAACATTTGTCAAATTTAATGCCTCTTCTACAGGAAGAGACGGATCTTTTCTATATAGGACATATCGTATAGAAAAATATATATTACTTTAATATATATTTTTCACACAATTGTGTGAAAAATTGAACTGCAAGTGTCCATAGACAATATATCTGAAATTTAAAACTGACTGGAAAATATACTTTTATAAAAATTTAATATTTATTATTCACATCGTCTGAGCTAGAATAATATACTTACGGTAGTTTCGATTTTTCAAAAAAAAATCCCAAAATTGTCCTAGATCAAAAATTCTTGGATATAAAATTGTTTCATGAAAAAATAAGCAACTTTTTGTTTATGTCCGTCCATCTGTCTTTCCGTCCGATGTCATGATTTTTGTGAACTCAAGAACTCAAGAACGAATAATCCGATCGACTTGTTTTTGAAAGTAATCCTCACAAAAACAAAAAAGTTATGGGGGTTAAGCTTATAACAAAATCGAAAAAAACTGAAAGAAAATTCCGATTAACGTATTTTTTTTTCAGAAATAATTTCTTTTATTATAAGGATCAATTCTACCAATTTTGAAAGTGATCCCCCCAAAATTAAAAAAGTAATGAGGGTTAAACTTTTTAAAAAATCGAAAAAAGCTGAAAGAAAATTCCGATTAGAGTAACTTTGTCAGAAAAAATTACTTTTATTATAAGGATCAATTCTACGAATTTTAAAAGTAATCCCCCCAAAAACAAAAAAGTTATGGAGGGGGGGGGGTAAACTTTTATAAAATTGTTTCATGAAAAAATAATCAACTTTGTCAGGAAAAATTACTTTTATTATAAGGATCAATTCTACCAATTTTACAAGTAATCCCGCAAAAACGAAAAAGTTATGAGGGGGGTAAACTCTTTAAAAAAATAAAACTTTTCAAAAAAAAATAATTTTTAAAAAAATATAAAAAAATTGTTTTTTTTTTTATTTTTTTTTTGAAATATTTTTTTTTACAGATTGTTTTTCGCAAAAAGATAATTAAAAAAAAATGAAAAATTTTGATTTTTTTTTAATTTACGTTTTTCAAAAAAAGATCTCAAAAAAATTTTTTTTCGCAAAAAGTTAATTAAAAAAAAAATTGAAAATCTTCGTGTATCCCAGGGGACACAAATAGGATTGGCACAGATTTTAGCCTTGTTCCAAAGGTGTTAGTGTTGAAAAACTTGGAAATTTTGAGTATTTTTTTTTTAATTTTCGTTTTTTAAAAAAATATCTTTATCTTTTTTTTTTAAATTAGTAGTAGTTTTAGTTAAAATTTGTATATTCGGATTTTTGAGGTTGCTGAAAGTAAATCTGATAATAAAAAAATTCCAACTCCACCCCCTGAGGGGTAGGGGTACTATTATTGAAAACTTGTATATTCGGATTTTTGAGGTTGCTGAAAGTGAATCTAATAATAAAAAATCTATTTAACGGGAAAGCGATTTTGCGGAGCAGTGTATTTTTTATTTTAATTAGAGTTTTTTATTAAATTAAATAAAATACTGTATAATGATTCACTATTCGTTCAGTAATTATTTGAAAAATCATTAGTCAGTTTAAACACGTAACAATCTTAACCTTCAAATTTATTTTTAAGAAATCGCTTACGTAGATGAAAATCTACAGACGCAAGGGTTAATATTTTTTGCATGTTCGTATATATTTGAAAAAGTGAAATCCCTAAGGTAAAATTTAGAAGGTAGAATAGAATACCTACTGGATGTAATAACAAACCTTTATCTTGAAAAACTAAACTTTATTCACAACGGAACGCTCACAGTATTTTAGAAGCGAAACTGCAAGATTAGAAGCTATTGAATAGAAGGGAATAACAAGAATTTGTCTAGACTGGTCATGTCTAAATTAGATCTACTTACTAATATTAAAAGAAAGAATAGTATTTTTTCTACGACTGCTTTAGAATGTAAGCAAATACACACACTTTTCAAACACAGAATGAATCCATTCTAGTTCTAGATACGGTATGAATATTCCGTATCAAGTGTTAGAATGTACACACATCTCTTGTTTATAAAAGTAAAGAAAACTGTAGCAAAATTAGCAAAAATATATTTATTTTACCATGAAATATTGAATAATTTAATGCAATTTAAAGTTTTGCGTTAAAATTACGTAAAGTTTATTAGTTTTTCTTAATATTTGACTAGTTTTTTTATCAATTTAGTTTAAAAAATTAAAACTGCTCCATCTATTGTTAAATATTTAAACCTGATATCTGTCACAACAATCTGCCATAACCTTTAATTTTTGCATTATAGTTTGTAAATATGTGCTAAAATCAAATAAAAATCTTTTTTAAGTACTGATTTAATAAAATTATTAAATAACATTAATTGCTTTATTTAAAAATATGTGTTTTGTTGCATTTAAAATATCGAGTCACAAAAAACATTGGTTTTAACCTTGTTCGCAGTATGGAATAGTAATTCCGCGCTCGCGTGACCGTCATACTCGCCTGCCGGCTCGTATGACAAACTTTCCGCTCGGCGCGGAATATTTCTTATTCCATACTAGTTATAGAATATACTATACAGTTTAAAAAATCTTAAAAACTGAAAATGTATCGTCGTGTTACTTTCTTAACCTCGTAACTCCAAAAATACGATGTTCGGGTCTTTGCACTAATTAATTCTGATTGATGACTTCTACAAACTCCAGTTATTATACTATTTATAGCGCCTGCGCTAGAATAATATTATACGGTAGTTTCGAATAAAAAAAAAATAAAAATAAAAATTGTCCCAGACAAAAAATTCTTGGATGCAAATTTGTTTCACGAAAAAATAAGAAATTTTCGTTTTTTTTTGTCCAAGTCCAAACGATAACTCAAGAACGAATAATCCGATCGACTTGAAATTTTCAGGAAAAATCAAGTTCTACGAGGGGATAGATCTCTATTGTTTTTGAAAGTAATCCTCCAAAAACTTCCGATTAATTAATGTAACTTTTTCAGGTAAAATTACTTTTATTATAAGGACCAATTCTACCAATTTTAAAGTAATCCCTCCAAAAATAAAAAAGTTTTAGGGGATTTTCGATGCAGTTATCGATGCAGCACTAAAAATTAAAACGTGTGATGTCAAAACGAGTTATGGTATTAAGAGCCCCAATTAATGTAGTTTTAGAAAATTAGTAATTTTTTATTATTTTAGAATGATTTTAGTTTCTAGATTTTCTGCCATGAATCTGGCTCTCAGGCTCCTATGTGCAGTGGGGAGGGATTTTTAGCCAGGGCAATTGTTTTGTTTTTAGATATGAGGTTGAGAAGAAAACACGACGATATGTATTGTTTGATACATGGTTCTTGAGCTACCGAAAGAATGCGGAAAAAAATTTAAATCTAACTACGAACACGTTTAACCTGAATTCGCTTTAATCGGAGCGTTTTTTATTGGTTCTGTGGTTTTTTGCACCTACCTCCCCCCTTCGTCGTAGCTTTCTTACCGTGCGTCAGACTATACTAGGTAAATTTCCTAAAAACTGAAACTGAAATTTTTAAAACTGGGTAAATCCACTTTTATAACTAAACATTATTTCCGTGTATTAAAACTGTGGCTACTTCGTGAAAATAAGCAACTAAAAAATCAGTATTATCAATATTATAAGCTTTGTTTGAACAAGAATCTAAAATTTAAAAGTATAATAGCGATGCATATAGAAGATACGTTTAGTTTCCATTATAAATCAAGTATAAAAAATTTAAATGCACAGTCTATCCCGACTTCATTCATATAGAATGAATATTGAATTATTTTTATTTGGAAATCCAGAGATTCCCGGCAATGTGTGTGCTCAGTGTTGAATTATTAACCACTTTGAGACATATGGTTCGTATTAAAAAAAACAGTGGATGTTAAAAGAGAAAAAGAGAAAATTAAATTTTTAGTGTGTTAAAAGTTTTCAGTTATGGCAAGGCGTCCTTGGAAATGAAGGTTCTCGTGATGATCAGTCATCGGCGAATTTCCAGTGCTCGCATAGGCGCCGCGTCGATTCTATCGTTGACGCGAGGTTTTAAATATTTACATTTTTATTTTCTTCGAAAAACACCGATATATTTATAGTTAATATGTATATTCAATATTGTTGTGTGTAACAAATTAGTCGTCAAATGTTTCGATTTAGTGACCTTTCCCTCATAATTCGGCAAAATTATTCCGTAAGCCTATGTTTCTGTGTTTATTTTCAACGTTGATGAGTCATAACTGAATTTATTCCGATTAATGGTGATGATATATTTGTATTTTTACTCAGAAAGATATTTTTCAATAAAAACAACATTTAAATTTATTAAATGAGCACGCCGCGGCGTATCCAAATTTTTCTTGTTTTATTATAAAAAACGTTTAAATTAGGGGCGTAAAATTAGACCTCATTTTGAAATTTATTTCAAATGAGCTGAATTTTTTATAAAACCTTACTTACAAGATACTATTTATTTAGTATGAAAACTGACCAAATCCCATTATTCTAAGACCTTCAAAATGGGCCCAAACGCCCAAAGGCCCTTTTTTCAAAAAAGTCAAAAGACCTATAAAATGTTTTTTTTTTAATTTTAAAATCGGTTTGGACTTTTAAAAGTTATGGGCCTCAAAATACGATAAAAAGTCATGAAAACATGCATAAATTACGCATCGTTTCATAAATTCTCTCACATTGCCTCCATGGTAAATTTTATCAAAATGTTCTTTTAGACAAACTTATTAAAGATTACATACTCGCGGTTTGCTTTTTAAAATCGGTTCAAAAAAAAAAGTTGTATACTTATAAAGTTGTTCGAGTATTATAAAAATGAAAATAACTTAAAACCAAAAACAACTTTATGTAGGTACCCATGTATTAAGTGACATACATGTATATAAGTATACAACTATTTATTTTTGAACCGTTTTTAAAAAGAAAAACTTGATTTTATAGAGGCAATATGACAGGATTTATGAAACGATGAGTAATTTATGAATGTTTTGATGACTTTTTATCGTATTGAAGAAGACAGTCGTCTGATAAAAAGGTAGATGACTAAAAGAAAGGTCCTCACCAATTTGCCATTTACCAGCTTTTTAAATGTTGATACGGGGAAGCTCCTCCCCATCCTTCAGACAATTCTACACATTACCATCCGTTTTGTATGCACTCAAAAGTAGAATTTATATTGTAGCCGAGCTGGCCTACTCGCGAATGAAATTATTATCAATCGTTCCACTTTTAGGACGCCAGTCGCTACTTATTCGAGTAAAACTTATGCAGGGGTGTGCAGGTGATACGAATTCTACTTCCAGTGCACTGCACTGTATACAAAATCGAAGGATTATCTGTATATTTTTCAAAACACAGCCTCAAATAAATAAAATAAGGAAATGAATATAAATTAAAATTATCAAATACATATAGAGATTCAATCTTTATTTGAAATCAAAGCATTTGAATATTGTATCAAGTCCTATTCCTGAAAGGTATCTAATTTAAATATTTTTCCCTATATTTTCTTTTAAATATATTCAACTGTATATCGAAAAGAGATTTTTAATATATTTTTTCAATATGGAATACTCTATCTGTATAATTTTTTTATACAAATACATTCAAAATAATAAAAAAAAAAATAGAAAACACGTTCCTAAAAATATAGAGTGCTCTTTTGCATTAATTAAATACCGTCAACCGGGGTTAAGTGAATTACTGGGGGTAAAGTGAATCAAAAGTTCTTTGAAAAATACTCTGCCGATTTACCAGCAATGGCCTGGCAGCGTTGTATACAGAGTTATTCAGAAATAAGTTCGAGAAATTTAAGAAGTGATTCTACGTTAAAAATATGAAAAAAAGTTTCCATAAAAGTTGGACCGAAAATGAGTTCTAAGGGAGCTACGGCACTTTAAAATTGCAATAAAAATAATGTTTTTAATTAATAACTTTTGTACCCCTTAAGCTAGAGCGACAAGCTTTTGCATGTATACTAGTGCTAATAAGGGCAATAAGTTTATGTTAATTTATTTTTTTGAATTTATCCAGAGGCGTGCCTAAACGGACAAAATATGTGAGGCTTAAACTTTTTTATGTATATTTTTTTTAGATTTGGTAAAAAGTATAGATTCCTTGAGTAAAAAAAAATAAAAATGTCATATAGTGTAACACTGTAGGAGCAACCGTTTAAAAAAAATGCAATTAAGAGGCAGTAACATTTTGTGCCACTAAAAATGTCACTTTTTAAAAGGCTACTCCTCCTTTAATATTAAGTTTAGGTGTTTTGGTGAAAAATACTTTTTTGCTTAGTTTTAAATGAAGAATCGCCCTGCAGCATTAAAATTTTATTGGTGCTTTTTTGTTCCCCATTCACTATGTCCATCTTCGAAGGGCCACAGCTCCCTTAGGGCTCATTTCCGGACCCACCTTTATAGGAACATTTTTTCATATTTTTTAACATAGAATTACTCTTTAAATTTCTCGAACTTATTTCTGAATAACCCTGTATACTCAGTGTACTGAGCTATAGCTATACTGCCCGGCTTAGTTAAAACGTCCTAACTAACATGGCTATTTCCCCTAAATTTTTCGAATAAATGGCCAAATTTCCTGACTTCCAGGTTTCAATTTCAATTTCCCTGACTTTTCTGTTTTCCCTGACTGGTGGGAATCTTGGAGAATAGATAAATATGGCATAAAACAACCGGTATATACAGATAAGCCCAAAATGGCAAAAATGTTAGTTAGGGCGTTTTAACTAAGGAGGGAAGTATAGCTTTAGAACTAGTTTGAAACTACGATTTCCCAGAACCAAAACCTAATATTTGATTGACTTTACCTCAGTAAGACACTTAATCCCGGTTGAGGGAATGCGTAAAAAATATGTTACGTTTTTTTTATTTTCTGGCTTTATGTTTTTACATTTTCACATAACACAGTGATTATACCGATTATTTTTTAACTTTTTTATCAGCCAATCATTTAACAATATTTCTAACCACGTGTTTGTTTCTGTCCAATCATATTAAATTTATATTGGGAATTTTCTACTGTAGAAAATTCTAGTGAGAATTGCTGTACCATTTTGTTTTTCAATATTTCACTTTTACAACAAGATTTCATACCTAAAACTAATTAATAATTAAATATGAATATATTACTATTTATAATTATTGTTATTACTTTATTATTTAACAAAAAATAACTCAAAATATTCTTTTTATAAAATGTAATTACAGTTTTTGCAGGTTGACTTTTATGAACATGCTTGAAATCCAAGCGCAGTACCGCGCTAGTCAGTACTGCAGTGACTAAACTATTGACAGAACCATAATTTGCAATTTAAAAATGGACTAAAAAGATTTTGGTTTAGCAATTGAGAATGGAATTAAATTAACCAAATCAAAGAATATGCCTGTAGAAATATTAAGATTAGTAATAAAACAATTTATATCATTTTGCGATGAAAAAAAAAATAAAAGTAGGTTTGACATATTATAAATCGTTAAAAAATAATCTTTCGAATTACACATGATTCTTCGAATTATCGGGTTAAATTTACAGTTTTCATTTAAATTTGCTGTCAAAGAAAATAATTACTCCAGGGGCATCGCCCCTGCAGGGCGTAATTATTTCCAGACAGCAAATTTTCATGAAAACAGTGAATTTTTACCGATAATTCTCAGCCTTTTGTGTAATTATATATGATAACTGATAGTAGTAATGGACACTCCCTATAAATTGGTTCGAAAGTCAATTAAAGTCGGTGGTTCCCTCTACTACTAGCCCACACAAGTCTTGGACTTAGGGGATGCTTAATTTAGTAGAATAATACGAGGTTAAACAAAATGTAATGTAATGTAATGTAGTAAGAGTGAGCAGTCCTTAAGCCAAACTACTTTGCCCCACCATTGACTAAGTAGTTCCCCTCTTTAACCAATAACTAAATATTTAATACATTAAAAACAAAAATAATGAAAATTCTCTTACATATTTAATGTAAAAATATATTACATGCATCCATTTTTTATCAGTCTAGAGAAAATCCCACAATTTACATAAAACATGTAAAATTTCACATAAATTGTGAGTGTATTTTTAAGTTTTACTTAAGCTTCGCTATTATATATCTTTACATAACTTATCAAGGTATAAGTATTTTTTTCAGAATATATGTATTTTGAAATATTCCCTTATAAATTATGAAGTAACATAACTTGTAGTTGAAATTCACACAATATATTCTGTAAAATTATATTTTGCATAATTTAATATAACACTTTACAAAAAATTTCTGCAAAATTTGCATAACTTAAGGCTGGCATCAATTTTTACACATTTTTTCTGTGTAGCGGTAATTGACCTAATTACTAAAGGCAACAGAAGATCAAGCTATCTTAAGGATCCCCTTTTACACGTTACTGTAAAATTAGCCTTTAATGCTTTCCTACATCTAATAAAACACCGTAATAAAACGGTAAAACGTGACAATTCTATCTTTTAAGGTTACCTGTAATTGAAATATAAAAAATAATAAAAAAAGGATATACGAACCACAAAGTAACTTCTTATACAAGTTATTGTGGGGATAGGCAAAGGTTAACCCACACGAAAGGAATGAAAGATAGGGACCGTAAAGGAATCAGGGGTTCTTAGAGGGTGAACTGACCCTGATACCTCTGTACAGATCGATGTGGGACGTCATCAAACAGAGACGTATTCAGCATTTATTTTTCAGGGTGATACAAAAAAAAAACAAGCCGTAAAGATATCTATTGCTACGCATTCCATTATAAACTATTCACATTAAATAGTATACTGCATTTTTCCAAATGCGTAAAAAAAATATTTTCAAAAAAAAAACAATATTTAAAAAAAAACTTTTCAAATTTTTTTTTTATTTTCTTTTTGCGAAAAACAATAAAAATAAAAAAAAAATAAAAAATAGAATGTTTTTTTAATAGGATTTAAAAAAAACCTTTTTAATAAAAACTTATTTCATTTTTTTTATTTTCTTTTTGCGAAAAAGGAAGAAAATTAATTTTTTTTAATGATAGTTTTTTCATTTAAAAAAAAAATCAAGATTGGTAAAATTGATACTTATAATAAAAGTAATTTTTCCTAAAAAAAGTTACGTTAATCGGAATTTTCTTTCCGCTTTTTCGATTTTTTTAAAAGTTTAACCCCCCATAACATTTTTGCTTTTGGACTTTTTCATTTTTTAAAAAAAAATTACTTTCAAAATTGGTAAAATTGATCCTTATAATAAAAGTAATTTTTCCTAAAAAAAGTTACGTTAATCGAAATTTTCTTTCCGCTTTTTCGATTTTTTTAAAAGTTTAACCCCCCATAACATTTTTGCTTTTGGGGAGATTACTTTCAAAAACAATAGGGACCTTTCCCTCATAGAACTTGATTGTCCCTGAAAATTTCGTCGATCAGATTATTCGGTCTTGAGTTATCGTGCACACAATAACGTGACATCGGGCCGACAGACGGACGGACGGACATAAAAAAGTTGCTTATTTGTTTATGAAGCAAATTTATATCCAAGATTTTTTTGTCTAGGACGATTTTTGAAAATTCAAAACTACCGTATTATACTATTCTAGGGCAGGCGCTGTGAATAGTATAACATAGAAAAAACGGATTCCTTGAACCAAGGACACGTGTCTTTGTATATGTTCAAAGCCATATTCTCTTGTTTCAAGGCTAGCATTGTCTTGAACCAAAGTCAATGTCCTTGAATGAAGAGCATGGTTTTTGGAATAAAAATCCGCGCTCTTTATTCAAGGACATTGACTTTGGTTCAAGAAAATGTCAGCCTTGAAACAAGAGAATATGGCTTTGAACATATCCAAAGACACGTATCCTTGGTTCAAGGAATCCGTTTTTTCTATGAATAACTGAATGTGAATAATTGTCCCAACACATCTAGATTATTTTCGCTGGACTAAAAAAGTTCATTAACTCTCTAATTTGAGATAGAGATTTTTCCAAGTCGAGAAAATCGATTTTACCAACTCTAAGGTTGTTAAAAGTTAATGACTATACTCCGTCCAGTTATTAAGATATTAAGGGAAGCGGCCCGTTTTACACCATGCATAAATCGTAGTGTATCAAAAATTTAACACATGTCGGTACTGTTTTCCTGGAAAGGGCCTCTCCAAAGACTCGCATAACAAGCATAGTACATAAGAATGCGAAGCCAGGATTGGCTTGATGTGTCGTCATGTATCTTGTAATGGTTGTTATGCGCGCCTCTGGATAGGCATTAAGTTGTAATTGTAACCTAAAAATTTGACGTTTTCCTTGTGTTCAATATAATTTACGTTTGTACAATACGTAGAATATGCTAATTTAGCGTGAGTGTATGAAGAATAAATCAAAAAAGTACATTTTCAATACCATACAAAATAACATTAAGTATAACCATTTTTTTATGTAACTTTCTCTTCTTTTATTAGCTTTAACGACCGTCAATCATTCTCATAGACAAAAAATGTCACAGTATTTTATATGTTAAAAGGTACGAGTTTTTAACCAATGATGTAGCTTAAAAATCGCGGGAATTTTAAACTACTGTCTTGCATAATTGGACGGACTATAATATTTTAATAATTTGATTTTTGATTTACCCCCTCATTGGCTCAATCCAGTCAATCAAGGGTTTTAGATCTCTACAATCAAATGTTTTTAATATCTATTTATAGATTTTATTGTTTTTACGCAATAACATTAAAAATAGACAAATGTTTTATAATAATCTAAGAAACAGATACAAACACTATATTTGAGAGTCCAATGCATTTCTTTATCTTAGAAGATATGGTTCCTAAAATTTAAGGTTAAATTTATCGCATAATGCTTCAATATTTTACTCTGTAGTATTGGTATTCTAAAAATAAGTAATTTTTCCCTGAAAATGTATTTAAAATGTTAACAGTGAGATATGTACTAATTTTTAAAATATAAAAAATGTTATACACAGAGACGTATTAAAAAATATATCAAAATTTATTACATTAATGTAATAAATTCTGATTTATCTTTTAATACGTCCCTGTACAATTCTCGCATATGGTCTCATATATGTATTTTGTAAAGAAACATATGTTGAAAAGGATATGCCCAAAGAACTTCGTTTAAGAAAGACAACAACGTTTGAAAATAGATGTTCAACCTTTCACACTATGTCTGAATTTCTTTTACAGCAATACCTACATTTTAGTAAAGATTTGTTATTGTAGTAAAACAACTTAAAATATTAATTTCAATTATTTACCAAGACTTTTATAGCTAAGCGCATTATATCCCGTGTAGGATCGAGTGATTTAAGTGTGCGAGGCGAGGCTATAATAGAACCTTGGTTTATATATTATTTTTTTCCTACGATCCCGTATGAAAATGACATTTAGCACACACTTTTGTTCGAAAACGCCTTATATCACACTTGTTTGATATTTTCATATCACCCTAGTTTGATATTTATGTATGTAGGTTTGGACTTATTTCACATATGTAGGTTTGCCTTAATTTACGATGTAGGTTCTACGAATTTAGCTCCACTCGTTTTATATGCCATTTTCCACCTTTCATTACAGAATTTTATGATATCTTTTATGTTTTTCATGTCAAAAATAGAAACTATAGTTATATATTTACCAAGATAAAAGTACGTGTTATTGCTGGTAGGATACAAATGGAAACGCGCTTCTTCTACAAGAAGTGCTAAATAATTACAAATGTTCGTCACGCCAGGAATTTTACAAAACTTTATTTATAATACTTTTTACACTTTTTTTAAGTTTTACTATAGGGATTTATAATATATGCATACGCGATATCGTAGATAAACCTTTTATAAAAGTTTCATGGTAGTTGCGTTGAGAAATCGCAATGTAGCCTTTTTTCATACATTGTTATCACAGAAAAACGTTTTATAAAAGTTGCATAGTGGTTGCGCTGAAAAGTCACAATGTACCCCTTGTTTAGAATTCATCAGGATATCTGCATCCTAACCTGTTTATTGGCTTTATTTTTTTGAAAATTTTTTCAAATTCGAAACTGCCGTATAATACCATTTTAGCGCAGGCACTGTGAATAGTATAATCACTAGACATCTGTTATAGAACAGTTCCAATAATAGGTTTGCCTTCACCGTTTTTGTAAAGCAAGGAGTTTTTTGTTCCACAGGACTCCCGCTAAATTTTTTGAAATTTCAGACTTTTCTTATGTAGATTTTAATAATAATAAGAAAGCAAAATAAATAAAATAAATAAAATAAATAAAATAAATAAAATAAATAAAATAAATAAAATAAATAAAATAAATAAAATAAATAAAATAAATAAAATAAATAAAATAAATAAAATAAATAAAATAAATAAAATAAATAAAATAAATAAAATAAATAAAATAAATAAAATAAATAAAATAAATAAAATAAATAAAATAAATAAAATAAATAAAATAAATAAAATAAATAAAATAAATAAAATAAATAAAATAAATAAAATAAATAAAATAAATAAAATAAATAAAATAAATAAAATAAATAAAATAAATAAAATAAATAAAATAAATAAAATAAATAAAATAAATAAAATAAATAAAATAAATAAAATAAATAAAATAAATAAAATAAATAAAATAAATAAAATAAATAAAATAAATAAAATAAATAAAATAAATAAAATAAATAAAATAAATAAAATAAATAAAATAAATAAAATAAAGACTTAGGAAATTATATATTTCAAAATTTTGGTATGTATATTTATTTTAAAATTGCACTTTTGAGCACATACTTATTCTATTGAAAACAAGTTGAAACTATAACAACTAAGAAATGTTATCTGTAAAATTGGTATTTAAAAGTAAAGTTCTTCATAAGAAAATCAATATAGAAAGTTTTCGTATTTTCCTTTCAGAGGGCACCACAAATCAAGGAAAATTTTCAAGAAACGAATCCTCCCTAGATTTCCTTTTTGTCTCACGCTAAAGCTACAGAATTTTCCTTTTTCCTTCTTAGTTTTCTCTTCTACTGTTTGTTATAGGTTAAAGTTTTCACTACTAGGTGGCGATAGGGTAGATTTTTCCGGAAAACTCTTCAGCAAAATTGCTTCCTTCTTTTGAAAATACATTATTTCAATGTAATCAGAGACATATATCTATAGACAGATGTATGCATATGAATCGTAAAGGTTTGAAGATATATGACTTTTTTATTGCATTTTTATAGCAACATAATTTTTAAGTACCTGCATCTAGAGAAATATTTAAAAGATATTATTCATGAAACTCAGCACGTATAAAGCTATAAATTTATATCTATAGGTTTGGATGATGCAGAAATTGTTTCATAGTTATTTTAAAGAATTACCTTAACAATTAAAATGATAAAAAATAAATAATTAAAATATTAATATAAATAAATAAAAACAAATAATAATAATAATAATAAAAATTAAAATAAAAAATATAAAATCTCTTCTAAACCCGCCTCGTCCTTTAAAGTATTTTTTTTGCAGATTTCTGAAATAAGTTTATGCGCTTCATTACCCCAACGGCAGAAGGCACAAAGATAAAACGATCTCTGAACTCTTCATACCTCCGAAATTTTTTATTTTCCGCAATACGTGCAGCCCCACCAGCTTTTTTGCATGTTTGACTAATATAGGATTCAGCTATGGTGTGACTACACGTAGCGTCCCAAATAGTTTTTTATTTCATAGTTTATTTGTAATGTAGGTAAGTCATTTTGTTTTAGACTTACGGTCATTTTGTTTTACATTGCTTTATTAAAGTATTCTGTTTTACATTATTACACATCAGGCCTATATACACGGTGTTTGCAGTCTTATGGCATATATTAAAGGAGATGATTCGACTTAACAAAACATGAAAAAATAACAAAGGACATATGTCCGAAAATAAGCTCTAAGGGAGCTACGGCCCTTGGGAGATAGACATGTTGAATGGGGGACAAAAAAGCACCAACAGAAATAATATGCTGTAGGGCATTTAAAACTAAGAAAAAAAGTATTCTTCATCGAAACAGCTTTTAATATTAAAGGATTAATGGCCGTTAAAACAGTAAATTTTTGGTGGCACAAAATTTTAATACCTCTTAATTGCATTTTTTTTTTTTTGAAAACGGTTGCTCATACTGTGCTACTTTATATGACACTTTTTATGTATTTTTACTGAATGAGTCTATAGTTTTTATTTAAAATCCAAAAAAAATACAAATAAAAAAGTTTGGGGCAAAAATATGTTAAGCCTAATACATTTTTCCATCTAGGGACTTTTTCAAAAATTAATTAACATAAACTAATTGCCCTTAATAATACTAGTATTCATGCAAAACCTCGTCGCTTTAGTTCAAAGGGTACTAGAGTTAATAACTAAAAACCTTATTTTTAGTGCAATTAAAGGGTCGTAACTCTCTTAGGGTTCGCTTCCGGATCTATTGTTCCTATGCTGGTTTTTCATGTTTATGATGTTGAATCATCCTCTTTAATATATGCCATAAGACTTCAAACAACGTGTATATGTAATTAGGACAGATTATATTAAGCCCGCGGGCAATTTTTAATCTTTGCGCCTTTGCCAATGTTTGACATGTATTTTTTCTACTACCTAATTAAGTGTTAGCTTACATATTATCTACTGTTGTCAAGTCTTGTTTACGTTGGTAACCAATAAAACCAGTGAACTCATTTATTATTGACCCTTGTTAAGCATTGTTTATTGACGACGGTCAATAATGAAAAATTTTTGAGACTTTTGAGAACTACTAACTTTTTTCAACTTATTTGTCAAACTGACAGCTATGTCAAAATAATTTTTAAACTTTATTCTTAACTGATATTTGGAGTTAAGGTTTTAGACCCAGGTTACTGACGTGCATACCAAAATCCAGATTCCCAGCTCTTTGGAAAGTATGAAAAAACTTATGAAAGAACAGGCAGACAAACAGAAAGATGGATTTTTTTACATAGATTTTTAAACAAAAATAAACTATAAATACTCTGATTTTTATGATTGACCCAGGTGTTGCAAGTTTGTTTCAATCGTAAAGCTTTGCATTTTCTAATACATTTCTCCCTCCCGGAGCTTTTCTTTTCCATCTGGCACGTTCCGAATGGAATTTTCCATCGGAAAAGCCGTAGTCAAATTGCCGGACTCAGGGAAGGCGGAAAAACCCTGTTTCTCGGGGCTTAATTGCCGAATTTTGATGGTTTATGATACCGAGATACGAGAAATTTTGGGCGGCACTTGTCATTTTTTAGTACGAGAGTATTTATATTTTTAATTAAATAAGCTGCTTTTACTTTCTCCTTTTACAACAGAGGGAGACTTTTTTTTTAAATGTATTTCAATGTATTTCCTTTTTTACGTTTTTATATACTTTTTTACAAAAACATAATTTGCTTAAAAAATATGTTTGTCTGTCCTAGACATTTGTCTACACTGTAACAAGGATTGACGTAAATTTAAAATAAACTACCCAGGTAGCAAAATAACATGACATTCACGTGAAAGACACGTTAATATGTGACATGTGATGTTAAGATTGTAGTCTCATTTAACAAGAATGTAGCATGGTGGGGATGTCCTAAGTCCGCCCCTAATAACATCACACAATGACATCCCGAAAATAACGTGTTTGTGACATCATAAATCCACCTTCCTGTTATATCTAATATCTTATGGATGCCGTTACTGTTACTTTAATATTTAAATAATATCCTAGGATATTAGCTTTTTCTAAATTAAAACCATTAAAAATGCTATAACCCTATAAAAAAATCGGATTTAAAATCAATCAGTAATTGAAACAATCACAGATTGAAACAGATAGATTCTAAATACGAAATTGCAGATTAAGCGAAGAATATATTCCTTTAATCCGTGTCCGTGGTCTTGAGAAGCCCGGCAGAGCCCCCTATCCATTGGAAATCGTATAATGTGTATACAATTTCCTTATAATAATTTACTCTATCAACATCATCTTATATCGATTTTTTTGCTTCGAACGTCGGTGAGAAGCAAAATAACATGACATTCACGTGAAAGCCACGTTAATATGTGACATGCGATATATTCACAGCGTTGTTAATTATTTGTTATTAAATAACATGTTTGTCACACACGTGTTACGTTGCAAATGTGATGTTAAATAGATGTTATTTTTCAATATTATGTGATGTTATGATTTAGTTTAAAAATACACCCAAAAGTGATGTTAATTTCTTGTAATATAACATCCCTTGCTACCTGGGTAGGTGAGACTTTTCGAACTCATCTATACTGGAAATTCAATAAAACCTGCAGTGACTCAGTTGCGAATGTGTGGTAAAAGGCAAAGATCATACCAGTTCGGGTGCCACTCGCGTAATTTCGACGAAACTTCGCAAAGGCGGACCCCTTATACAAAAGCAGCAGATGTATGAGTCACTACAGGTTTTATTGAATTTCCAGTATAGTGGATGGTAAATTTTCTCGTGCGATGTAATTAATGTGATATTACCATACGGCTAATGTAATATTTGTATAAATATATTGTAAAATTGCATTAGATATGAACCACTTAATAATATGGTAAAATTACTCCAAAAGTGTATATTAACTTAAAAAATATGGTAATACTATTTTATTTTATAACATTAAAAATTACCTTCTAAAAGTTAATCGTCGAGAAATGATCAAGACAGAAAATAGTATATAACGCACCGAGTACGCGAAGCTAGTTTTTAGTGCATGGCTGCGCCTAGTAGAAAAAGCATTTGATGTGCGCTGAAATGGTTTACGTCTAGTGGCATATACTATTTTTCCTACGAACTAACACCTAAACATCCAAAAAACGCAAAAATTATTTTAAAATTAGTTTGTCAATTTGAGGTTATGTGTTTAACGTTTACTAATTTTCTAACAGCAGAAATGTAAAATCAGCTGATTGTCACTTCCCAACCGTCATGACGCGTCATAGGCAACGGGTGGGAAAAGGGCACTAACTACTAACTAGGTCATAGGAAAATTACCTTATTTTATTTGAAAATCGAAATCATCGACAATCGAGACGAGAAGTTCCGTTTCTCGACTCACCATGAATTTCTTACCAAAATTGTGGTGGAGAAAATTATTTTTGAAATTGGTCGTTTGTTATTGGCCGCACGAAAAAAAAAATAGCAGAGTAAAAAGCTCCGTGAGTACAGTACGGTCCAAAAGTAAAATCCCTTTTAACTTTTGAATAAGTGAAGATATCGACATCAAATTTGGAATGCAACCTATATTTGAAAGACAACCTTTACTATCTTTTTGCTATATTTAATATTTTTAACTTGTAAACTCGCTTGTAAAATATGGGCAGGGAGATTTTTTTAATTTGAAAACAAACTTAAAAGTACATGGTCAAATACAGAATTTTATGGGTTTTATAATGAATCACATTTATTTATTATAAAAAATATTTATTTAAAAAAATTCCCCACCAACATTCTAAAAGATACAAATATTAAATGTATGCAATAAGATAGTTTAGGTTGTTTTATTTGCGTGTTCTAAATCAATCAAAAGTTAAGAGGGGGTGACTTTTGAACCACACTGTATACCATATGGGAACGTTCAAGTGTTATGTAACGCAAATTGTACCAGAATTCATACACCTCATACAACGTTTCTCGCGTTATTAAAGGTTGTAAAGATATCATGTTATGGCTACCCCCCAAATAGGGGGTGTGTTAGGGGGGGTAGCCAAAATATAAAATCAGCCTTTAATAACGCGAGAACCGGGGTATGAAGTGTATGAATGTTGGTACAATTTGCATTACGTAATACTTAAACGTTCCCTATGGCTTAAATCAAACTGGTTAGATTTCTATTCCTCCTCGTTGGATAAACTTTCAGCCTATTATAGGTGATAATAAAAATTAATTATACCATGAAAATAGAGTTTTAATTGTATTTAAAATTAAAAATTTGAGTGTTCTTAAAGGAAGATTATATTAATATTCCATTAGGGTAACCCAAACAAAACATTGAATTTTAAACTAAAGGTCGACACTGCAAAATTCAATTAGAGTTTCTCTCGAGTATACTCCTTAAGAAAGGAGATGGAAGAATAGTTGTGAAGGTCCTCACGAAAAGGCACATTAAAGAAAAAGGGTTATAAAATAAAATTGATCATAGAAAATACAATACTGAATATCTGGATACCAAAATATAAGTTTTACGTACAAAAATACAGAAGTGGTCAACTTTTAAATTTTAAACTTTGAAGTTTAAAGTTAACCAGTTTTAATTTTAACCAATCGCATTAAAAGAATCCGTTTTAATGTACTATACACGCTCTATATATATATATATATATATATATATATATATATATATATATATATATATATATATATTTATTATTAGTGCTATTGGTTTTTGTTTACTCCTAAATCATTTTAAAATAAAAATGTAGAATACTATTTATTTACCGAATTTACATATTTTTAGTCAAGGCTATGTCAAAACGAAAAATTTTAGGTTAGCTTGATTTTCAAGCAGCTCCTCTCTCAACGCTAAGCCAAATACAACATCAATTGTTGTATTATGATGCTGAGACAGCACCAGAAAGCTCCTAATTATTTTAGGTTATGTGACTTTTGTCTGAATTCAGTGATGTCAGATTTTAAAACAAGTTATTGTCATGCACAAAAAACCTCTATACCTATGCTGCCCTGCTAAGACAAGTAGTCCTATATGCAAAAATTCACTTTTTGAGATAGTGCAATGAAGTGAATACTCCATTACTAAAGGATGTGCCGATGTAATGTCAAAGAGCGCATACGCACCGAAGGAGAACCGAATGATTTCGAGGAAAGGCCTTATAAGCAGGTGTCGGCCTATTATTTTCCGTATTCCTGACCTGTACATAATATTATTTTAGTGTTATAATTATTATTAGTGTTAAATAAAGCATTTATTTCTTTAAATCTGTGTTTAGCTTATTTGAACAATTCTGTCTCGTAATCGAAGAGTAAACTTCTCAAATCTGGCGCCTTAGTAAATCCGCATTTCCGTATTTTCGGATACCCGGTGTCAAAGTGGTTCTAACCGCCCTATGGAGGTTTAGACCCACTTATAACAGGCACACCATTGTATTGCTTTACACTAGCCCCCTGTGCCTACTATAAAGAAATGTTCTATCTAAAACCCAAATCCTAAAAATTAGCCTAGACAAATAAGTCAGGACTAGAACTAAGTTTATAGATCTTAGTAATTTGGTGGAACTTTATAGATCATTTTGTCCTAACTTTCTTAGATAGAACAAATGCATTTAGTTTGACAATTTATTTTTCTGACAAAATATTTTTTTTGTTTCAAAGGATATCACGTATTTCTGATAATAATAAAGCAGAACCCAACACCATATTTATTTAAACATGTTTTCAAAACGTGCAAACAAAAACAATAAAACTGACCATATCTCAAAACATCTAATTTACAGATAGGACAACTTGTCTTAGCAGGGCAGTATATACCTATTTTAAAAAACTAGTTTTATAAAATTCTGTTTTATTGCACGAGTCCAACCTTAGAAAACGAGCGCCCAGCTTGTGTTTTCTTGGACAAGTATGATAGAAACTGTCATAAAATACTATTTTTTACAAAATGTTATATAAATAAAAAGTTAAGCTTGATTATTTATTTAAAAGATTTGAATTTATTTTAACTGTTTATTCATTGTTAAAAAGTAAACTAACAAAGTACTTGCGTTGTGAAATAAAAATTGAAAAAGAAATGCCCTTTTTGGGTGGAATAATTCATACTAAGGATAATTCTTGGGATAATTCTTTATTTACCTTGGACTTTCTTAGTCCTTAACTCCTGGATGATCTCAAACTTCGCAAGAAACTGCTTTCTGAAAAGAAAAGAAAAAATCATTAATTAAAATAATTATTTTTATAAGTTTAAAATGTTCATCACAGTTTATAGTTAAATTTTTTTTTTTAAGATTTATCCAATTAAAAAACTACCATTGAATGTCGATTTTATAAATGCATTTTTGCATTAAAAAATATCAGGATTGCGAAAACCGATTTTTACCCATGCCGATATCCATTTTTAGTTAATTAATACTTAAAATTTGGCTAAAGCGACAGGTAAAAAAAAGACGCCTTACTAAAAACTGGTTCAAAATTCAGTTGAAGTCGTTGGTTTCCTCTAAGACTAGCTCACGTGATCACACAAGTCCTGGACTTATAGTCCAGGGATATGAAACTTTTGTCACTGACTTAACCAGAGTTCTGTTAAGTTTTTCAGGTAATACAGGTGTATAGAAGCAAAACCTATGTATTTTCTGCGTTGGATTTGTTGTGGTTTTTAAGATATTTATAATTAAAGGTCAGAAAATGTGCAAAATTTTACCAGTAAAAAAGTTGAGTTTTTATCAACAATTAAAGTAACCTTCTTGTAGCAAATTAAAAAACCTTCAAAATAGCGTTTTTTAAATGTCGATAGGATGATTTGTTGCTTAGAAAAAAACGATCAAAATTTACACATTATTCAATAAACAATAAATTTTGTAAAAATCAACCTACGACTTTGTTATTGTGTAAAAAGTTGCGTCTTATAGTACTCAATATGTGGTTAAAATTTAAGAACGATTCATTCAATAGTTTTTTTCGAAATTGCAATTGTTTATTCCAGAGATGTTTTTTTTTGCAATAATATTATGCATACAATAATGAAGACATAATGATTCTACGGGTATTTCTGAAAGGGGAAGAGTTGTTTTATCAAAAGAAATGATTAAAAAAAATCGTTTTTAGCATTGCAAAATCCCGTTACAAAACACTGTCATTTTTACCAAACAATTTGAATAACTTGGTTGCAATTACTTTTAGGGGAATGATTCTTTCATATTCAAAAAGCTGGTATTTTATTTAGAAAAAAAAAATTGTTCTAGGTTAATATGGGGCAAAGTTAGTCACTTTTTTTTATTTCACAGCTACTTTGTTTACATAAAATTGAATAAAAATCAATTATTTATAAGAATATTTTGTATATTAAAGTATAAATTACCCATTCCTATATTTGGCAATAACAATAACATAAAAAATATTGATATTTTGCAACAAAAAAAAATGTTTAAACATTTTTACAATTTTTTTTTGCAAAATATCAATATTTTTTATGTTATTGTTATAGGAATGGGTAATTTATACTTTAATATACAAAATATCGTTATAAATAATTGTTTTTTATTCAATTTTATGTGAAAAAAGTAGCTGTGAGTTAAAAAAAAAGTGACTAGCTTTGCCCCATTTTAACCTAGAACAATCTTTTTTTTTCTAAATTCGTATAAAAATGCCAGCTTTTCGATTATAAAAAAATTATTCTCCTAAAACTAATTGCAACAAAGTTATTCAAATTGTTTATGCTAAAAATTACAGTATTTTTGTAACGAGATTTTTCAATGCTAAAAATCGATTTTTTTTAATTAATAATTTCTTTTGATAAAACAACTCTTCCCCTTTTATAAGATACCCGTAGAATCATTATATCTTCATTATTGTACGCATAATATTATTGCAAAAAAAACATCTCTGGGATAAACAACTGAAATTTTTCAAAAACTGTTAAATGATTTATTCTGAAATTTTAAACATATACTGAGTTCTATAAGACGCAACTTTTTACACAATAAAAGTCGTAGGTCGATTTTTGCAAAAAAAAAAAAATTGTTTATTGAATAATATGCAAATTTTGATAGTTTTTTGCAGTTTTCTAAGCAACAAATCATCTTATCGACATTTAAAAAACGCCATTTTGAAGGTTTTTTAATTTCCTACAAGAAGGTTACTTTTTTACTAGTATGCAAGAATGTGCAAAAATAGACATTTTCTGACCTTTAATTGTTAATAGCTTAAAAACCACACAAATATAATGTATAGGCGTTTTTTTGATTTATTTTTTCTGTTCGAATAAAATTATGAAAACTTTTCATTGAAAAGGCTTAGATTGCACAAACGAAACGTATAGCTTTAAGAATTAAGAAGTTGTTTGTATGTTTTTGTAGGGTTTCCGTTAAGCTTTCTATGCCATAACTTTGATGTATTTTTATGCGAAAATCCTTGTTGGTTATTACACTTTGAGAGCAATTAGTATGTTTATTATTTAGAAACATAATTTTATAAAACCGTAAACCAAAATGGGATACTGTTTTAGGTTGGCGCATTACTCGGCTGTCAAAATAAGGGTTTCACGAGAATAAAGAAATCGAGATTTCTTGTCTTAAATCGATTTAAAAAAAAATACCAAGAGAGTATTTAAAAAAAAACTGCCCAGTAAAAGAGCTTTCCCATTTGTCACCTCCACGCGTGAAATGGATTTTTTATTATCATATTCACTTTTAGCAACCATAAAAACCCCAATTTTCATGAAAAGTTCTCCTCGTCGCTCAGGAGTTGATTTAGAAAAATTTTATTTTAAGATTTAGTTTTAGCGACCTCAAAAACCCCAATATGTCAATTTACAAGAAAACTACCCCCCGCCGCTCAGGGGTTATTTTTTTTATTATCCTATTCACTTTCAGCAACCTCAAAACCCCCAAAATATAAATTTTCTCGAAAACTACCCCCCTCAGGGGGTGGAGTTAGATTTTTTTTATTATTATATTCAGTTTCAGCAACCTTAAAAACCCCTATATACCAATTTTCACGAACAAAACCCCCGCTCCTCAGGGGGTGGATTTAGATTTTTGTATTGTCAGATTCACTATCAGCAACCTCAATCGAACGAATATACTTTCGACTATGGCCGTCTAAAAAAGTTTTAAGTACGTTTTCTACACACAAGTTAAGGAAAAAATAAATTATTGTCTGTAAAAACGAAAGGTTGAATGCGAAAAAAAATTAACTGTAATTAAGGACCAGTGCTAGATAAAGATATACTACCTTATTCCTTTGCAAGCTCTTCTGACTACATGTAGCATTTCTTATCTAGAATGCTGCAGATACACCTTTATCCTATAGCATTTGTGGTGATTAGTTTGACCATATTATCATAGGAAATTCATAGCTTTAATTGTGTGATTTTCTTGCGAAAAGAACAATACACGCGCTCGAGCAATAGAATACTTATTACTGACTGACTTCGGTTCGCTGACCGGAATGAACGCTACCGTTCGAAGGTCAAGCGCCAAAATAGAATCAAATATATATAAAGAAAAAAATGCTTATCGGAAACAAAATAAGAAAAATTCAATAATATTAATAAAATATTAATTTTAAGAAAATAAGAGAAGATTAAACATTATCAATAATAAAATTTCTCTGGGCTACTATGGAGAATTTTCACTGGAATCTCCACTGGAGATATTTCGATATATCCCTTTGTTGAACTGTCTTAGTTTCAAGATAGAACAGAACTTTTAGGAATATGATGTTTTGATTTTTTTTAACTTTATTTTTTTTAACTCTCGCTCCATGTTTCCCTTTTTGTCTGAATATAACAACATTATATTCGCTTGAGTGGTTCATTAGAAAGCCGCCTTGGTACATTATTAACGCCAAATTTACCCGTCAGATCTTTGCGCAGTTACTTAATTTCAGTGTAAAATATATTCACAAATTCAGATTAGAGACAAACAATATTAATAATCAACTTTCAAGGCTTGCGTATCCTTGAATTTTATTTTTGTTTCGATGTTTACACGAGTTATTTTTGCTTCATTATGCACATTATGTAAAAATTAAATAAAATTATTTTAACTTTTTACACTTTTTTGATAGTTATTTGCGTATGTAGGTCAGAAATAAAATTTTTGTAGGACAAGTCTGGTGTCAGACGAGGTACAAGGCTCGCAGTTTTTAACCGACTTCCAAAAAGGAGGAGGTTATCAGTTTGACGTGTGACTTTGTTTTTTTTTATGTTTGTTCCTGTATAACTTTGGAACGAATGAACGGAATTTTATGAAACTTTTTGCAACTTAAAGATGGCATTCATGAGGTGGTCCCGTTTCAACTTAACGCTCGGATAATGCCGGGTAAGCCGTATAATTAAGATAAATCTAATCATTTTAACGTAATTTCACTTAAAAACGGCTTAATTTGTTTTTAATACCAACCAAATTTTTAGAGAAATATCGGATAACTCGGATAAGCCGGATAACTTTAATTAAGAGGTTACTCAAAAATTAGGGCAGACTAAACATCTTTTAAGTGCCGCTAAACTTGATTCTTTGGACCTGTAATATTAAAATACAAAGAGAAAATGATAAAAATTGTGATTTTATCATAAGGCGTTATTTGATTATTACATAGAAAAAACGGATTCCTTGAACCAAGGACACGTATCTTTGGATATGTTCAAAGCCATATTCTCTTGTTTCAAGGCTGGCATTATCTTGAACCAAAGTCAATGTCCTTGAATAAAGAGCGCGGATTTTGATTCCAAAACCCGTGCTCTTCAACCTTGAAACAAGAGAATATGGCTTTAAACATATACAAAGACACGTGTCCTTGGTTCAAGGAATCCGTTTTTTCTATGTACTTAACGCTTAAAGTTTAACAAAGATTTTCTTTAGTTTCGTTTAAAATAAGGTTGATTGGACTCTTGGGCGCTGAAATAAAAATATTACTTTTATTTTTGAACTTTATCTTTAACACATTGACTGCCACGTGTATGAAAAACACATATTTAAAAATTATTGAAAAAAGTGTCGTGGCCTGTTGGACCCTTCTCCGAAAATGGCCGTGGCAGTTAACGTGTTAACATAATGACGTCTCAGTGCACTAACAGTGACATCAGCAGCTTGCCAAGATGGAAGACAACTATAATTTAGCTTAGATGACGTTACAAATCTACTAGTTCTGTGTCTCTAAAAAGTAAAAAAAAACTTTTCGCAAAAAAAATGAACCGACTTTTATGTCTCTAAAATGTAAAAAATAATAAATACTTAAGTCGCTGATAATTTCACCATTCCCTAAATTAATTAATAACAATTATTATTTTTATTTCATTATTGTTTGCTGTGAAATTGGCACCGACTTAAGTATTTTTTATTTTTTTACTTAGAGACATGGAAGTTTTTTTTTTCAAAAAGTTTTTTTTTTAATAATATATCAAACTACCCGCCTTTTCATTAAAAGTAAGGACCCTGGATAATAGTTATTTATGGTACTAGTGGGTAAAGATATTGCCCATGAGAAAATTAATCTGCGAGGCGTCAGAGGGCAATATCGGTTTACCCATGAGGTTTTATCCAATAATTAGCTTAGGAATTCATATTTTTATTAAAAATTTTAATGACATATACAAGAAAATAATTTAACAAGGACAGTTGAGTGGGTAAAATAAATAATTATCCACTCAATAAAGTAAAAGCCACGTGAGGGTTATTATTGAGTTAATCTATTTAAAATAAAGCTGGTAATTGTCTTATTATCTCTATGTATTGGATAAAGAACATTAAACTTCACGTGACGTTTAATTTCATTTTATATAGAGTCTCTACATAAAAGTCCTGTAAAATTCTTCATTCAACCATAATATATTATATTTATTTTCAAAAACATTTTTTAGGGGGTTTAAAATGTGTTCAAATATGAAATGAAGTCAACATTTTTTAAAATGTTCTTTATTATTTCTTAAATCATTATCCAAGTTAATCAAAATTATTTTTTAGTGTCCCACTTTTTTCTCTTAGCAGGGTATATTAAATCGTTCGTGTTGACCTTTGGACCGCACTGTATACAGTTGCGATCTTTAAAAAGTACTACACCCAAAAATTGTACCATTTAAATCTAACTTGTCACTAAAGTCAACTGAGGACTTAACCAAGTCAGAGATATATGTATATAAAACATAACAAATATGTCAACATGCTTCAATTAAGCCACCAACAAAAAACTATTTTAACAATATATTTTGGGGCTAATGTAAGGAAAATATCCGAGAAATTAGAGAATTCTACATGCCAGAACTAAAATATATGGGAATGAAGATTTGGTGTCCTTTAAAAGTTTTAACTGCTATTAAATAAGGTACCCTTATTATGTTTCGCTATTTTATTAATTATATTTTTTTATTTCTGTTATTATTTTTTTAGTTTTAAATATTTATGTAATTTTTATAAATAGGAATATATTTCTTCAAGAAATGAATATTTTTATACCGTTTTTAAATCCACTGACAACGTACATAACCCTAAAAATTTCATTGTCAATAAAGCACTTAAAACAGCTAAAATTTTAAAAATTTGGTGACCTCAAGGTTCTGTGCTGTAGTACTTTTTTTTAATTCCAACCAAGTTTTGTTTTTGTACGCCTCATTTTTTTTAGAGCTGCAAATATAATTTACACATTCTATGAAGTAACGAAGCAAAAATAGAGCTGTAGACCAAAATCAATTCGTAACCAACGAGCAACACAGATTCGACAAATGAAATAACTACATTTAAACCTAAACCTGATCGGAAAACCTAATTTGATACGTACTCGACAAACTGTAAATTGGTTTTAGTTTTTTAAAATTGAGTAAATTACTCAGTTTCAATTAGTACTATATTCTGATCAAATATTTAGATACCAAACTGGTGTTTTATTTCACAGGTTTAATTTTTTTATAGGCTTTTCGCAATTTATACACCGAGGCGCAAAGCTTTGAGGTTAGCTGATATTTAGCTTGAATGCGTAACAAACATTTTAACAACGAAACTTAAGGGGTCTTTCTACCTTCAAATTTTAAAAATAAATTCTTTTCAAATATTTTTTTTTATATAGAAAGAAAAAAGATATCATTGTGAAATTTATGTTTATTTATATTACAAATACAACAAAAATTTAAATTTTTTAAATTAGCCATATTTTTTTTTTTTTTTGAAAAAGACATCAAAAAACGGTGGTCGCCATGATTCCGGTCGTTTGGATGGACTTAAAAAAACGCTATAGCCCAAAGTAGAAGATATTTTTTTGTCCAAAAAATAACAAAAAGGCGGACGTTTTTCAAAAATTTTCAAATAAATCGTCCGTGATTTTGTTATTTTTTGGCCAAAAAAATTCTTCTAGTTTGGGCTATAGCGACTTCAATATTAAATATACTCGTGTCAATCTGAGAATGCGACTCTGACGTCACAGCTCGTAAACTAAATACAGTCTGTAGGGTAATTGAAACTTGTTTCTTAAGATTTAATAAATGATTTTTGTTTATATACATTTTCTATATAATAATTATGTATTAAGTCTTAATAAATAAGTTTCAGTTACACTATTCATTCTCAGATTGTCACGAGTATAATATTCCGTTTTTTTTTTTAGTCAATCGAAACGGCCAGACCTAGACCTAGCGACCACAGTTTTTTATGATTTTTTCAAAAAAAAATATTGCCAAAAAATTACACTTTAAAAATATTTTTTTTTGTATTTTTTGAATATAAATAAACTACAAAATATCACAATGATATCTTTTTCTTTATATAAAAAAAATGTTAAAAAAAAAATATTTTAAAATTTGAAAAAGTAGAAAGACCCCTTTTTAAATTAGCACTTAAAGTTATAAACATCAAACTCTTAAATCAATCGAAGTGCCTTAGAAACACTGAAATATACAAAAAAAATTTTTGTTTTTATTTGATTATGTGACTGGAAATGTAAAATTATGCTGAGACAAAATATCGAGTGAATCATAACATAGGGGCGTTACGTCATTTTTGTAGAGATTTTGATGGTTTTAGGTTTGGTTTATTAAAACAAACCTAAAACTATCAAAATCTCAAAAGTAAAAATAATGGCGTATACGCCCCTATGTTATGAAGCTCTCGATATACATAATACATAATAATAATAGGTTGTTTTAATATTTTTTTATGCGCAAAAAACTGCAGGACATCTGGTTTCTCACATTAAAAAAAAGTTTTATGTTGGTCTATCCAGAAGCTTGCATAAGACATAAGAATGCGGTGCCGTGATTGGCTTACAAGATACCTGGCGGCACATCAACCCAATCACGGCATCGTACTGTTAAGTATTACGTTCTTATGCGAACCCGTGGATATGCATTCAAGCTAATATATTATAATGCTTCAAAGTTTGAAGTTCAAACTAACCAAAGCTCTTAACTGGGAAGTTTTTAGTAAATTTCGTGTTGAAATACCCAAGTGTAAAAACTATTAGACTTTATAGCAGTAGGAGTATTTTCTATTATAATCAAAGTCAGAAAGAATACTATATTTTTTTTTTTCATTATTTATTCATTTTTTTCCTTTTATTTATTATGACATATTTATTTCCCCCTCGATTGAATAAAATTCTAATCGTATAGATATATCGGAAGGATATATCTATAATATACAGGGTTGTTCAGAAATAAAAATAAGTTCGAGAAATTTTAGCGTTACGTTCTACGTTAAAAAATATGAAAAAAAAATTCCTATAAAGGTTGGTCCGGAAATGAGCACTAATGGAGCTGCGGCCCTTCGAAGATGGATATATTGAATCGGGAACAAAAAAAGCACCAATAAAATTTTAATGCTGCAGGACGATTCTTCATTTAAAACTAAACAAAAAAGTATTCTTCACCAAAACACCTAAATTTAAAACTTTAAAAAGTAACATTTTTAGTGGCACAAAATGTTACTTTCTCTTAATTGCATTTTTTTTAAACGGTTGTTCCTACAGTGTTACACTATAGGACATTTTTTATGTATTTTTACTGAAGGAATTTATAATTATTACAAAAAATCCAAAAAAAAATATATACATAAAAAAGTTTGGGGCAAAACTGTATTAAGCCTCACATATTTTGTCCGTCTAGGTACGTCTCTGGATAAATTAAGAAAATAAATTAACATAAACTTATTGCACCTATTAATACTAGTATACATGCAAAAGCTCGTCGCTCTAGTTTAAACGGTACAAGAGTTATTAATTAAATACTTTATTTTTATTACAATTTTAAAGAGTCGTAGCTCCCTTAGGACTCATTTCCGGACTAACCTTTCAGGGAAATTTTTTTCATATTTTTTAAAGTAGAATCACCTCTTAAAGCAGGGTATTGCATTTTGGGCTAAACCGCCTGCAACGATAAGACTTTACAAGCTTATAGATAGATATAAAAAAATACTTAGCCACAATTTCAGCCCTTTTTACATCCCGGAACATACTTTAATTAATTATTTTAATTAAGAATTTGACATCTGTCAATGTACGATTTGGCAACATTGCACGAAACTTCAAGTGTCAAATGTCATCTCGTCAAAATAAAAATAACTTTGCACGTTAACTACTACAGTGGGGCCAAAGGAAAGGGTCTGTGTTGTGTATAATATTAAAATATTTTGTTGTGTTTTATTAGTTTTCACGGATTCAACATACTGTAATTCAATGTGTAATTGGGCTGGACTTATGTGACTAGTTTCTTACGTTTCAGTACGATTATGGAGTTATTTTTGAGGTATTTATTCTATAATATAGTTGTGAGCAAACCAGCAGTTTCTACGATAACCCAAAACATGTAGTTCCATGGGACAGTGTTACCCAAGACAAGTAATTTAATGTTAAAACATGTTAAATTAATATTGTAGTGTTTTTATTATACATTCTACCTAAATGTAGGTATTTATGTTGGTTTTTAGATTAACAAAAAATATTGCTTTTTTTCAATATCATATCACATTTAGCGCAAGAATAATGCGATGTTGTCGGGTTTACGATAACAAATAATTCCTGAGTTTTTAATTTGTTTTTTCATTTTGTTCTTTATTAACAAACAACACAGTTTTTTATCATTTCTTTCATCATTTTGCAATTTTTTGAATAAAAGCATATTTTTCTTATATAGCCCAAAACTCCTATTTAAAACGATACCCTTCTTTCTCTAACTTATTTCTGAATAACCCTGTATAGATTCTATATACTCCAAAAAAATGCTTGTACAAAAAATACTGATACACAATTTCTAAAATTATATCCATGAGTTTGCAATATCGAAAAAAAAAGCAATTTTTATCCACGTATTTAGAAAATTTAATCCTGGATGTAAATCCTGTCTCGTCCTGCCTTCGGGATAATAAGAAACATAACGCGATTATCCACGGTCTGAAGATTTCTATTAGCGAAATATCCTGCATCTGCAGGACTATTTTGCAGGAAGGTATAGTTTTTACTTTCCCTGCAGGAAACCATGTTTCGTCAAAATTAAAAAAATCCGTGCTATTTATGCTTCGCGTTTGATGTTATACTCTTCACAGGGAATAGTATATTACGTTTTCTTGATTTTGATAAACTTATGAACTTTTTTCAAAATTGTGAAAAATATTTGTATGAACGAATCAAAGTAATTTTTCCTTAAAATTTAATGTTTATTAGACACTTTCTTCTATTTTCTTATAATTATAATTTGATTCGGTCTAACAAATTACTTTTATTACCGACGGTAAGTTAAAAATAAATTTTTCGGGGACCCCATTTCACCACCTCTTCCAGGATTTTAGCATTCAAAAGAACCCGATCCGGGACCTGGTGAATTGCAAGTAGCTTAATTTGAATGTACTTTAAGACATATATAAAATACAGTTGGGAGCAAGAAATGAAATAAAAATGGTTACCAGCACTTAGACTATTAAAATAATAATAATAATAATAATAATAAATTAAATTATTAAAATTAAATTAAATTAAAAAAAAATGTAAAGTTTCAGGTGATTACAAATAAATTTGAATGCAGTAAAAAATAATATGTCTTAACATGGCAATAACTGGCTCATCCACCTTACTATAAAAATCTTTTAGGAAAAATTTATTTTAATATAAATAATATTAATTTAAACTTTCAATAAAATTTCTTTTGGTAAGTATAACAAAAGATCGTCCAAATCAACAAATAAAATTAATTCACTTTTTCTCTTAGTACCGTCAACCGGGGTGAAACCGATCAGCAGGGGCGAAACCAATCATCACATATATTTTGGTAGTACTGATAGTATACAGCAGTCAGCACGTGGCGAAAGTCGACTAGTTACTTCAGGAAATATCAGTCTTTACGAGAACGGGCACGAAGAAGGTTTATTTTGTCTGTCTGTCGAGATATGTAGGTTGTTTTAGAGGTGATAAGATAATATGTACCTTTTTGATAACAAATACACGTTTTTTTACTAGTTTTTTAACTTTTTTTCTTTATTTAAAAATGAAAAAAAAATTAAAACGAGGATAAATGATCTCGAAGTTGCTAGGGTCAAATATACGTGAAATAAAAATATATATAAAAAAAAACTTTTGTTATTATTTTGACAGTGTTGACAGTTATAAATGCTCGAAACTTCAAGCTTTAACATATATTTTTTTTTAGATTTTTATTTTTGTAAGAAAACCGAAACAGCAAATTTTGACCGGTTTCACCCCCGTTGACGGTAGTGGTACAACATTAAAAAAAGAGTTTTGGAAGGAGACTCTAATTCGAAGTATTCGTATCCTAACGGCTTGTATATATTTGTAAAGGATAAATAATTTCTTAAGTTTCAGGTGATTACAAATAAATTTGAATGCAGTAAAAAATAATATGTCTTAACATGGCAATAACTGGCTCATCCACCTTACTATAAAAATCTTTTAGGAAAAATTTATTTTAATATAAATAATATTAATTTAAACTTTCAATAAAATTTCTTTTGGTAAGTATAACAAAAGATCGTCCAAATCAACAAATAAAATTAATTCACTTTTTCTCTTAGTACCGTCAACCGGGGTGAAACCGATCAGCAGGGGCGAAACCAATCATCACATATATTTTGGTAGTACTGATAGTATACAGCAGTCAGCACGTGGCGAAAGTCGACTAGTTACTTCAGGAAATATCAGTCTTTACGAGAACGGGCACGAAGAAGGTTTATTTTGTCTGTCTGTCGAGATATGTAGGTTGTTTTAGAGGTGATAAGATAATATGTACCTTTTTGATAACAAATACACGTTTTTTTACTAGTTTTTTAACTTTTTTTCTTTATTTAAAAATGAAAAAAAAATTAAAACGAGGATAAATGATCTCGAAGTTGCTAGGGTCAAATATACGTGAAATAAAAATATATATAAAAAAAAACTTTTGTTATTATTTTGACAGTGTTGACAGTTATAAATGCTCGAAACTTCAAGCTTTAACATATATTTTTTTTTAGATTTTTATTTTTGTAAGAAAACCGAAACAGCAAATTTTGACCGGTTTCACCCCCGTTGACGGTAGTGGTACAACATTAAAAAAAGAGTTTTGGAAGGAGACTCTAATTCGAAGTATTCGTATCCTAACGGCTTGTATATATTTGTAAAGGATAAATAATTTCTTGTTGATATCCTCAAGTACCTACTATTAAATTAACTGTTAATTAGGACGAAACTGAGACTGGTGTAAGACTTGCGGTCAAGTGATGTTTACCCTAATTTTCATGGTTTTACTTCCCCTACTTTGACCACGCTTTATCTAATTAATTTGCCAAGATTACTACATAGATTAATTAACAATGTCAGCTGCTAATGAGAAGTTTCAATGCAAACAGGCCATGGTCTCAATGCAGAGTCTCAACAACTTGTTTTGTTTAACATTTCTTAACCTAACTGTTTTGGACACTATGAGTTTAATTAATTCTTGGCTAATTGGTTTCCAAAAACTGCATGTGTACTTTGCGAGAAAGGAGCTTTGTTTTTCGTTGTACAGAGAATAAGTAGCTTCATAGTATCGCCTCAACAAGTTTGTTTACAATCTTACTGTTTTGGACACTCAGTTTAACGAATTCTTGGCCAACAGTCTTCCAAAAAGTACTTCTAAGTACTTTTATAAATCAAATGTGTTGCTTAATTGAACTTTAAGTATCTTACTTAGACTAAAAGGTTAAAACTTGAATTAATAAAAAGTGCTTAGTTTGAATAATAAAGCTTCTTGTATTGCCTCTGCCACCATTGTGCTCCCTAAAAATGTCAAGTATACAGGTATATCAACAAATATTTTTTCTACGATCTAATAGAAAAGTTAACATCTCTACAAAAACAAATGAGGTTTTCTGACCGAAAAATAACCTATTTCTTAGCATTTTACTTTTCTGCTCGTTACCATGACAGCAAGCGCAAAATTGTATTTTGCTCGCTAGAGTGTAGGCAACCGTAAAAAAAATGTTTTGGCGAGTTCCTTATCAAAAAACGTATTTGTTTTTCGATCACTTGTAAGGATGGTTTCTTTTGAGGTATTAAAAGCTGCGTATCATGCCCTATTTGAGTCCAAAGTAAGTTACGGACTGGTGGCCTGGGGAAGTGCCTCCGGCATAAATAGAATCTTTAGCATACAAAGAAGGTTAGTGAGAGTATTGTGCAATTTAAGTTATAGGGAGAATGTTACAGCAAAATTTACCGAACTAAAAATATTAACAGTTCCGTCTTTATTTATTTATGTATCTCTGTGTTATGTTAAAGAAAATCTTACTAATTACTCGGAGCAACTTGACATACATGAAAATAGTACTCGTTTAGCTGAAAATATCAGATTACCAAAATTTAGACTTGAGTGTAGTAAGCTTGGTTTTAACTACTCCGGACCAACTTTTTTTAATAAATTGCCAAAGAAATTTAGTAACCTTCCCCTAAAGCAGTTTAGGATTAAAATTAAAGAGTTTTTAATTGGTAGAGCCTTTAACAGTACGAAAGAATTTTTAGAGTATAAATTTTAAATATTGGCTGTGTATAATATGCATTTTATCTATTTATTTATTTTAGCTTATGTTTTGATTTTCAAATCTATTTTAATATTTTTTTTGTATAATTTGACATGTGTAAACCTAGTATCACGAATAAATTACTATTTTTCACCACCAGCCTAAAAAAAAGCACATCTTTATTACTGTTATTTTCATTGGTAGAAATATTATTTCTCTACCTATGACGTCAGAGATTCTAAAAATAATGAAATTGCACGCTCATCCCGCAATTTGACGCAGGTCAAAAATGTTAAACTTCTCTCACTTGGTAAATAATATACTATTTTCTATTACTATATAAAACAGCTGTCAACTTGAGAGTGTCAAGTATATACTACGGGATATTGTGTTTTGCCATTTTTTTAATATAATAAAATAATATTTATCTTTAATCAAATCTCAATTTCGTATGCTAAATATTTATGTGTTAAATATTTGTTGCTAAGGAATTATGGAGAGTAACTGTGATGAGAGTTTTTCTTCTAAACCACCAGATTTGCAAAAAATTATAAGTGCTGCGACCTTGTAAGGTTATAAATTTATTTATTTATTTTAGATCGTAGAAAAAACCTTGTTTGTATTACGAGCGCAAAGTGTGATTTCTGCTTTCGCGTGATTTCTGATCTCGGCTAGACGTCTCGATCAGCAAATTCCACGCTCAAGCAGAAATCACTAATTTTGCGCTCTTAATACAAAAATAACTATTGGGTTATGTTATTTACGTAGACCAAATTTCAAGTTAATATTTTTTTTAGTTCAAAAGTTAAAAAAGGCATATAACTTTAGGCGCCTTCTTAGAAGAGTTGTAGGATATATTTTTGGACATAGATGTAACTTAAAGTTTCTTTTTTACATAAGTATATAAAATCTCGTTTATAAAGACTAAAATACCTATATAACATAGGTTATGTTGTAGTTACAATATTTTATAGAAACTATACTTCAGCAAAATTTATATATATTCACCTTAGACGTCTACCCTATAAATCGGATGAATAATTTCAGAGGTATAATGGCCTATTTATTAATATTGTCGTGGTAGCACTGTTCGCAATTGTCTGGTGGTTCGCTTGACCCGCTAATGGATTTCTGCAAGCCCAAATGGACTCATTTATTACTGCGACAGAAAAGGTGAAGAAGTGTTTTATTCAAGCTTGATGGGTCATACATTTTTTACTTACCTGTGTCAAAGTCTGCAATAACAAAATCTACGCCGGCCTGTTTATCCATATACGTATGTATAAAAATATAATATTATTTATTAGCAGGCCCTATAAGATGTTACAATATTTTAGTACAATATAGCCACATCCGTTGCGGATGATCCATCAGAGGGGCCGTATTACACATTTTTAAATTTTTAACTGGCGGTTGTTATTAAAAGTTGTCAAATGGTTAAGTGATTTTTTTTTATCCAAATCGGTCAATATGAAGGAGCCATCGATAAATCGTATGTTAAAAGACGTGAAACTGTTCTTAAGTTTTTTGTCTTTCTGTCAAAAAAAATTTAATAAATAGTTTTTTATAATACAAGGGCAAAAAGTTAAGTTTTTCTATTGAGTAGGTTTAGTAGGTAATAAACCTACGAAATCGAAATCTAACTTTTTGCCCGTGTATTATACAATATTTTTTATTCGATTGTTACTAATTATAATACATTATTAAAATATACTTAATTTTAAATTGCAAAGAATATTTCTTTTTTTTTAACTCAGTTGGTAGTGCATGTTAAAGAATAATCATATTGATCATATCTTGGTGTGTAAAAATCATCATAAAATTACTGCCTTATTACTTATCTAGTTATCTATGAAAAATTGCTATCCAATGAAATCACGAAAAAAACAACTGAATCGTTTCTTTTGCGTGTGGTTTCATTTTCAAATTAAAAAAGCTATAGCTTGGTGATTAACTTCTGTTAAAATGTATCCGTTATAAAAATAATAATACTTGTTAAACCATTCTATGTATATTATAAATATTGAAATTGATTTTACAATTGAAATTTGGTGTTTTTAATTTATTTTAGTGGATAAATACAGATTAATCAGTTAACATATATTTTGGGGTTATGTTATAGATTTTTTTTTGTATGAAATGATTATAATAACTGTATCTGGTCAAAAAGAACAGATAGTTCAAGACCAAAAGTGATTAAAAGGTCATAAACCTTTATAAATATTGCAGTAAAGGTAAAGCGTCTTCTTTTAAAAAGCTTAAAAAAACAAGTCTTAGTTAGCGGGGAAAAAAACTTTTTGGCCCTAGGGCCACAAAGTTCAACTTTTCGACCGTAAAACAAGAGCAAAAAGTGTCGCTTTTGGAAACAATCGAATAAAAAATCCGTATTTACACCTAAAAAATGGGTCAATTTGTATATTTTGCTGCTCCTTTGAAACTTCATTTTATAACCCTTTTAAATAACTGATCTGACTAGATAAGGTGTAAAACATCAAAAAATAGTTTTTTTATTAAACAATAGTTTTTATTTTGGGAAATAGGGCTTTGATTCTGACTAAAATTGTTTCATAATTTTGCTGTGACGTTTCGGCGATGGATTTTTGTTGTTTTCAAACAGTGAATTAAAGCCAAAGATTAGTTATTGTTACTAATAGTAAACCCTCACATAAACAAAACATTATTTAAACAAATAAATAGTTAAAACATAAAATTAAGACAGTGTACTTTTCTTTACGCAGCAACCAACTCTTTAATTCTCTTTTTAAAAATGCCGAAAAGTCCATCGTTGAAACGTCACAGCAAAATTAGAAAACAATTTTAGTCAGAACCAAAGCCCTACCCCAAAATTGAAATTATACAAATCGCGAAAAAACCTACAATTGATTATAATGAAGTTTATAAAAGTGTACGTGTTCAACTGTCCATCTAAACAACTGAATTCATAGACCTATCATCTAATGAAGGAAAACAAGACTGTCTAAATGATATAATAATTTGATAGATTAGATTCATTACTAAATGCATTATAGTAGTTGAAAGCCATTTCCTATACAACTAATATAATGCAAGGGCCAATCAATATCAGGGGCGGATTTATTTCACTTTAAGGGGGGGGGGCATCTATAGGGAAAAAAATTGCGCCTTCGCCAAAAATATAACTTTGAAGATATTTATATGCTAATATATCTCGCTGGGGGGGGGCATGGCCCCCATGGCCCCCCCTAAATCCGCCCATGATCAATATACACGGATACACTTTTTTAGTAAATATTATAGTGTAGTGGCCGAGGTAGTGGCGTAGTATTAATTAGTAATTTCGGGTGGTGAGGTCAGACTAGTTGGTCTTTTTCCCTTACCCCGGTGATACTATTTTTCTGCTCCAACAAGGATTTTCGTTGTTATACCCCGGGACCGACAGTTTAACGGGGAATCCGAACCTCGATTTTCGAAATTCTAAGGCTAATCTGGCGACATTTGATTCTCTGATTTGGCTGCCTTGACACACGACTAGAAATGTACACCTTGTCTGCGTCATTTGAGGATTTTTATTCGCTGCGAAATTGTATCCTTTTCTTATACCTTATCTTATCTTCTTATCATATGGGTAGATCTTATTTACACGAACTGTATGTAGTTTCGGAGCTATAGTCGTCCAAACTTCTCAGATTTTTGTGTTATTAAATTTAAAATTTTAGCCGCTTATCTGTTTAAATGCGATAATATCATTAGCAGTATGATTCTACTTATTTGAGCCCTAAAATAAAGGGAATTTATAGTTCTGACTAAATAGTATTCTATATAAGACACTAGAGTAGGTTTAAAATGTAACACAGGATCACGTAGAATAAAGCCGTTTCAGCAGGATTACTTTCAGCAGGATTAGATACTCCACACCGGAATTTTGGGATTGGCCTAGTCCTGAAATTGTCAAATATAACCGGATATATGCCTACTACACTGCCAAAAATAAATACCTGGGAAAAAAAGGTTTATATATTTGAAATATGATCGGATCTCTGTATATCCAAATTTCATGTCCAAGAATATATCAAGAGATCCAATCATATATGCTTATATATAAGCAGTTATATATCAAGTGATCCAATCATATCTCGTCATATATGAGCTGATATGCTTATATATAAGCAGATATAATCTATTTGTACAAGTGATTAGATATAAAAATATATGTGCATATATCAAGAGATCCGATCATATCTCTTCATATATGAGCAGTTATGCTTATATATAAGCAGTTATATATTAATAGATCCAATCATATCTCGTCATATATGAGCAGATATGCTTATATATAAGCAGATATAATCTATTTATACAACTGAGATATGATTGGATCTCTTGATATATAACTGCTTATATATAAGCATATATGATTGGATCTCTTGATATATTCTTGGACATGAAATTTTTTTTTTCCCGGGTATGTAATTACAAATGATTCTGCAATATAATTCAATGCAAATACATGTAAAATTTACTAGATTTTACATGTAATTTTACAATTTTACATGTAATTTTACAATTTTACAGGTAATTTTACAATTTTACAGGTAATTTTACAATTTTACAGGTAATTTTACAATTTTATATACAAATTACATGTAAAATTACATGTAAAATCTATTAAATTTTACAGAGTTCACTGTAAAAAATAAATATGTAAATTTACATGCAGAATCATAAGTAATGTGTTGCCATGCAGAGATAAGTAAGTTACGGGATTTTACATGTAATTTTACGACTTTTTATGAATATGACATCTAAATAACATGTAATATTTATATAAAATTGTAAAATTACGATTTTATATGAATATTACATCTAAATTACACGTAATATTTATATAAAGTTGTAAAATCTCGTAAATTTTACTTGTACCTGCATGGAAACACACTACCTATGATTATTTTTATTTTTTATAGTGTAGTTCCATTTCTTAAGTAATAACACTAGTTTACAAATTTCAACTGTTTTTACTTTCTTTTATAAGAAAGAATTGTAATCAACCTATTTTTTAATTGTTAAAAATGATCCTGAACAGATTTTTATCCGAACAAGTAATTCTTCTGGTTAGTGCTAGCGTAGCGCTAGAATAGTATTATACGGTAGTTTCGAATTTCCCAAAATCGCCAAAAAACATCATAGACAAAAAATTCTTGGATACAAAATTTGTATTAATGTGCTTCATGAAAAAATAAAAAAAATTCCGTCTGTCCGTCCGTTTCTGTTCGGTGTCACGATTTTTGTGAACACGATAACTCAAGAACTAATAATCCGATCGACTTGAAAATTTTAGGAAAAATCAATTTCTACGAGGGGAAGATCCCTATTGTTTTGAAACTAAACCCCCCAAAAACAAAAACTTATGGGGGGTTAAACTTTTAAAAAAATCTAAAAAATACAACAGAAAATTCCGATTAACGTAACTTTTTTAGGAAAAATAATTTTATTACAAGGATAAATTTTACCAATTCTAAAAGTAATCCCATTAAAAGAAAAAAAGGTTATGGGAGGTTAAACTTTAAATAAATCAAAAAAGCTGAAAGAAATTTTCGATTAACGTAACTTTTTCAGGAAAAAATACTTTTATTTTACACTTGGATAATCCGAAACTTTTGGGCACATTTGCCACATTTTTAAGGAAACATTATATCTAAAAATCTTTGACTTAATGACACCAAGCAACAAAAGTGCCGCAGGATTTTTTTTTTTTCAAAAATCACACAGCATAATGATAACGTTGTTTAAATTGTTGCATTTCATAGTAATTATCTTACAAATTATGGTCACGGTAACTTACTATTGGTAAGGTTGCAGGGCACGTCTGATGTTTTTTTGTCAAGTCATTTTATTTTTAACAGTGCAGTATACTGCAGTATTTATTTTAATGTTGCAAAAATCTTGATTAAAAACGTTCTATTTTAACCAAATCTTGCTGCTTATTTTGCAAACGTGACTTTTTATTGTTCTTGAATTTCTTGGAGAACAACAGTGGTTTATAGGAGCCCTGGGACCCTGGGAGTAATGTTAGGCCTACTTTTGATTAATTTTATGAGTGTGGAAAACGTTTTACTTTATTTAAAGTAATCTAACTTAAAATACGAGTACTTTTTTCTTTGTCTCTTTGCCTCATTATGGTTTATATATGTTAGGTTAATTAAAAAAATGTTTAACATTAAGATAAAACGAAATGACAACGGACAATTTAAATGCTCTTATTTTAAAATTTTAATTTTTTAGGTTTAATGTAGTTTTAAAAGTCTTTATAATAATATGAAATATAATGCTATATGCGAATATTAAAGATAATATGGCCAGATTGAGTTACAAATGAGAGCGCGTTGGTGAGAATTGAGGAAAATCTTATCATATGGTACTTATTTTTAGTAATTATCTCTGTGTGTATTACGTAACGCGATTTTTGGACAATTTATGCACCCCTCCATGTAACGAACATTAATGTTCACGTAACGCTGGTGCTAACTTCCCCTACCCTCAGATGCGTTACGTAATACGCGAATAAACCCCTGGATTAGAACTGCAGTCAGGGCCGTAACCAGAAAAAATCTAGGGGGGCTCAGCCCCCAGTGTGGTACGAAATAAGCCCCTTCACCATTTTTTATAATTTGCAATATTTTAATGTTCTATAAATTTTAACCATTTTTAAACAAAAGTTTTTAAGTCAATTTCTTTGGTTTATTTTTTTCCAAATGTTTTTAATTGGGTATATATATATTCTATTTTGTTCAAGCCATTACGAGGTATAAACATCATGTATTTAGCGCCGCAGGCGAAACTTTTTGAAAATCTTAATGTTTTGCATTTTTCAGATATCTAACAATTTGCATATAAGTACAAATTATTTTATAAAATCTATTAATTGATACTGTGACACATTATTGGCAAACAAGTTAAGCGTCTCAGGTGAAAAAATTGCAATTTTTCAAGTTCAAGCATTTTACAAACACCTCAGAATAAAAAAACATATATACAAATTTAAGGGTTTTTCCTACATTCCAATTTAAAAAATATTTTGTTTTTAAACATTTTTTTTATATAGAAAGAAAAAAGATATTGTTAAATTTTGTAGGTATGTTTACTTATATTTAAAGAATACAAAAAAAAATAGATTTTTAAAGTGCCATTTTTTTGCCATAAACGGTGATCGCCATGGTTCCGGCTGTTTGATCGACTGAAAAAAAAACCGGACATTATTCAGTATTGAAGTCGCTATAGCCCTATCTAGAAGAATTTTTTTTGGCTAAAAAATAACAAAATGGCGGACGTTTTTCAAAAAAATTTAAATAATTTTCAAGAAAAACGATTTTATGGCAAAAAAGGCACTAAAAATCTAAAAAAAAAATTATTCTTTAAATTAAAATAAACATACCTAAAAAACTTCTCAATTATATATTTTTTCTTTCTATATAAATTTTTTTTTTTTAAAATTTGAAGGTAGAACTAGCTAGAGAAAATTTTAACGCATATTTATAACCGCAGACGATTTTTTAGAAATCTAAAGGATTCAAATTTCTCAGACACAGGTATGCAAATGATGATATCACCTTATTGCGAAATCAGTTTAGCGCTGCAGGCGACATTTTTTAGAATTTTCCAGGACACTATTTTATAAAACTTTTTAATTAGAATTTTTCGCTAACGCCCCGCGGCGCGGAGACATTCCCCTAGATTTTTTATCATATAAGGTTAAAAGTGCATAGGGGTGATTCTGTGCCAAATAGGACCCAAGGAAAACTTTGACTTCTTTGATTTGCCCTATTTTTGGCTCAAGTGTGCTATGTTTGTCCAAAAAGAACCTGATTTTTTTTCAGATTTTTTTGACATTTATTTTTGGAGTTATGGCCTTTTAAAGATGACAAAAATGCACAACTTTTCTAAAACGTATAATTTTTAAACGGCTGTATCTCTATAACGGTAAGATATAGAGACTTCCGACAAAGTGTATTTTAAATTTTGTTAGTTGGAAGTTATTTTGATAATAAAGTAAATTTAAGTTTGGTGATTTTGGTGACAGTCACCAAAGTAACCAATTTTTGTTGACTTTTTACTCAAAATACGCCATCTTCGATTTTCTTTTTTTTAATATATGTTAAACTACAGACATTTCTCTAACAGTTTCCCAAATTTCAAAATGGGACCGCCCTATATTCGTCTTTCTGGTAAATTTTTAAAAATATAGTAGCAACTCAATTTTTTATTTATTGGTAATATTATGACCACAGTTTGATGTAGGTTGTATGTTAACTTTACCTCAATCAAATTTAAACTAAAATTAACTTTTTTGCAAACGGAATTATAAGTTAATTGATTATTTTTTTTAATATAACTAGCCAAGACACCCGTTTTTCGCATTTTTAATAAATTAGGCAAGGTATTATTTTTACATTTTACAGAATGTTTTAGACATTCATAATATTCTATAGTTTGTTTAAATAAGCAATTAATTATAACTAGCCATATTTTGTAAAGCCTACTATGTTTACTAAACATTGTTTAATGTCAAAAGAATCCAAAAAAGGCAAATTCTTATTAAACATGCATAGCATACGTACGTATGCTATATAAGCCAAAAATCAGACAAATCGAAGAAGTATGTGTTTAAAATTGAATATTTTGTGTTTCATTTACCATGGAATGAGCCCAAACGTTTTCAGCTGGAATTGTTTTTGGTAAATGTTGAGGTGGAGAAAGGGGGTCAAAAAAATCCTAGCCGAATTGTTTAAATAAGGAACCTATATTTAAAATTTGAAGTCTTTAGCTCAAAGCTTTCTCAAGTTATAGTGATCAAAAATTTTCTTGGATAGACAGATATACAGATTGACCGACACACAGATTTCTATTGGTAAACTATTGTTTTTCGTATATTAAACTACGAGAAAATAAAAAAAAAATAAAAATAATTGCTAGCGCAGTAGAAGAAAGTAAAATTTAAATTAGATTTCCCATGCGAAGATTGGGTATCACAGCTAGTACATATGTATATAAACTCAATTTAAGGTTTTCTAAAACATATTATGTAAGTATCTTATTATTGCATTAAAAAAACTGATGTTTGATTAATTTCTAAAACTAAATTCCCGTGCGAATAACGGGTCCACTGCTAGTATATATGTATATCAGATGAAGTAAAAAATGTTGCAGATAAATATAAAATAGTTATTAAATATATCAGCATTTCCATTTCAAAAATACAGGGTAGTATTATTAAACTCTGAGTTAAAAAGTGGTTGGGAAATGAAATTTTGACTGACATTTATATCTTTAATATTTTGCCCAAGGCAATCCCATGATCGTCTCATTATGAATTTTGGCACATGGTTAGAGAAAGATCTACAGATTATTATATCTTTTTATTAAAAAAATCAAAGATGGCGTATTCTGAGATAATCGTCACCAAACATTGGCGACTTTGGTGACCATCACCAAAATCACTAAATTTTACATCTTTAAAAATTATTAAAACACAACAAAATGGCTTTAAAATATGTATTTTTTTAAATCTGTATCTTTTAGCGTTACTGAGATAGAGCTGTTTAAAAACAGGCTGTTTTAGTGACTTTTGCAATTTTGGCCAATTTCAAAAGGCCGTAACTCCATAAATAATGGCCAAAAAAATCTGAAAATTATATAATTTCTTATTAAGCATACGTAGAGCAAGTATACCAAAAATGATTAAAATCGAAGAAGTCGATGTCCAAAATTGCCCTTTTAGGGTCCTATTTGGCGTGGAATGAGCCATAGGTAGGTGGCTTAAAAGACGCCAGAGGGAGTTCAACGAAAACGCTAGGGGGAGGCTTTAACCAAGGCCAAGGGGGCTTGGCCCCTTTCGCCCCCTAGTTACGGCCCTGACTACAGCTTTTTAATGAAAAAATTATCTCTGTGTAAATATCTGTGCAATAAATTTAAAGTTATTTAATGTGCCTTTCATTTTAACAAAATCCCAGCCGTTTTTAGAATGAAAGTTTGTCTGTACAATGAAAATAAACTTTAAAAAAAGGGATAATATTATGGTAAAAGCATGCAAAGTAAGGAAAGCTTACAGAACTTATTATTATGCATCTTCTAAGGTGGAAAATGTCTAAAACTATACATATATTAAAGTAACATTATGCCCGTATATTTTTTTCCGTATAGAAGGATATTTTATCCTTTCTACGCTTAAGTTTTTTTTTCTTTGCGCTTAAAGATATCTTATATGTAAATATTTAAACATAAGTTAAAATTATTAAGGCACTATTCTTTTTTTTTTCAGTCCTTTCTTAAAGTTTTAAGTTTGCACAAAAACTTCTTTAGAATGTATTTAAATATATAAACAGCCTGAAAGTCTATATTGCGTTTCTACACTTTGTTTATTATGATATTCAGATTTATGTCTAATATATGAAAAAAATATATAAGAAATAAATTTTTTAGAAGGCCATGCTTAGAAAATAAATAAATTTGTTTGGTATATTCTTTTAAATAAAGTAAAACAAAAGACTTCTCAATCCCGAAATAGTATATTCTATAACTAGTATGGAATAGACAATATTTCGCGCGAGCGGAAAGTTTGTCATACAAGCCGCCAGGCGAGTATGACGGTCCCGCAAGCGCGAAATGACTATTCCATACGTGTTGTAGACTATACTTTTTCTTCGACTGCAATTATGAAACACTGTATGGCTTTAAACTGCGGACAAGGTTAAAAACAATGTTTTTTATGCAACAAAACACATATTTTTAAATAAAGCAATTACTGTTATTTAATAATTTTATCAAATCAGTACTTAAAAAAGATTTTTATTTAATTTTAGCACATATTTAGTAATTATAATGCAAAAATTGAAGGTTATGTCAGATTGTTGTGACAGATATCAGGTTTAAATATTTAACAATAGATGAAGCAGTTTTAATTTTTTGAACTAAATTGATAAAAAACTGGTAAAATATTAAGAAAAACTAATAAACTTTATGTAATTTTAATGCAAAACTTTAAATTGCATTAAATTATCCAGTATTTCATGGTAAAATATATATATATTTGCTAATTTTACTACAGTTTTCTTTAATTTTATAAACAAGAGATGGCACTACATGTGCTCATTCTAACACTTGATACGGAATATTAATACCGAATCTATGGATACATTCTGTGTTTGAAAAGTGTGTGTATTTGCTTACATTCTAAAGCAGTCGTTTGGACTTGAAATTTTCAGAAAAAAATTAAGTTCTATGTAGGGAAGATCCATATTAAAAGTAATCCCCCCAAAAACAAAACAGTTATAAAACTTAAAAAAAATAGAAAAAAGCTGAAAAAAAAATCCGATTTACGTAACTTTTTCAGGAAAAATTACTTTTATTATAAGGATCAATCGGGATTAATTCTATTAATTTTGAGAGTTATCCCTTCAAAAATAAAAAAAGTTATGGAAGGATTATGGGAGGATAAAGTTTTTAAAAAATGAAAAAATTATTTTTTCTCAAGTATTTAAGAAAACGCAATATACCATTTACTGTGAATAGTATACCATGGAATGCGTATCATTACATATCTTTACGCATTGCTACTCTCAAAAAAGTTATTTTCTCTATGTTGCTTATTCGGTATATTCTTTATCAAAACACAACACGTGTATAAAACTTTGATATGGAAGAATTATAAAAAAAAATGTTTTTGTGTATGTAAAAAACATTCGGGCATGTTTCCAAGAAATACTTGATTTGAACCCTAAACCCAAACCAGGAGCATGCACGAATATTACAATCATTTTTAGTCCAATTTATATTAAAATCTTTTAGGTCATTCCATATAGCACACAATATCCCCGGGATATCCTCTTAATGTCGCATGTCCCGGGACATTAGTCGTATATCCCAAAGATATCCCGAAAAGTATGTACTGAGGATATACTGCCCGTATATCCCCAGGATGAACGGTATGTCCTTCGTACATCCCAAGGATCTTCCTGGGATACGATGGGTTTTCCTTCATTATTTTAAATTTACCGCGTTTTTCGTGATTTTAGTGGCGGAGGTTATTGTCGGTGTTTGTGGTCTGTTTATGTTTGGTTTTTCCCACAGTTATTATTAAGTATTGATATTGTGTTTTCCTCTGCTGGACAATTTCGTGAGTATTACACCTCCCTGAGAGAAAAAGGAAATATATTTCGTAGATAAGTAAGTTACTAATTATGTACAAAATTTAATGTTTGGTTTGGATATTTAACCAACATTAAATGTTCCCGACAAAATTGGCCATTAAATAGTATTGCTTTTATTATTTTTTGTGAAACTATTAGCTTAAATTTAAATAACTTGCACCTAGGTGCAAGCTGCTAATAACAATATTTCACAAAAAAAAATATAATAAAAGCAATACTATTTGATAGCAAATTTGTCGGGGACAGGTGTACATAATTAGTAGCTATCTGTAGCACAGACGTAAAGTATATCGTCAGAATATACCTTCGGAATATCCTTGGGATATACGGTTCGGAAGTCGCTCGGCTTCCAGTTTAGTAACAAATTATATCCTGAGAATGTCCTACGGATATCTGTAGACGAAATCGTATATCCTGTGGATGTCGGAAATCCCAAAACGCATATTCTGGGGATATCCATTGTATAAACCTGATATTTGGGTTTCTACAAACGGATTCGGATTCATCAAGTTAATATTTAAAATAATCATATTGTCAGTGACAATGAGTGACAATTTGTCTTGTATTGTACGTCCAAATATAATCTCGACAAAATGTTGCTGATCTTTGTTATTTCTCTGTGCGGTTATTGTCTTAAATCTGTTGCAAAGATAAAAGATAACCGAAAACAATTTTTCTAAGCAATATCTCTTATTTTCAGTATAGCGATTCTGTAATAAAATTCTTAAAAGGTAATTGCTACAAGCAATAATAAAACCACTTTAGAAAACCGTTTGCAGTGCAATGAACCGGTGTGCCGATGGAAAAATGCATCCTTTAATATTGAGATGTTCCACACGGAGAGGGACTAAATGCAAGAAGGATGTTACTTCAGATTTTATCATAAATTTATAGAGTTTAAAATTATGAATATTTTAATATATGAAAATCGGTTATGATTTTAGGGGGCGCGTCCGGGCACCTTGGTTTTAATTATATGCCTTTCGTTATCGCTTATAAATTGGGCATTTTTTAAGAGAGAGCCATTATCTTTTTGTATTTCCTAAAGTTTAGAGTTCTACAGTTATAATGCAAAGCACAAAATCCAGTGTCGGAGTAAGGGGGGGCGGACAGGGGTGATAACAACTCGTAAGCAGACCATTTTTTCACTTTTTTTCGTTTTTCTTAGTATTTTACCATGGTAAAAAATGTATTTTACTGTTAAATTTCTACAATTGCTTTATTAACGGCTTTTAACAAAAAATGAAAGGCATAACATGCTTTATAATAAAGCACAAATATATTTTTTTCCTTAAATAAAAAATACATAAATTTAAAAAAATCTTCCGGACGCGTCATGTAAAAAAATAGAAATTTGTGGAAAAAAATCAGATTTTATTTCTTTTGTATATTTTTAGGTTTTAAACTATTAAATAAACCTAAACAATAGAACACTACTAAAATATTTAAAAGGTCACTTAATTTTTGGCGAAATTAGGCATACATTTATTTTTTTAACAGCCTAATTTGACAGTTAAAAAAAAACTTTTATTTTAAATTATGTAACTTTTTATACTGAATTTGAATCTGAATAAAAAACACCCCCATTTCATTAAATTTTTGTAAGTTACCCTCTCTCCCGTCTAAGGGTGTGGATGAAAAAAAAATCTGCGTTGATAAAAGGGTGTCCCCCTTGATATTGAATCTTACTACCAAATTTGAAAAACCTATATGTTACGGTTTCTAAGATATTGATTTGTAACAGTTTAAATGACCCGGTATGAAATGTGCCACTTAAATTTGATTTTTTACGGAAGGTAGCATACATTTTCAAAAAAATGTATTGAAATCATTTAGAGGACACTATAAGGTTTATAAATATTCAACAGTCGACGCTTTATGAATTTTTTCCGTTTTTTTTTTTGATATTTTTTACCTGTGTGAGACGGACAGATACAGCGTCGTTTTTAGCATCCAATTTTTTCACATTTTCTCAATCTTTCGTGACCTTCTAAACCTGAAATTCGGTCGATTTGAATAACGCGTGTTACTAACCGTAAATAAAGAAACCTAATAAATAAAAAAATCCTTTCAAATAAATCAATTTTCAAGATATGTATATACAGGGTGATCAGTCGCTGACATGCCAAATTTTAAGAGCTGATTTTACATCCAAAAATATGAAAAAATGTTCTTTTAAAGGTTGATCTGGAAATAAGCTCCCTTAGGGCCCCTACGGCTTTTCGAAGATGAACATTTAAATAAGAAATAAAAAAGCATCAATAAATTTTAATGCTGCAGGGCGATTCTTTAAAAGTAAGCAAAAATTATTCTTCACCAAAAACCTTAATATTAAAGGAGTAATGGCCTTTTAAAAAGTAACATTTTTAGTGGTACAATATGTTACTTCCTCTGAATTGGTTGGTCCTACAGTGTTACACTTATGACATTTTTTATGTATTTATTTATTTTACTCAAGGAATTTATATTTTTTATAAAAAATCCAAAAAAGTGCACATAAAAAAGTTTGGGACAAAGTGTGTTAAGCCTCACATATTTTGTCCGTCTAGGCATTCCTCTGGACAGATTCAAAAAATCAAATTAACATAAACTAATTGCTCTTACTAATACTAGTATACGCACAAAACCTCGTCGGTCTAGCTTAAAGGGTACCAAAGTTAATAACTAAAAACCTTATTTTTAGTACAATTTTAGAGAGTCGAATCTTACTTAGGGCTCATTTCCGGACCAACTCTTATATAATTTTTTTTCATATTTTTGTACCTTTTTGCGGAAGTGTTTTAGCCTGTTTTTCTAAAACCTGTAACTTTGATTGGAATTGATAAAATGTAACGTATAAGTGCTCAAAATTTTTTTCTGGTCATGAGCTTGTGCAAAAAGCAAGATTTATTGTTCTAAAAGCTAAATGTCCCCTTAAACAAAAGGTTAATTAAGAGTCCAAACCCCCTTATTTTTGCATAACGCACGTACGAGGAAAAGATTAATTGTTTATTATTTTAGTAAGTAGTTAATATTGTTACTTATGTAAATAAAATTCATTGGTTATTTTCAAGTGATTGTAAAGTCGTAGACAAAACTACCCCTATAGAAGGGGTGTAATCAACCCCTTTAAAGTGGTTAAAAAAAAATTCAAAAAATATTTCTCTTTGTGGGGGTAGATTTTCATCAAATTCAAGCGTGATACACCTTTACGTGTTTTTTATGTTTCATATTACAGAAAAAAGTGTTGTTTAAATTGATAGAAATGTTTTTTTAATTTTTTTTATTTTTTAACCCCTTTAAAGGGGTTGATTACACCCCTTCTATAGGGGTAGTTTTATCTACGACTTTCCAATCACTTGAAAATAATCAATGAATGTTATTTACATAAGTATCTTTGTTTAAGAGGATTTTTAGCTTCTAGAAGAATAAATCTTGCTTTTTGCACAATTTCATAACTAGCCAAAAATTTTGAGCACTTATACACTGATAAAACAGTTTATTTGTGTCATCTAAATATTTGTTTGGATATAGCCAATTAAATTATTTGGTTCTAACAAATAAATTTTATTTCTGTCAAATAAACTATTTTGTTCCCATTAATAAATCATTTTGAAATTAAAATATTTGTTTACATGAACTAAGTATTTATTTGACTCAAATAAAATTTTTTAATCACAACCCAATAATTTAATTGGCCATATCCAAATAAATCCTTTTTATCAGTGTACGTTAAATTTTTCCAATTCCAATCGAAGATACAGGTGTTTGAAAAACAGCCTAACTGTTAACTCTTTGGCATGCCAGTTATTGATCACCCTGTATATGTTATATATTACAATTCTCATTTATAAAAGATGTAACATTCCCAGGTAGCAAGGGATGTTATATTACAAGAAATTAACATCACTTTTGGGTGTATTTTTAAACTAAATCATAACATCACATAATATTGAAAAATAACATGTATTTAACATCACATTTGCAACGTAACACGTGTGACGTGACAACCATGTTATTTAATAACAAATATTTAGCAACGCTGTGAATATATGGCATGTCACATGTTAACGTGGCTTTCACGTGAATGTCATGTTATTTTGCTTCTCACCGACGTTCGAAGCAAAAAATCGATATAAGATGATGTTGATGGAGTAAATTATTATAAGGAAATTGTATACACATTATACGATTTCCAATGGATAGGGGGCTCTGCCGGGCTTCTCAAGACCACGGACACGGATTAAAGGAATATATTCTCCGCTTAATCTGCAATTTCGTATTTAGAATCTATCTGTTTCTATCTGTGATTGTTTCAATTACTGATTGATTTTAAATCCGATTTTTTTTATAGGGTTATAGCGTTTTTAATGGTTTTATTTAGAAAAAGCTAATATCCTAGGATATTATTTAAATATTAAAATACCAGTAACGGCATCCATAAGATATTGTATTTAACAGGAATGTGGATTTATGATGTCACAAACACGTTATTTTCGGGATGTCATTGTGTGATGTTATTAGGGGAGGACTTAGGACATCCCCACCATGCTACATTCTTGTTAAATGAGACTACAATCTTAACATCACATGTCACATATTAACGTGGCTTTCACGTGAATGTCATGTTATTTTGCTACCTGGGTTCTATCTACTGCGTAAAATGTAAGTGGAAAAAAGCCCTAAAATTTTATATTTTAAATAAAATATTTCACAGGACAGAAATTTTTAATTTTAAACAAAATTATAAAAATATTAATTTATTATTCCATCAATCTATTTTCTAATCATAGTACAGAGTGATATTGGTAGACTGACAGTTTCGGGCTGCTGGCCCTCTTCAGTACCAAGAGTCAACTCTGCACGCTGATTAAGAAAACGTTTTTAGACTTTACTCGCAAAAGGAATATAGCCATTAGATTGATGTAGGCTTGTGCGCCATCTATTGCTAGATGTAGACAACTACTCATACCTCTCCTAGTCTGGAGACTTTGAATGGTAGCAAGTTGAAGACTTGTGTGTCTCAAGCACATAGTACCACTAACGAGTGGTTAGGCGTAGAATTATTAAGGACAGAAATTTTTAATTTTAAACAAAATTATAAAAATATTAATTTATTATTCCATCAATCTATTTTCTAATCATCGTACAGAGTGATATTGGTAGACTGACAGTTTCGGGCTGCTGGCCCTCTTCAGTATCAAAAGTCAACTCTGCACGCTGATTAAGAAAACGTTTTTAGACTTTACTCGCAAAAGGAATATAGCCATTAGATTGATGTAGACTTGTGCGCCATCTATTTCTAGATGTAGACAACTACTCATACCTCTCCTTATCTGGAGACTTTGAATGGTAGCAAGTTGAAGACTTGTGTGTCTCAAGCACATAGTACCACTAACGGGTGGTTAGACGTAAAATTAGTAAGGACAGAAATTTTGAATTTTAATTACTAATTTTACGTCTAACCACCCGTTAGTGGTACTATGTGCTTGAGACACACAAGTCTTCAACTTGCTACCATTCAAAGTCTCCAGATAAGGAGAGGTATCAGTAGTTGTCTACATCTAGAAATAGATGGCGCACAAGTCTACATCAATCTAATGGCTATATTCCTTTTGCGAGTAAAGTCTAAAAACGTTTTCTTAATCAGCGTGCAGAGTTGACTCTTGGTACTGAAGAGGGCCAGCAGCCCGAAACTGTCAGTCTACCAATATCACTCTGTACGATGATTAGAAAATAGATTGATGGAATAATAAATAAAATATTTCACATTCCATATTTCCCGAAAAACGAATTTAAACCTTAAGGTACCTTATCGCGGGAACAACACAATTGAACTTTAACATTGTTTCTCGATAGATATTTTATGTAACATCTCTGAAGTAGATGAAGCTATAAATTGTGCTTTCCTCTGTAAAATATGTAATAGAGCATGAAAAGTCAGACCAAAAGAAAATATGTGAAAACGACGGTATTATGGTTACAGGAAGGATAAATCCTTTAGGTTACTGTAAAACTGTTGTCCTTAGAACTTTAAACTGATAGGAAATTGGTTGGGCCTGTATAAACGTAAAGAAAAAACATTAAGACAATAAATGATTTTCAACGAGTCAAAAAAAAATAGCATTTATGAAATAAAAGAATGCTATTTTTTCTACGACTTTAGAATGTAAGCAAGTACACACACTTTTAAAACACAGAATGAATCCATTCTAGCTCTACATACGGTATGAATATTCCGTATTCCGTATTCCGCACATGTAGTGCCATCTCTTGTTTATAAAAGTAAAGAAAACTGTAGCAAAATTAGCAAAAATAAAAATATCTTACAATGAAATATTGAATAATTTAATGCGATTTAAAGTTTTGCGTTAAAATTACATAAAGTTTATTAGTTTTTCTTAATATTTGACCAGTTTTTTATCAATTTAAATCAAAAAATTAAAACTGCTCCATCTATTGTTAAATGTTTAAACCTGATATCTGTCACAACAATCTGACATAACCTTCAATTTTTGCATTATAATTTGTAAATATGTGCTAAAATTAAATAAAAATCTTTTTTTAAGTACTGATTTGATAAAATTATTAAATAACATTAATTGCTTTATTTAAAAATATGTGTTTTGTTGCATTTACAATGTCGAGTCCAAAAAACATTGTTTTTAACCTTGTCCGCAGTTTAAAGCCATACAGTGTTTCATATTTGCAGTCGAAGAAAAAGTCTACAACAAGTATGGAATAGTCATTTCGCTCGCGCGGAATATTGTCTATTCCATACTAGTTATAGAATATACTATTTCTGGTTCACAGGGCTTTGAACTTTTTCTAAAGAAGTTCATCATGTCATGTGAAGGTAAATTGAAAAGCTATTCCTATTTATCTCAAAAATACGACATGGCAGATTTTTTTTGAATGTAGGAATCATAGAAAAAAAATGTTCAGGGTAGCGATTCACATACCATGTGATATGATGTGATGTTATCAAAAGTATATAAGAAAACATAAAACAAACTGGAATTTAAAACTTTTAACTAGTGAAATTAGTAGATAATTAAATTAGTGGCGACTGGATTTAAATAATTGAAAAAAACTCTGTTCGTTGTAAAAAATTACAATGTATTCTACGTAATCTGGGACAGGTCTCATCCAAATTTCTACCTATGAAGATACGAAGGAAGTTCTAGAGTATGTCATCATTATCTTACCTTTCCAATTATAGATCAATTTATTGGGAATCACTGGAAGATTTGAAAATATCTCCCACTATAGGTTTGTTTTAGTTCTCGAAAATCTTGGTTAAGAACTGATTCGCAGCCGGACCAGTTCAGAACCGTAATTTTCCAGAACCAAAACAAACCTTATATGTCAACGATTGTATTAAAATATTCATCCAAGATATATCTACATTTAACTACTTGCAGCTATAAATGCAGCTTAAATTGTATTTCTACACTTTATTGATAGCTAGCTTTACATGCATATAAGCGTATAAGCTCTGTTATCTATACGCGAGTTTGTGAATAAACAATGAAGCTATTAAACAATGAATACTAGTGCTGTGTTAAGCTACAAAGACGCAAATTACACTGAGAAAACAATTTATATATATATATATATATATATATATATATATATATATATATATATATATATATATATATATGTAGTATGCTGTACTGATAAGTGAAAATACCTTACCCCTAAGATGTTTTTTTACCCCTCTTTTCTCTAATCTAGAATAGTGCTTATTGTTTGCTTTTTCATTTATAAAATATAATTTTTTTGTGGATTAATACGTTAAAATTAAGAGGTATGTGTATTAAATATAAACTATGTTCTCTCCCTAAATATCAATTCGTGATACTAGGGTAGATACCGGTGATTTTTTTTTCAAACTTTACTCATATTAATTTTTGGAAAATGCAACTCCTGCTAAAGCAGTCGTTGCATTTTCGTCATTGGGATTAATATTCGTAAAATTTATGTAAAAAACCACCGATACCTAACCTAGTATCACTTATTACCCCTGATTATTTTTTAACGTTTTTATCAACCAATCATTAAATTTTAACAATTTTTCTGTGTTTATTTCTATCCAATCATATTATAGCTATATTGGGAATTTTCTACTGTAGAAAATTCTAGTGAGAATCGCTGTAGTATTTTGTTTTTTAGTATTTCTCGAGGTATTTCCCTTTTACAACAAGATTTCATACCTAAAACTAATTAATAATTAAATATGAATATATTACTATTTATAATTATTGTTATGAATTTATTATTTACCAAAAAATACCTCAAAATATTCTTTTTAAAAAATGTAATGACAGTTTTTATAGGTTGACTTTTATGAACATGCTTGCAAGCCTAGCGCAGTACCGCGCTAGTCAGTACTCCAGTAAGTGACAAAACTATTGACAAAACTATAATTTCCAATTTAAAAATGGACAAAACGGTTTTAGTTTAGCAGTTGAGAATGTAATTTAATAAACCAAATCAAAGCATATGCCCGTAAAAATATAAAGATAAGAAATAAAACAATTTATATCAATTTTCGATGAAAAAAAATAAAAAAGTTGGTTTGACATATTATAAATCGTTAAAATATAATCTTCCGAATTACATATGATTATTCGAATTATCGGGAAAAATTCACAGTTTTCATTCAAAGAAGGGTATCGTTTTAAATAGGAGTTTTGGGCTAAATAAGAAAAATATGTTTTTGTTTAAAAAAGTGCAAAATGATGAAAAGAAATGATAAAAAACTGTGTAATTTGTTGATAAAGAACAAAATGAAAAAAAAAATAATAAAACTAAGGAATTATTTGATATCGTAAACCCGACAGCATCGCATTATTCTTGAGCATTATTCTTGCGCTAAATGTCATCATACTGAAAAAAAACAATATTTTTTGTTTAGTTACAAAACCAACATAAATACGTTGGGGTAGAATGTATAATAAAAACACTGTACAATATTAATTAAATATATTTTTAAATAAATATATTTAATTAATATTAAAAGTTCAAAGTCTATGTGTAACTTTTTCATAATCTAGTTTTAAATCATGCCATAGAAATAAACTAATTTAAGATGTTGAAAGCCAGATTAAATTACTTGTCTTGCATAACACTGTCCCATGGAACTACATGCTTTGGGTTATCGTGAAAGCTAATAGTTTGCTTAGTATAAATAACTCAAAAATAACTCCATAATCGTACTGAAACTTAAGAAACTAGTCACATAAGTCCAGCCTAATTACACATTGAATTAGAGTATATTAAATCCGTAAAAACTAATAAAACACAACAAAATATTTTAATATTATAGTCCAGAGCAGTGAACACAACACAGACCCACTATGGCCCCACTGTAGTAGTTAATATGCAAAGTTATTTTTATTTTGACGAGATGACATTTGACACTTGAAGCTTCGTGCAATGTTGCCTAATCGTACATTGATATGTCAAAATTCTTAATTAAAATAATTAATTAAAGTATGTTCTGGGATGTAAAAAGGGCTGAAATTTTGGTATTTATTTTTTATGTATCTATTAGCAAGTAAAGTCTTATCGTTGCAGGCGATTTAGCCCAAAATGCGATACCCTCCGTTGCTGTCAAAGGAAATAATTACTCTAGGGCAGATATTTAAAATATGCAAGTAATGGCATAAATCTTTTTTATTTACCAATATTTCCATAACAATTTTTTTTGATGAATTCTTGCGGATTTATTTTTTTGCTTCGAATGCATACAAAGGTGTAACTCTAAGTAAGTTTCTGATTCTGGACCCCACACTGATAAAAATATTTGTAAGAATATTTCCAACGTAAGTTGTGTTAGTTTTTCAGAACATATTCCGTATAACTTCATAATAAGTTATGTAAAATAAAATTTTACGGAACATATTCTGTCAAAGTTTATGTAAAATAAAATTTTGCAGAACATATTCTGTAAAAATTTATGTAAAATAAAATTTTACCGATTATATTCTGTAAGAATGTGTGTAAAATAAAATTTTACAGAACATATTCTGTAAAAATCACATAACTTAACTTTGGCAATATTCTTACCTACGTTATGTTCTATGAATAAAGCGCGCCAAAAAGTATATAATATATTCTGTGAAAATAGATAATATATGATATCAAACTTAAAAATTAAATAATAAGTTATGTGAAGATTTTAAGAATACAGCAATAAGTTATGTGAAATTTTACATAACTTATTGTGTGCTTGTGTGATTTTTATCTGTTAATGTGAGCGCAGATGAACCTAAATTTTCCATCCAAGAAATTAAGCGACTTTTTTGGTAAGCAGGGCAGATTATCCCTTATCTCATAGAATCTTAAATTAGTAATCAAGATTTAATTGTCTACATTCTCCCAAATATCAGAGTAAATACAAAACAACCAAATGACAAATTTTAGTTAATTATACCGTGTGATATGTAATGAACTAGAATACAACAGTTGTATAATAAGCTGAGTCAAAAAATGTGTGTTTTTTGTCTATTTTATAAATTGCGATATCTACAAAAAAAAAAGTTTTTCTAATTACTGGTTTTGAAATTGTTCAATATCTTCCGAAATAACTTATTCCGCTCCAGCCAGATTTTCAAGGTATACCAGAATAAAAATTTTATGGAAAATCCCGTACACCAATATTACATTACATTTTGTTTAACCTCGAACTATTCTACTTAATTAAGCATCCCCTAAGTCCAGGACTTGTGTGGGCTAGTAGTAGAGGGAACCACCGGCTTTAATTGACTTTCAAACCAATTTATAGGGTGTCCGCTTCACTTACGCCTTCGCCAAATTTCAATTATTAATTAACTGAAAAAGGTAAATCGGCGCCAGTGAGAATCGGACTCACGCTATTTGTGTAGTAAACTCGCCAAGTACGACGCGGTAGTCCACTACACCAATTCTCCAAATATGCTACTGTGGATTATCCACAGTAGCATATTTGGAGGATTGGTGTAGTGGACTACACATTATGTGTCGGAATGGGTTAAATTTTTAAAATGGGCAAAAAATAGGTAAGCAAATATATAGATAACATGAACTTTTTTTGGGAAAAAACTAATAATACTCTCAAATTTTGCGCTTGTGTGTGAGAAACCATTTTTGCTTCAAAATCAGTTAAAATTTCGGTCTGCACTGGGCAAAATACTGTGCAAATTTGATATTTTCAGTATTTTTGCTTATTTATGCCCGCTACTATTGAGTTAGAAAGATTATGTTACACCTATTTTGGGCCCATTTTCAAAGTGTTTATTTGCCTTGTAGCGCATAAAAATAACTGAAAAAAAAAAATAATGACGCAAAGAGATTTGCGGATATCGCCATTTACGAAATAAAAAAAACAGTTTTTCCACCCAGGTTATTTATAATTACAATAGTTGCATATTTGGGATTATTACAGTACCTACTAGTCTTGGGATATCAAATTTACATATAATAGATATTAGAGATTAACCAGTAGTTAATAACCATAGTACAAATACACAATTTATTAATATAGTAATACTATTATTTTAGCGTTCATAGCAAATTATATTTATTAGTAACAATTTTATTCGTTCAGCAGACTTTATTTAAACCCGTAGTCCCAAGCTAAAGCCGCGAAAAAAGCTTGTGTGCAACTCGTTTGACTCTACATATTTCGGCAGATTTCCCAAATTGACAAATTTAGCGACGGCCATATTGTTTCACAAAAATTTGACGAGATGACACTACTGGATGATTTTGCAAAGATTTTGCGTCAAATATAAGAAAAGAATAAAAGGAGTTTGAAACCTAAGTACCGAGCATTAGCCTAGTTATCTAAAATATGCGTCGTGTGGATCGTTTTTTTGAAAATAAAAAAGTTACAAAAATTACTCTAGAAAACTGTTTACTTTATTTTTTTTTCTCTTTTTCACTTTTTACTTTTTCTAAACCACTGCTGTTACCCTAATTCCACACCCGTTAAAAAAAATCACACTTTCAAGATAAGAGGATAGCTAAAATTTGTAATATTTTGAGTATAGTAAAAATTATTACTATAGATTATTATGTAGTAAATTAAAGATCTCACACTGTTACCGTTGTTTCGTGTTTACCAGAAATTCTAATTACCGATAAAAAGTTTATTCATCATAATTCCTTTGATGGTTCATTCATAAATTTGAGTATTTGATGTAAAGCGCATGCGTAAGCGGGTGATTTCACCAATTTTAATGCAAGGTGTTGGTAAAATACAAGGAATAAACAATTTTTATGGTCTCTTCCATGAATTATGTTACTCTGCTGGAAATTTTTAATTATTTGATGCATAATATGTATAACATAGCAAAATTAACATCACAACAAAGCGCAAAAAAGATCAGGGCTACCAAATTTGTATAGTTGGATAATGAATGAAACAGAAGATATGTATTATGAATGATGTATGTTGGTATAACTGGTAAACTGAAATAATACAGAATAGCCTATAGTAATAATTTTCTCTATAGATATACAAATATTCTATATATATAGTTCTTGTGGCATATTAACTTAAGTTATTAACTAAAGTCTTTCTCCTATGGGAAGTTAAAATATTTAATAAAAGCATTTTTATTTACTCCATATTGTAGTAATGAAAAGAAAAGTGAAGTAAAAATTTCATTACATCTGTACGGAAAATATATTGATACTGGAGTTTTCGTAATCATACTCTTCGGAGAAAAATATCCAGAAGAGTGTATATTTGGGGTTATTCCGGTCTAAAAATGTCCATAAGAAGTATACAATTTTCAATAAATTACAGAAAAATTGTAACGCACTTTTTCTAAATTTTCCTAAATCACCAAAATTGACGTAACACTGCTCAGCAATGCTAACCACCCTCCCACAGGTGCATTACGTAATACTTAAATCAACCCAATAACGTGTTGTGACGTACACTTTGTTATTTATTGTTTTAGAAGAATTCAGAAGTTTCAGAAGTTTTATCTCAAAATATTTCTTAAAAAAAAAATGCTTATTATTATTATTACATATAAATTTTTTAGTAAAATATTTTATAATCATCGTACAGAGTGATATTGGTAGACTGACAGTTTCGGGATGCTGACCCTCTTCAGTACCAAGAGTCAACTCTGCACGCTGATTAAGAAAACTTTTTTGGACCATTCGCAAAAGGAATTTAGTCATTAGATTGATGTAGACATCTATTGCTAGATGTAGACAACTACTCATACCTCTCCAGACTAGGAGAGGTATGAGTAGCAATAGATGGCGCACAAGTCTACATCAATCTTATGACTATATTTCTTTTGCGAATAAAGTTTAAAAAAGTTTTCTTAATCAGCGTGCAGAATTGACTCTTGGTACTGAAGAGGGCCAGCAGCCCGAAACTGTCAGTCTACCAATATCACTCTGTACCAAGATGACTGAAGGAACTAGTTCTCTGGTGTCATCACTCAGTCAGTTTTTGAGGCTAGTAACCACCAGATGCCGCCACGCTATAAGCGGCTGTCAAATTCAACTGAAAACTGCAAAAACGGCCATATATATAATATTATATATGATAAATTTGATCAATTAATATGGTTAACTTTTAAAATTAAACATGTAAACATTACCTCCAAATACGGTCGTTTCAGCAATTTTCCGATTTGTGCAGGCACCAGAGCTAAAGCCTCCAGATATCTTGCTCTGTATGATGATTAGAAAATAGATTGATGGAATAATAACTTGATATTTTTATAATTTTGTTTAAAATTAAAAATTTCTGTCATTACCTCTTTTCCCCTTGTAACTACGTCACTGGTTAAATTTAGACATTTAATCTAATTTTAAGCGTGGCATGCAAGACAACTTAAGCTTTCACTGTGAGAAGAGTATTTACGATATTTGAAGCAGTGTATTTACATCTTGTTTTAAGAGTAAACTACCAGTACAGTAGCGTCATGTGTTTACCAGAAAATGAGAAAATTACAAAAAGAAGAAATTTTATTTTTGTCAAAGTGGGTAAAAGACACTGCTGGCTTTGAAGTTTGGAGAAATTTAATTTCATATTTTTTAGTCTCGAGTTTATAACATACATTATACAAAGGGTTTTATAGGATATTATAGTTTGCCAAAAGACTTTTTTTTTACATAAACATTTACAAATATAGTTTTTTCTATTTATACACCAAGAAAAAATATATTTGTGGCTTTAATTTTAATTATCGTCATTAAAAACTTTAACAGAATAGTACCTTTTAATATCCAAAAATAAACTCAGTTTTAGTAGTAGTAGTAGTAGTAAATTTTTGGGTTGCCAAAGGCGGACAACTAGGCCATTTCTGGCCCTTTTTGTCACCCAGGCAATCCCAGCCATTTACTAATTTGAGTCCTCCTTGAACCCGCCCGTCCTTTCAATAAAGGTCAGGATAATGGCCCAGGGGAGATCTCTTAGTTCCTCTTGGTTGAGTCTTTGAGTTTTAAAGACTTGCAACCTGATCCTGTAGTATCTGACACACTCGGCTAAGTAATGAGAGGATGTTTCATCCTCTAAGCACTCTGAGCATAGCGGACTCTCTAGAATCCGCATTGTTGCCAGGTGCTTCCTTAGCTTGCAGTGGCCCGTGAGGACCCCTACAAGTTGCCTGAGTACAGTCCCTCCTTTTTCCAGCAACCAGTCGGTTTTTGATTTGCTTGGGCCAGCCAGGAAGTCCTTAGCTTGCCGGAAACCGTCGTCCGCCCTCCATTGCTCCTTTAGCTTGGTATAAGCCCACTCATCGAGAGGAGTCTTTTCCTACTCAGTTTTCTAAGTATATTGGTGGTAAATAAACTATTCTTAATATAAATATAATTTTAATGACTTGTGGTAATTAGGTTGATTTATTACCTTGTAATATACAATATTAATATGCCTTAAATTTTCTAAACAAATCCAAATCAACTGTCTATTTGTAGTAAATAAATGTTTAATTGTGATTATTGAAATTTATTACTTATTTTTTATTATTACGAATCAATTCAATTCATTGATGTTTAATAATTAATTATTAATGTGAAAAGTCATATATTTGGGGCTATTACGTATTTATTAGCCTTATTTAAATGACTATTTATCCTAAATAGCTAATGTTCGGAAAAATATTATATTTGTTAGAAATATTTAGATGTTCTAATATAAATGAAAACAGAGCAGAGCAGAGCAGAGCAGAGCAGAGCAGAGCAGAGCAGAGCAGAGCAGAGCAGAGCAGAGCAGAGCAGAGCAGAGCAGAGCAGAGCAGAGCAGAGCAGAGCAGAGCAGAGCAGAGCAGAGCAGAGCAGAGCAGAGCAGAGCAGAGCAGAGCAGAGCAGAGCAGAGCAGAGCAGAGCAGAGCAGAGCAGAGCAGAGCAGAGCAGAGCAGAGCAGAGCAGAGCAGAGCAGAGCAGAGCAGAGCAGAGCAGAGCAGAGCAGAGCAGAGCAGAGCAGAGCAGAGCAGAGCAGAGCAGAGCAGAGCAGAGCAGAGCAGAGCAGAGCAGAGCAGAGCAGAGCAGAGCAGAGCAGAGCAGAGCAGAGCAGAGCAGAGCAGAGCAGAGCAGAGCAGAGCAGAGCAGAGCAGAGCAGAGCAGAGCAGAGCAGAGCAGAGCAGAGCAGAGCAGAGCAGAGCAGAGCAGAGCAGAGCAGAGCAGAGCAGAGCAGAGCAGAGCAGAGCAGAGCAGAGCAGAGCAGAGCAGAGCAGAGCAGAGCAGAGCAGAGCAGAGCAGAGCAGAGCAGAGCAGAGCAGAGCAGAGCAGAGCAGAGCAGAGCAGAGCAGAGCAGAGCAGAGCAGAGCAGAGCAGAGCAGAGCAGAGCAGAGCAGAGCAGAGCAGAGCAGAGCAGAGCAGAGCAGAGCAGAGCAGAGCAGAGCAGAGCAGAGCAGAGCAGAGCAGAGCAGAGCAGAGCAGAGCAGAGCAGAGCAGAGCAGAGCAGAGCAGAGCAGAGCAGAGCAGAGCAGAGCAGAGCAGAGCAGAGCAGAGCAGAGCAGAGCAGAGCAGAGCAGAGCAGAGCAGAGCAGAGCAGAGCAGAGCAGAGCAGAGCAGAGCAGAGCAGAGCAGAGCAGAGCAGAGCAGAGCAGAGCAGAGCAGAGCAGAGCAGAGCAGAGCAGAGCAGAGCAGAGCAGAGCAGAGCAGAGCAGAGCAGAGCAGAGCAGAGCAGAGCAGAGCAGAGCAGAGCAGAGCAGAGCAGAGCAGAGCAGCGCAGAGCAGCGCAGAGCAGCGCAGCGCAGAGCAGAGCAGCGCAGCGCAGCGCAGAGCAGAGCAGAGCAGAGCAGAGCAGAGCAGAGCAGAGCAGAGCAGAGCAGAGCAGAGCAGAGCAGAGCAGAGCAGAGCAGAGCAGAGCAGAGCAGAGCAGAGCAGAGCAGAGCAGAGCAGAGCAGAGCAGAGCAGAGCAGAGCAGAGCAGAGCAGAGCAGAGCAGAGCAGAGCAGAGCAGAGCAGAGCAGAGCAGAGCAGAGCAGAGCAGAGCAGAGCAGAGCAGAGCAGAGCAGAGCAGAGCAGAGCAGAGCAGAGCAGAGCAGAGCAGAGCAGAGCAGAGCAGAGCAGAGCAGAGCAGAGCAGAGCAGAGCAGAGCAGAGCAGAGCAGAGCAGAGCAGAGCAGAGCAGAGCAGAGCAGAGCAGAGCAGAGCAGAGCAGAGCAGAGCAGAGCAGAGCAGAGCAGAGCAGAGCAGAGCAGAGCAGAGCAGAGCAGAGCAGAGCAGAGCAGAGCAGAGCAGAGCAGAGCAGAGCAGAGCAGAGCAGAGCAGCGCAGAGCAGCGCAGAGCAGCGCAGAGCAGCGCAGAGCAGCGCAGAGCAGCGCAGAGCAGCGCAGAGCAGCGCAGAGCAGGGCACGGCAGGGCAGGGCTGGGCTGGGCTGGGCAGGACAGGACAGGGCAGGGCAGGGCAGGGCTGGGCTGGGCTGGACAGGACAGGGCAGGGCAGGGCAGTGCAGGGCAAAACAGAACAGAACAGAACAGAACAGAAGTGAGCAGAACAGAACAGAACATAACAGAACAGAACAGAATATAATAGAATATTATTATTATATTATTATTTCGTAAAAGGATCAAATCACAATTTATAATAGATAGCATATAATTTAAATCTACAAACTATATATATGGGACGTATCATGCCAACCGGATCACCTGCATGCCCAAAATTTGGATTAAATATGGCGGCTTTTTTTTTTTCGGGTCAAATTGTTGGTATTTGACGTCCCCAAAAAGTTTGTAAGTTTGGAGATATCCAAGATGGTGCTAAAACCTCGAAATCGTCGAAATTAAAAAAAAAATCTTCCGATTAACGCCAAATTGGGTTTTTGGGGGTTTCCGAGTCGCTGATTACAAATCCGAAGTCAGATTTGAAAAATTCAAGACGGCGGATCCAATATGACGGTCCCAATTTTCTAAACCGATTTAGGCCAAATTTCGTTTACGCGGGATTTTGACGTCGCTGATCACGAATCCGAAGTCAGATTTGCAAAATTCAAAATTGCGGACTAAATTTTCGAAAACCACAAAATTAATAATTAAAATTAATAATTAAAAATTATTTTATGTTCTAATTATCGTTTACAATATTGTAATTTAAGCTGGATAAAACGATAATAAAAATAAAATGTTCTCTCCCTTGTGTTAAAACGATTATTTTTATGTTCGTCCATATTTCAACCTCGCTTTAAAAATAAATTTTTACACAAGAATTTTTAAATGAAAGATAATTATCATTGTCATATACTACTTTATGAACACTTAAAAATTCAGTGTCATTAGAGTTACTATTTTTAACCCTTTTAACCTAATTTTTGATATAAAAGACTAAAATCTTAAAAGTAATATTTTTCTTGCTTTTGTTAATTTTAAAGTAAAAAAAAATCATAATTAAGTTATCGGAGTCTTTGATTCGGAACAATAATTGCGCTTGTTACTCAATATTTAAAACAATATATTTTGCATATCGATGGCTTAAAGTTTATTTTTTTAAGGTATAGTTATTTTAAATTTGCCGCTAAATACTCCACAAAGTCCGATTTACAATAAAGCATGTTTTGAATGTCAACATAATCAAAATTTATAATTTTTGTTTACTTACTTTGTTTTTATGATGTTTTGATGTAAAAAAGGAGAATTGATAAAGCTGTTGCTAAAAGCTAAAAACACTTTTGTATTCCTGTAGAAACAAAATTTGCTTATAAAATCGCTTTTATTCCAATAATTTAGAGGAATAAATCATTGTTTTGTTCTCGTTAATGGCACGTCAACGTTTTACGGTTGTGTAAATTGGGCCTAGTCATTTCGCTTACGACGCATGCGTATCTTACGTTGCTATGGTAATTTCGAGATTGTTTACAAGCGGGAAGGTTTAAAATAACTATACCTTAAAAAAATAAACTTTAATAGCGACCATTTCTTTAGATTCAACGATTTAATTCTGAGCTATTGTATATTTAAGAGATATTATAATTTCTCAATTATGATTTATATTATATTATGATTTTATCAAAGGCTTTTGTTAAATCACTAATAAATAAAATTATTATCATATTTAATGATAAATTAAATAAAAAGCAGGTAGAGTTAAAATAAAATAAATAAAGCTTTATTTTTATTTAAAGCTTAACTAAATTTACAAAGTCACAAAATAAATATTTATTTTAATTAACAATTTATTATCAATCATCAGCAAGGCTTAACCTGTGGTTTTATGGTTGAGATTAAATGTGGAATTGTTTAGTACAACATTTATTATGGTTCATGTTAAATTTGTTTGCTCATGTGATTTGGCTTTAAATATAATGGGGACTAACAACTAAAAGGGACGGCTAAACTCAGCGGAGAGTCTAAGTTAAAAATTGGATCAAGGCAGCTATGATTAGTGGTTTGAAAATTACTTTTTTCTACGATCTAATAGAAAAGTTAACATTTTTACAAAAACAAATAAAGGTTTCTGACCGAAAAATAACTTATTTCTTAGCATTTTACTCCTCTTAACCCGGCGTCTGACACGTGGGGTGTCACAAACCCCAGAGTCCAAATATTACTCCGTAACTATTTTATTTTCGCGCCAAGCGAAGACAGCGCCTCAGTACCTTTCAATCGCTTTTTAATTTGCACAGTGTAGCATGAACGGCAGTATAAATATTGAAGCATTAGAGGCCACGTCTTTTTGAAGTCGCCTGGGGTTTCTGACACCCCACGTGTCATAATAAGTAATATTTATTTTCCTACAACCTAGCTAGTAGTTAGTGCCTATTTTCCACCCGTTGCCTATGACAATGGTTGAAAAGTGAAAATTAGTTGATTTTTTACATCTGCTGTCAGAAAATGAGTAAACGCGAAACACATAACCTTAAATTGACAAATTAATATTTTAAGACAATTTTTGCGTCTTTTGGATGTTTAGGTCGTAGAAAAAATAATATACCGACCTCGACGCAAACTATTTCGGTGGACTTCGAAAGATTTTTTACTCGGCTGCGTCTCATAAAAAAATAAGCACTCTCTTGCACTGAAAACTAGGTTCGCGTACTCGGTGCGTAATATACTATTATCTTCCTGTTTCTCCTGTATTTTTCAGTCATATTACGATTACTTAAAGTAATTTATTTTGAACACTACCCAGGTAGCAAAATAACATCACATTCATGTTAGCACCATGTTAATATGTGACTTGTGATGTTACAATACTTGTGGCATTAACATTGATGTGACATCGTATGGATGTCCTAAGTCCTACTTCATTAACATCACAGTGTGATGTCCCAAAAATAACGTGTTTGTGATAATATATTATTCACATCCCCTCGATGTTTTCATATATAATTGTATTATTCCGTAATATTCTTATTATTATTTAAGTAGGTATATCCAATAACTAATAATAATTAATTATTAAGCTTGAGAAAAACAATACATTTCGTAATAAATATCATGCAATAAAAAAAAATTATACAACAAATATTAGGTTAGTTTTGTCAAAACAGTTATTTCGACCACTTATACCTAGCTAATTATCAATATAATTTGTTAATACTTACACCTAGTTGATCCATTTCACACAAAGACTTTATTGGTTATATATTGGATATTATTTCTTTGATTTCACACCTATTACTACTTTATAAAAACCAAAACTCACGTCCTCTTCAGTGGCAATATGAACTTGTGATGAAAACAACCAATGGGAATCGAGAATGTCCGCGTTGGTAAGTTTTAGTTCATTTGGGGACATCATTTAATATCACAAATTTCACATAGATTTAACATCAGTTTTTTCACATCGCATTAACGTGTTCACTTTAACATCAACTTTTTCACATTACAGTAACGTGTACACATTAACATCAAAAAAATTACTATAATGTGATGTTAAATTCTAGTAACATAACATCACACGCTACCTGGGTACCTATAATATTTAAAACTTTATAATTTATGTTATTCATTTAGATCTTTGTTTGGCAATTTTAAACGTTATTTTTTTTTAGTTAATAGGGAACAAAAAGCATTCCTATTTTTTTTTTTAAATTTGATTTATTTTTGTTAACCGATTAAAAATAAACATATATGTATTTAAGATTTTTAAAATTATTTTTAGGTATATTGTATATTGTATAACTCGAATATTTTACTACATTTTATATAAAATTTATTAAATAAAGCAAAAACGATCCCATTTATTGTTGGGGTTTATTACACCCCACCTGTCGTTACTTGTAAAACTAAACCACCTGTCAGACGCCGGGTTAATGAAATCCAATATTATCAAATTAAAATTACGTTTATATATTACGATAAAATCAGTGCAGGTTTCTGTATAAAGTTATTTCAACTATGTGTAGGTGTCGCTATCGGTCGCTACGAGCTCTTGTCAGTGACAAGTTTTCACTTGATTAACAGAATATGGCGTTTATTGTGAATGTTTGTTTTTAAATGTATTCGATTTAGATTTTAAATCTATAATAATGGATTTTGTGGTAGACCTCTGTGAAAAAGAGATGGAGTATTGTACGCCGCCTGAAATTTAAAATCTGGCCTATTAGTTAAGAATAATGTAAACATCGGAAGTTTTACAAAAGTAACCGTTTTTTTAAAAAAGCAGTCTGTTTCACACTTAGCTAAAAAGTCTAAAACTTTCAACCAGTAGGATATTGACAAGTTTCTTCAAATTGCACCGAATGAAACCTAATGGCCAAGGTAAAAATGTCATTATAAGCAAATTACCTAGTTAAAATAGTTTTAAATGTGAAAATTTTTAAAATAATTTTAAATGACAAAGTTTTAATCAAAATATTGTTGCAGCCATATTGTGTAGGAAGAAAAATAACATGTAAACCACGGCGGTAAAGTGATTTTTCCAGGCTTCAAGAAGTGTACAGGCTCGCTAAAGCTCGCCTGTACATTTCTTTTTTCCGCCTGGAAAAATGCCACTTTACCGCCTAGGTATACAGTATACTATTTCTTGCCTTTTAAAAATTATTGGGATTTTTTTAAATGTCAAAATAATGTTTAAAAAAATTGGATCGTGCTCAGGGGTAGGTTTCAACCAATAAATGCTCGATGACGGTGTTTATCTGTTTTGTTTGTTTAAAAATAAATATAAACAAATTGATTTACCAAATAACTTTTACGCTGTTATATTAAGTATTACCGGCAACCATTCTATAGTTTTTTTTTCAAAATTTTGAAAAATTACATGTGATTGCTGGTAGGATACAAATGGAGCAGTGGAAGTAGACAAAACTTCTACAAGAAGTGCTGAAGAATTACATTGTTATCACAGAAAAACGTTTTATAAAAGTTGCATAGTGGTTGCGCTGAGAAGTCACAAGAATTCTTCAGGATATCAGCAACCTCATGTGTTTACTGGGTATTTATTATTTATAACGCACCTCACACTGTGAGGGTTTTGCATTTTAGTTTTTAAATAAAAGTCTAGACTGTATCCATTGACATCTTAGTATATTTTATTAACGAACTTAAAACATATAATAGAATAAGATACACAGACTGCATACAAAATTAGGAAAGTACCACTCTGGGAAAAGTGCAAAGTAAGAACATAAAAATTGCAAGAATATCATTAAACCAGCCAAAGCTTTTAAGCTTTAAAAAGGTTTTTATTTTAAAATATGCTTATTGAAATTGAAATGAAATTTTATCTTATACCAGGTACAAAATACAAATTCGAGAGCCATACTTATTTTATTTTGTGATTTTTTTTTGTATTTCTATGTTTTATTTACTGAAATAATTTATTTATTATAATAATAACACAGCCACACCAAAAGAAACCAGCCGTCTCGAATGAGTTAAAATACTTTCTCATAAAAAAAGTTATGTCCAGAAACAATTTATTATATTTTGGAGAGAGGGGGTCATGAAAAAATTAGTAACACAATATTTTGTATAATTTTATTTTCCTTTGTGAGTGTTTTTTAAATTTTTCTTCTATTATGAATAATAAAAATATATATCCATAAATATTCTTTTGCATTTTGGGGGATAGTGGGTGCGTGGCTGGAAAAAATGATAATTACATTTTACATTTACATACCTTTTATGTGGTTTTTAAATTGTTCTTCTATTATGAATAGAAAGAAAGTTATGTCTAGAAACATTTTTTTAACATTTTGGAAAAACATGATAATATTTTTTTTTTGTGTAGTTTTATTTTTAAATAAAACGTTAAAACGTTTTAGTGTTTTTTAAAATTTTCTTCTATTGTAAATAATAAAAAAATTACTACCGAAACAAAAATTTAAGCCCCCGTTTACCCCTCTTCCCCCCAACTAATTTTGCTCAAATAGGAACTTGTCAAAGATAATATAAAAATACATTTGCATAATCAATTTCAAGTCGCTAGCTCAAAGCGTTTTTAAGTTATCATGGATATAGACAGACCGACAGACAGAAATAATTTTTTTATTGCTTATTTTGATTTTTCTCGACGTTTCATTATATGATTTAAGCAAAAAAAAATACTTTTATGAGAAAGTAAAAAGTCCGGAATTTTTAAAGGGACCATTATACTCCTATGTATTTTGAGGCGCTAAATCCGAATTTGAGGTCAAAATAGCACCCCATTCCGTTAATTTGGAGATAACCTCAAAAAATATTCGAGTATGAAAATAAGGTTTTTTAACACGTTGACTGCCAAGGGGTATTTTGTAAAATCACCCAGGGGGCCAAGTCGTCAAACTGTGCCATATGACTTAACAGCCACGTTTTTCTATTTATTTACGATAAATTTACAATTTTTTTTGGCATTGTAAAACCAGCATCTTTCCGTGTCTGGCCCAACCAAGCATGGTACTATGTTCTCCTTTAGCGGCGTTCAGATATGAATGCCGCGACCGCCGAGAGTAAACAGTCCGTCATCCATATATGAATGCCGTGGCCCACAGGGAAACAATACTGGCTTTAATATATGAATGACATGGCAGTTAACGTGTTAAGGTTATTTCCAAAACTTATCAGATAAAGTACTATTTTAACCTCAAATTTGGATCCAGCGCCTTAAAATACATAAAAATTCAATGGTTTCCGAAAAATTCTTGACCTTTTTTTTTTGTGGCCACACTAAGTATGAAAAATATTTTCAAGACGCCTTGAAAAAGTGTATAAAAAAATTTTGCGGTAATATTTTGTAGTGTTTCTCGATTCATTGTAAGATATCATCATGAGGTAGTATTATCAATAATAACATAAAACAACCTCATACATAGGGATTTTGCTGATTTACTTTATATTTGATTGGTCTTAGGCAGTCAAAAAATAAATTCTAACTACTACCCAGGCAGTAGGAAAAAGAACTTTATGATTTGTGTTCTAGGTTTATTTTCAGCTAAAAAAAGTTGATAATTTGTTTTGGTTTCTGCTAAATGACGTGGTAATTTTACAAGAACTTTGACAATATATCCATTGATTTTGTTCAAGGGTCTTTTCATATACATTTATATATTTTCTTTTGCGAGGAAATAGCTTTCCTGTCGAAGAGTTAGGAAATTGGGTTTCGTAACGACTACAGTTGACAAAATATCGCCACGGTAAACCGTTCAACTTTTTGTTTATCCCATCGAGAATACCTACTATTTATGTCAGAATGGATATATATCTTATACAAAATACTACTGTCAATAAAACAACACTTTCCACTATAGTTTGTTATTGTAAAACGCAATATGTTGTTGAGTTTTAATGTCATTAGCATTAAGTATTTTACTTTTAGCACTAGTGCGAAAAATCAAACTTTTCGTGCAGATTTATTATAAAAAAATTGCGTTTTTGATACAATCAAATAATAGTATATTATTCAATGAGTGTATAATATTTGCTATTAATCAATGAGGGTGAATTTTGGGACACGAGCCGATAGGAGAGTGGCCTAATCACCGAATGATTAATAGCTATTATACACGAGTAGAATACTATACTTTATCCACGGCTGTTTTGAAGTTTGAACGGTTTATTTTTACAGACCTGTGATTAATATCTCTGCCCACAAAGAGAAATCTATAACAACTACAGAGATGAATGAAAATCTAAAAAGAGCAGCGATATATTTTGCTGATAATAAACTGGTTCTAAATCAGGAAAAAACTGTTTTTATGGAATTCCAAACCCGAGGAAATAGCGACAATTGTAGCCCCTTAATAAAACCTAATGGTAAATCTGTTCAGAAAGTTACTAGTTCAAAATTACTTGGAGTTTACTTTGACTCGTCTCTTACTTGGTCAAATCATATGGATTATGTAACCAAAAAATGTGCAAGCTGTTGCTTTGCTCTTAAAAGGTTACGACAACTCTCTGACCAAAGTGTCGTAAAAATTTTTTATTACAGTGATTTTATCTCGATTATTAGATACGCTATAGTTATTTGGGGTAATTCGTCTTATTCCGATAGATTATTTACTATACAAAAAAGAGCTATCTGTTGCATGTATAATCTACCATTTAGACACACTTGCAAAGAAACATTCAAAAATGAACAAATACTAACTTTCCGATCGCTATATATTTTCGAAACACTAAAATTTGTTAAACAAAACTTAGAAAAATTTACCTTTCTTAACTTTAACCACAACTATAATACTAGGTATGGCAGTGATCTGAGTTATCCTGCTCATCGTCTTACTTTGTTTGAAAAAAATCCTTTTTATGCTGGCGCTACCTTATTTAATAAATTACCCATTAACATAAGAAACTTACCTTACACAAAATTTGTCAAAAAAGTTAAATCTATGTTGGCATCAGAAGCCTTTTACTGAAGAATTTAAAATGTTTAATTTTAGTAATTATGTATAATTTTTTTTTATTATTCTTTAAATATTGTACATTGCATAGGTATATCATATTGACTTGTCCTATATCTGTAAAGATCTATTGGATTAATAAAGTATTATTATTATTATTATTATTATAGGCCTTTTAATCACGGCCGTGGATAAAAACATTATTAAGGTGGGTAAGCCAACTATTGCCATGTTAAGACCTTTTATTTTTTGCTGAATTCAAATTTATTTGTAATCACCTGAAACTTCACCATATTATCAATAAACATAGCCTTATTCTAATGGGTAAAAATAAATAAACTGCAGGATTGCTTTTAAAAATTGTTATTTATGGTACTAGTGGGTAAAGTAAGATATTTGGCTGACGCCTCGCAGGTTAATTTTCTCATGGGCAATATCGGTTTACCCATGAGTGCCATACAAGGTTTTATCCAATAAATAGCTTAGGAATTCATATTTTTATTAAAATCTTTAATGACATTTACAAGAAAATAATTTGACAAGTAACAGTTGAGTGGGTAAAATAAATAATTATCCACTCAATAAAGTAAAAGTCACGCGGGGGTTATTATTGAGTTTATCTATTTAAAATAAAGCTGGTAATTGTCTTATTATCTGTATGTATTGGATAAAAGATTTTTAAGTAAGTTTTTTGGTTTTTTATTGTGGATATGGTTTTTAGAAGTTAGTTTTTTAGTTTATAGATAAATTAAATATACAATATATCTTTACCACCAAAAAAATTGCGGTTTATAGAAAGACAGCACGCACGAGTCTTTTGAGCACAGAATAACCCATACCTATTGTTCCCAATAAATAACGTAATTTTCCGTTCTATAGAACTAAAAATTACGTTGGACGCTAAATATGCTTGAAATATTGCATTTCGAGTCAATTTTTTTAATATATATTTTTTTAATTCAGGTGTTTTTTATTTTTTTTTAATAATTAATATGTTTTTAAAGAAAAAATGTTTTAGTTTCAGAAAGTTGGTTAGGTTATTTTTTATTTTTTTAAAATTGCATATTATTTTTCTTTTAATCTAACTAAAACATTATTAATTTGAAAAAAGTATGTAAATAACTTTTATTCACAACTGTATATGTAATACATACATTACCTGTAAACTAAATATTACTGGTCTGCATTATAAATCAGTAATTTCCGCTAGATGGCGCCACCGTGAAGCAAGATAGCTGAACTGCGTTTGTCATAATAAACACGAATATATAAGTCAATTTTTTGTGGTAACGCCGGTTAACCAGTATGTATCTCTTTCTTTGTTTAATTGATGAGTTAAAAAAAGATAGAAATACATATTCCCTAACTTGTTTAGTAACCGCTGCTCCACAAAAAATCGGCTATAATCAAATACATTTTGTCTAAAAGACTTAAATTATACAGTTTTAATCAATGTTTTTTACTTTTGAGACCGATAAGAATAATAAATGTTATAAACGGTGCCTTGTGAGCTATCAACGAATATTTTTTGTGTTCGTTTTTTGGGTGTTATAAATGGTGCTATCAACAAATGTTTTTTGGTTTACGCGTATGTGAAACTTTAGTTTTATATGATTGTGTTTTTCTTGTAAAATGCAGGAAAAATGATTTGTGGTAAATATGAAATTAACTAAAAAACAAAGTACCTATTATAGTATTATTTTCTTCATTTTAATTCCAACATCTAGGTAAGTTTCAAAAAAATAGTAAGGTAGTTTATTTTTAAAAGTCCAAACGGTGCTATCAACAAATGTTTTTTGTGTTCGTTTTTTGGGTGTTATAAACGGTGCTATCAACAAATGTTTTTTGGTTTACGCGTATGTGAAACTTTAGTTTTATATGATTGTGTTTTTCTTGTAAAATGCAGGAAAAATGATTTGTGGTAAATATGAAATGAACTAAAAAACAAAGTACCTATTATAGTATTATTTTCTTCATTTTAATTCCAACATCTAGGTAAGTTTCAAAAAAATAGTAAGGTACTTTATTTTTAAATAAAAACAGTTGCGAATAAAATAGTATACAGATCTCCCGGAAAATGGTACTTTTCCTAGACCTATAAATCTGCCTTCCTAAGCTGAAAGGTCCTATCTGTGTATGTTAAACTTATATAGATAGGACCTTTCAGCTTAGCAAGGCAGAAATGGTCTCGGAAAAGTACTATTTTCTGAGTCGACCTGTAATTTACTATTAAATACAACCCAATAAATAATATAACATATCGTCTTGTAAATTTCAGAACGTCGTATCTCAAAAAAGACAACTTTACAGGAATGAGAAATAACTCTTTTTCGCATTATTCATAGGTTAAAAATGTACTTTTTTAATATAAACGTAATACATTTTTAATGATTAACTAACCTTAAATCATTTTATTGTGTATAAAATAAATAAATACAAATAAAAACCTAATGTTTATAGATACGACATTTTGATGCTCAAAATTAATAAATATTTTTAAGATACGAGCTTTGAAACGTTATTTTATTAAAATTTTAACAAAATATAATTAATTATTATAATAATATTATTAATTATTGAAACATTTAAACTTTAAAAAGTTTTATAACATGCATAAGATGTCAAAAAGGCGTCGCCAAATGCAAAAAGTGCTTTCTAAAATAGTCAGTTGACTAGAATTAAGAGATACGAGGTTTAAAAATTTATTAATTTATAATCATCTAAGATACGACATTATTATTTTGTTTATATTTTTGTTATTTAAAAAAAAATAGCAGGTGAAACTTATTTTTTAGATGTAAATTGATAATATAAAGCGTTTAAGTCCAAAATCTCAAAATCGAAAAAAATTGAGATACGACGTCCTGAAATTTACAAGACGATATTTGGCTTTAAAAAATCTGAATTTATTTTTTTTTCAAACAAAAAATAAAATGGTCTACAAGTGTAGACCGCGCGACTAAACTCGTCACTAAAACACGTGCGCCTAATGAGGGGTTAATTCAATTCACTTTATTTTTAAAAATAACTTATAATAACAAAGAAATAATAACAAGGATAAAAGTAAACTTACATTTTTTTTTGTGACATTTTGTATCTGATTTGGTAAACACATAGGGGCTGTCCATATATTACGTAACGCAATTTTTCAAAAAAATTGACCCCCCCCTGTGTAACAAACTGTCACATTTGCCAACACTCAAACTTTAAAAAAATGTTCATAATCAATATCACACAAGGAAAATATACTAGGTACCTCTTTTTACACTGAGTGTCACATATAACACGTATACGTGTTATTAAGTACAATATACATATTGTTTATGCACAGGTACACAAAATAGTACACACATTGGTGTTCTGTGAGTACACATTCCGCGCGAAAATGTATCATCGCCGATGATTCATCGGCAAGATCACGCAAGAACAGGGCCGTAAGGTTTTTTATAATATCAATGTCAACAGTTTTTTTACTGATTACAATATTATTTAATTATGCATAGTTTAATCAATTTTTGTGTGAAAAAGGGAATTATGGGCCACTAAATAGTAATTTATGCTGAAATAAAAATACATCTACCAAGCTTAGGAAATAAACATTAAATTTATTAAATTCCGTCACGTAACGTTTACCTAGACCCTCCCTCCCCTCCCCCCTGTCACAAACTGTAACAATTTCTCTGACCCCCTCCTAGGTGCGTTACGTAATATATGGACAGCCCCAAAAACTAAAAAATAAAAAGAATTATCCGTTACGTAACGTTTACCTAGACCCTCCCTCCCCTCCCCCCTGTCACAAACTGTAACAATTTCTCTGACCCCCCCTAGGCGCGTTACGTAATATATGGACAGCCCCATAAACTAAAAAATAAAAAGAATTATCTACATGAAATATCATGAAAAATATGAAAGCTAAATTCTTTGGATAAAATTACCTGCTTATATACTCAAGCTTTAAATTTACAAGAAAGTTTATCGAAAGCTGTAAAGCTGGAAAAATTTAAATTTTAATATATTTTCCGTTGTCACGTTTTAAAAAGACGAAATAAGTAGAAAATTCTACTTAACATTTCAATGTACTGTCATTTTGCTGAAAAGTTTACAGTTACCGACAATGCAGGTGCAAATTCGCATGGAACTTTTTACCAAATCTTTAGAAATTTTTATAGATTATACAACACGAATTCCCTTCTAAATTTATGTATTCATACACTGAAAATAGTGTTTAATCAATTTTAAGCCGGTGGTCGCTTTGTAGATGCTTAAAATTCGTTGCTTTTATGAAAAAATCATTATATTAGGAAAATTGCTTTCCAATTTTTAAAATTTTAAAAAATTCGGAAAGCCTTGTATTCGACCAAAAATTTTCAAATTTTTATTTAGCATATTTTTGTGTTTTGTGACATTTTATGTTTTATTGATATAAATCAATTTCAAGCAAAAAAAAATTTTCGGTCGATGGGTCGGTCGATCGTTTTGTCCGGAAAATCTTGTATCCACGATAACTTAAGAACGCTTTAAGCTATAGACTTGGAATTTGTCATACATGTATGTTACCAAAAGTTCTCGCTCGTGATTGTTTTTGGTAAACATTGGGGTGGGGTAAGGGGGACAAATGGGGTAAATACAATAATTTTTCACAAAAATTTGAAAATAGCTATATAGTGGTTTTTGAGGTTGCTGAAATCGAATATGATAATAAAAAATTTCTAACTCCACCCCCACGGGGGTGAGGGGGTAATATTTTTAAATATTTTCAATATTTTTAAATATTTTCAATATTTTTAAATATTTTCAATATTTTCGTCAAAATTGGTATATAGGGGTTTTTGAGGAAGCTAAAAGTGAATTTGATAATAAAAAATTCTTACTTACTTACCCCCCTTGAGGGTGTAGGTAGTTTTAGTGAAAATTTGTATATTGGGGTTTTTGAGGTTGCTGAAAGTGAATCTGATAATAAAAAATCCATTTAACGCGCGGAGGTGAAAGCGATTTTACTGGGCAGTGTATTTTATTATTTTTTTAGCAGTATTACAATAAATTTAAAGCATTCATATACTAAAAAATAATTTCGGTGGCCCCACTGCCTTACACCGTAAAAAATAAAATCATCATCATCAAAATTTACTAGATTTTACATATAATTTTACAATTTTATATGAATATTACATTTATATGTAATATTCATAAAAAATCGTAAAATTACTTGTAAAATCTCGTAACTTTTACTTGTCTCTGCATGAAAACACATATGTAAATTTACATATTTATTTTTTACAGTGAACTTTGTAAAATTTACTAGATTTTACATGTAATTCTACATGTAATTTGCATATAACATTTTAAAATTACATGTAAAAATTTTTACATGTATTGGCATTGAATCACATTTACGTGCAGAATCATGTGTAATTACATATTTACTTTTTACAGTGTACCCTGTCCACACCTGATAATAATTCCCCATTTGCCGGACCTGTCTAGTCAACTGGATATCCGAATAAAGCTAAAATAAATTATTTTTTTCAATGGACATAACGTTTTTCAAATAATTGCATATAACAACTGTTTCCCATCCAAATGGTACATTTGGGTGTGTGCAAAAATAAAAATAAAATCAAAGTAAATGAGGGAAATTTCCATTTTGTGAAATCGGAAGTCAATAACCCGTTACAGGACAGCAGGCATTTCAATATAGGCAATGGGTTTTCGCCGCCATGGCATTTTACCATTGTGGTTGCGATTTCACGTACGGCTCTAATGTTGCTCGCAAATCTAGAATGCCCGATATATCCGAATCATTCAATTCTGTTTTTATCCTACTTATACAAAAAACAATCGGTGAAGTTATACAGGGTGATCAGTAACTGTCCATTTTGCCCCCATCGCCCTACGCTAATGTTAACCATATTTAACGTGACGCAAATACAGTGCGGTCCAAAAGTCACCCCCCCCTTTAACTTTTAAACAAGTTGAGATATCGACTTCAAATTTAGAACTCTTAAATAAGACAACTTAAACTATCTTTTAGCATATATTTGATATTTTCAGCTTTTAAAATGTGGGCAGGGGGGCATTGGGGGACATTTTTTTAAATGGAAAGGGGGATCGTGTGATACATCATTTTAAATCTTATAAAATTCTCTATTTAAACTAACATTTTTAAATTTTTTAAAAATGTTTTTTAAGGTTTTGATTTTTTAATTTTTTGTGCTGAAACATTCGATTTTTTAAGTTTTTTTTTATAAATTTTTATTTATGTCAACTAAAATTAGTTTAAAAGTATAATTAACATTTTTTTATGATGAAATTAGGCATTTTCAAAAAATTATTAGTTTTTTTTTTTAGAGGAATTTTGACATTAATACCCATTTTCAACCCCATTTTAAACCCAATTTTTTTTTAAATTAAAAAATATGGAGTTAAATGAAGAATTTTATAAGCTTTATTATTTTATTACACGACCCAACTTTCTATTTCAAAAAATGTGCCCCCATGCCCCCGTGCCCACATTTTAAGAGCTGAAAGTATTAAATATATGCTAAAAGATAGTTTAAGTTGTCTTATTTAAAAGTTCCAAATTTGAAGTCGATATCTCAACTGATTCAAAAGTTAAGAGGGGGGGGGGGGGTGACTTTTGGACCGCTCTGTATAAAAGGTCCTAAATAGTTTGGCGAAGAAATTTTTCAATTTTTCGGTCGATTTTAATAACGAGTATTTCCGGAAACTACAGACGAGTAAAAAAGTACTTTTCCTCTGAGTGAAACATACTATTTTTTCTTCAAGCAACATATATATATATTTTTTTTTAAATAATTTTTGAATTTAATTTATTCAGTAATAAAGTATGTTTTTTTTTTATTAAAATGAGCCAACAAAACCCTTTCGAAATAAACTTAAACCTTCTTAGCTTATTTTAATTTTTTTTTGTAGGCAAAATCGTACACTTTTCGCGATTTCGATGGTAACTTGTCCATATATTCTTCTTCAATCATTTTTAATCAATTTCACACAAGGTCTTCGCACAGAATCTCGAGTCAACCACCTGTTTACATAATAAACAAACAAGTTTGAAGTATGACTGTCTAAAAGTCAAAGAGTGCTGCCACCAGTGGTGGTTCTGCTAACTAACTTTTTTTTACGGCGTACAACAATGAACTCAGTTTTTTACTGTAAAAAAATAGATCACTTCTACCTAGTGTGTTCAGTTATAAAATATGAACATTTTAGTACGCTTGAAGAAAAAAGTTTTTAGAAATTTTCTACATGTATACAGGAGTAGTTTTTAATATTTTTGTCATAGGACTATTAATTTTCAAGATATAACTATTTAATAGTATATTGTTATACTAAGAGTAAAAAAAAATACTTTTCCTCTGAGTAAAATTATATTTTCTTCAAGCATCCTATATATATATTTTTAAATATTAATTTTTGAATTTAATTTATTTAGTAATAAAGTATGTTTTTTTTAATAAAATAGGCCAATAAACCCCTTTCGAAATAAACTTAAACCTTCCTTAGCTCATTTTAATTTTTTTTCCTAGGCTAAATCGTACACTTTTCGCGATTTCGATGGTAACTTGTCTAATGTAGCATTTGCAATTTCGGAGAGATTTGTAGATGTATAAACCCTATATTCTTCTTCAATCATTTTTAATCAATTTTACACAAGGTTTTTGCACAGAATCTCAAGTCAAGGCATATCCAGAAGCTTGCATAAGAATATAAAACATAAGAATGCTATGCCATGATTGGCTTACAAGATACATGGCGGCGCATCAAGCCAATCACGGCATCGCATTTTTATTTTTTATGTTCTTATGCGAGACTGTGAACAGGCACTCAACCACCTGTTTACATAATAAATAAACAAGTTTGAAGTATGGCTGTCATCAAAGTCAAAGAGTGCTGGCGCCAGTGGTGGTTTTCCTAACTTTTTTTTACGGCGTACAACAATGAACTCAGTTTTTTACTGTAAAAAAATAGATCACTTCTACCTAGTGTGTTTAGTTATAAAATATGAACATTTTAGTACGCTTGAAGAAAAAGATATTTTAATTCGTCTCGAACGGGTATCAAAAAGTCCAATAACCTTTTATATTTGCAGGGACGTAAATCACTCGATTATATACTTTAGCTTGGCTAAAATCGAAGTAGCAATCGAAAATATTTGCAGGACTGGTGCATAGATTTATTTTGAAATTCTGTTTTTTTATTTGATTTCTGCAAAAACATGACACGACGAAATTGAAAATTATTAAAACACAAAGAATGGTAAAGCTATGTAATTCTTGGCATTTTATGGTATACTGTTCACTTGAAATAACTTTATTTATGTTAATGAAAATATACTGCCCAGTAAAATCGCTTTCCCATTTTTTTCACTTCCATGCTTTAAATGGATTTTTTCAGCTTTTTTTGATTTTTTGTTTTTGGGGTGAGTACTTTCAAAAACAATAGGGATCTTCCCCTCGTAGAACTTCACTTTACAATAAAAGACGTGTCGTCTGCATATACAATTACTTTGCCCCTAGAAATGAACCTTACAAAGTCATTCACAAAAAGAATAAAAATTAAGGGCCCTATGATACTGCCCTGGGGAGTTTCAGAGCCGAGGGTATGAGTATCGAAAAATATATCCCTGTATTTAACCGTGATTGATCTGTCTCTGAAAAAATATTCCAAAAAAGACTTAAAGCTACCCTTAAAACCAAGACTTTCTAACTTTTGAATTATACCGGGTGTTTTTAGACCTGAAACTTTCAAATATCTCGAATACTATGCATTTTATAAAAAAAATGGCATACAAAAGTATTTTATTTTAATGGGGGAATCAAAATGGCGTATTTATTTTTTACGGATATTTGCGTTTTAAAGGTCATCTCAAGGTCAACTTTGTTTTTTTAAAAAGAATCATATATTTTAGTCGAGTCCGTCTGAGATCTAACTTTTTTAATTTTGTGTGGCTGTGTTATCTCTGCAAGTTTTAGTCCGTTAAAAAAAGTTTTTTACAGAAGTTTTTTATTTGTTTTAGGAGAATTAAACAGCAGTAAAAAAAATATATGTTTCTATTTAAGAAACAAAGTTGACCTTGAAATGACCTTGAAAACGTAAACATCCGTAAAAAATAAATACGCCATTTTGTTTCCCCTATTAAAATAAAGAAGTTTTGTCAGACATTTTTTTTTTCTAAAATGTATAGTATTCGAGATTTTTGAAAGTTTCAGGTTAAAAAAACACCCGGTATAGGGGAAGGTGGGCCACCATCAGACTTAAAAAATCAACCCTAATTATTTAAGTTAAATAATAATTAAAAATATATCGGTCAAATAAATTTTGGGTAATTATGTTACCTTAAGTTAACATGTAGGTACTAACCTCCAGTATCTCTTTCGGCAAAAAAAATATTATATCAAAAAATTGTTTTCGGTATCGTATCTCATGGTGACCCAGAAACCGGGCCACCATGAGACATAGGTGTTAACAAAATGTTTACAAAAAATAAAAGGTTGCAAGTATTTTTTTTAACCATTTAAAAAATAAGACTAAAACTGAGCGGGCCGTGAACAAAAATATATTGGAATGTGCGGATGGGAGGTAAGGTAACTATTATATGACCAATAGGGTTCTCTTCCTTTCCTGTTAAAAAAGAAAATTCAAATTCTCATGTTGGCCCATGTCTCATGGTGGCCCACCTTCCCCTACTCTTTTAAATAGAATATAATAAGGTCAACAGTCAAATACCTTATCCTTGTCAAAGCACAGGAACGTAAATTGTGTTATATTTGATGGGGATCATAAAAAATGTAATAGGATTTAAGCAAAACATTCTAGAAACATTTTAAATATTGCATAGATTTCCGGAAAAATGTTCTTTACAGCTCATAATTTCCTTTATGCGCTACTTTAATGGGGCTATTTTTTAAAGAGACAATATTCAAACCAGTAGAAATGTCTTACATTATTTAATTTTTCAAACTGTTTAAATTAAGTACTTTAAATTTATTAATTTTCAAGGTAAAATAAGTTTATGTCTAAAATAACACTAGGCAACAAATTTCAACTTTTTTTTTTTGCCCCGATCGGAAAGTAAATGTTTCTTACTAATTCGAGGGCGTAGAAACCGAATCTGACCTTAGAAAAATTTCAGCACCTAAAATTTTTGAGATATAAGTCCAGGAAATAATGACGTTTTTTTCAAAATCTTAAAAAAAAGAGTAGGATTTTAAAAATTTTAGGGTATATTAAAAAAAATACGAGGAACTCAAAAATATATATGCCAAGGACCTATTGTCAGAGAAAGTACGCGAAAAAAAAATAAAAAGCTTAAAATGAAAGTGCAGAGTTTGGACTATCAAATCTGTATAAAATTTTTATAGGACTTAATTTGTAGATTATAAAATTCTCTACAAACATATTTTTTCAGATATTTTTTATTTTGCTTAGTTTGTAAAAAGTAAATAAATGAAAAAGAAACAAAATTAAAGTACACAGCGTAAACTTTTTTCCCGAGCCCAAAAAATATATTTTTCTTATCAATTTAAAGGCGTAGAATCCAAATTTGACGTTAAAAAAAATACAGAATCCAAAAGTCTTATTTTTTAAATTTTAGTGCAGGCAATTATGCCAATTTAAAAATAATTTATAAAACAAAATATTGTGTATTTTTTTAATGGTTCTACATCATAAAAATGTTACTTTATTACATAAGAACCATATTACGTAACATTTTTTTAGTTCATTATGCACCCTTCTCCTTACCCTCCACACCTACTTATTTTTGTCACATTATTCTTTTTTTTAATATTTTTTTTCATAATATCCCTATTAATTCTATGAATTTAAAGTTTCCATGTTTTAAGTTGGGTATTTTTTAACTAATATTAAGTCGCCGAATCTAAATTTGTCCTCGGAATATTTTTATCTCCCATGATTTTAGAACAAAAGAGCGATAAAATAATGATTTTTTAAAATTTTTATCTCATTTTTCTCAGAAAACTTAGGTAATAGAAATATTCTGAGGCCAGATTCGGTTTCAGCGACCCAAAATTAGTTAAAAAACATATGACTCCAATCAGGGCAAGAAACCGTGTTGCCTAGTGTAATAGTATATTACGCATCGAGTACAGGAACCTAGTTTTTAGTGCACGAGAGCATTCTATGTGCACTGAAATGGTTTGCGTCGAGGTGAGTATACTATTTTTCCTACGACCTAATAGCTAAACATCCAAAAAACGCAAAAATTATCTTAAAATTAGTTTGTCAATTAGAGGTTATGTGCTTGACGTTTATTAATTTTCTGACAGCAGATAAACTTCCCAACCGTTGTCATAGGCAACGAGTGGGAAATAGGCACTAACTAGGTCGTAGGAAAATAATTAAATCCCTACCATGAAACGGCTGTGTCATAGAAAAATTATAATCTTTATTAATTGCAGAGATTTTTAGTGGAGGGCGGGTCAAAATTTTCCCAACTAAATTAATATTTAGTTGGGAATGCGATGTTGTCGGGTTTACGATAACAAATAATTCCTGAGTTTTTATTGTTTTTTTTTCGTTTTGTTCTTTATTAACAAATAACAAGTTTTTTATCATTTCTTTTCAAAATATTGTACTTTTTTCAACAAAAACGAATTTTTCTTATTTAGCCCAAAACTCCTATTTAAAACGATACCCTTCTTTTTCAAACAAGTACTTTGTATAAAGTTGTTAAAGCTATATATCACCTGAGATATAAAGCTTATACAAAATAAATGCATTAATCATACAAAAGATACAGACTTTGTATGTACCTATATAGTATAACATTGTTATCCATACTCGGTGTTTACAGATAGCTACGTGTTAATAAAAATATGACAAATAAAATTTATAGATGTATTAAAAATTTCTTTTTCTATTTTGCGACTTATAATCGTACAAACACCCTTTTTGGGTTGGCCCTTTTCGGGGAAAATACCCATATTCTATTGAAAGCTATATCAAACTTGAAAAATATGGTTATTTTTTCCAAAAAGAGCCAATCCAATTAGGGTGTTTGTCCGTTTTTCTTGTAGTTGAGTTTTTAATTTACCGAAATCAAAAATACGTCGTTCCATTTGAAAATTTAGCACAAAATGGCTTTAAAGTTAATGATTAAAAAAAAAACTTTAAATATACGTCATTTTCATAAAAACAAAAGAAAATCAGTTTTACATAAATAGTAAATTCTTAGCCTTCTACTAAAAGATTTGAAATGTCAAGTTCCAGAAATATTCCAAAATGAACGTCATAGGACCGCAATGTTTTTTTTATGAAAAATAGCTCCTGTGGCGCCATCTTTAAAGCAAATATGGACTTGTGATATGTCAATGAAAAGATAATTTAAAGGCGAATCTTAAATGTAACCATATATATATAGTTCTATTTAAAAATCAAAAGTTGGTATTATATTGGATTAGACCGCAAGTGATATTTTTTTATAATGACCATGCCAAAATGGAGGTATTTACGGTTCATACAATCTCTGTAAATTTTAAAAAGTTATCTTTTATAGTTACGGAGATAATTCGTAGGAAATACTTCTTTTGACATCCCGTATGTCAAAATATCTTCTTCTTCTTCTTCTTCCTTTTTTTTGGCCTTTTCCAAACAAAAAAATATAATTTGTTCTTAGAATTTTAAACATGGCAAAAACTGTAATGCCAACCCGAAACAAAAATCCTTAAATCAGTCATCAACTTAAATGTAAGTTCTTAAAAATTTTAGAGCAAAATAGAAAAAATTGTATAAAGCACTCGTTTCATAACACGGTTTAAGCGCACTAGTACTTTAAAAAACACGTCACAAGCTGTTCGTTTTCTAAACTTGTACTCGTGAAACTAGTTCTTTAATAAACTATAATATAACGATTACAAACAGGTATTTTTTTATAGAAGCCTACTCAAAAACGATTTTTTTTAATTAATATTATTTCTTCTCATCAGATAAGAAAGTCTTTGATTTAATTGGTTTGTTTTTCTTTTTTTTTTAATTAAAAAAATTATACCAGCTTTATTTTAACTATAATTATAGAAAACCCAATATAACCGCAGTCGTGTACCACATGTGGTATATAACATCGCGAATTAAGTTTTAGTTTTTATTTGCGCTAATGATATAAAGCCTTATTGGGACTTATTATTAACGGTAGACCTGTTTCCAAATAAATTTGAGCATATACAGGATGAACTTGCCAGACTCGGATCAGGGATGGCCTGTACGGGGCCGGAACCTATATTGGGTGTTACAAGGAAGCAGGTAAAGACCGCTAAAGGAGCAATGGAGGGCGGTCCACGGTTGTCGGCAAGTTAGGGACTCCCTGGCTGGCCCAAGCAAATCAAAGACCGACTGGTTGCTGGAAAAAGGAAGAACTGCACTCAGACAACTTGTAGGGGTCCTCACTGGCCACTGCAAGCTAAGGAAGCACCTGGCAACAATTCAGATTCTAGAGAGTCCGCTATGCCCAGAGTACGGAGAGTATGAAACATCGTCTCATTACTTAGCCGAGTGTGTCAGAAACGACAGGATCAGGTTGCAAGTCTTTGAAACTCAAAGACTCAACCAATATCCTGACCTTTATTGAAAGGACGGGCAGGTTCAAGGGGGACTCAATTAGTAAATGGCTGGAATTGCCTGGGGTGACAAAAAAGGCCAGAAATGGCCTAGTTATCCGGCTTTGGCCAACCCAAAAATTTACTACTACTACTACTTACTAGGCATATACATGCTAAACCAGGAACATACAAAAAAAATAAGGCATGATTCTAAACACAATTCTAGAAATACAAAAATAAGGCCCTAAAATAGATCCTCAAAGGGTTGTAATTGAAAATTAATAATTTTTTAGTTTATTTTACGTGAACTTTTAATTTAGTAAACCTTGTTATAATCAGTCATCGGCGAATTACCAGTGCTCGCATAGGCGCCGCGTCGATTCTAGCGTTGACGCGAGGTTTTAAATATTTACATTTTTAATTCTTTTTATCTTGATTTTTTTTAATGAATAAATAAAAATTAAAAACTTTCGTATTCTTAAAAGATAAAAATCGAATATCGGTATTTTCTTCGAAAAACACCGATATATATATATATATATATATATATATATATATATATATATATATACATATTTATAGTTAATATGTGTAGTCAATATTGTTGTGTGTAACAAATTAGTCATCAAATGTTTTGATTTAGTGACCTTTATAAAAATTTTCAACGTTGATGAGTCATAACTGAGTTTATTCAGATTACTGGTTATAAATCACCATTTATACTTTTTATTCAAAAAGACAAAAAAGTTAGTTTCAGACTCCCTACAAAAAATACTTCTATATTCACTCAGAATAAAAGCGTTTTTTTCCAAAGGCTTGACACTAACACATTCAACGGAACATATATTTTACTTTTGTCAGACTTGCGATATTTTCAACCTATCGATTTCTACATATTCGCAAATAAATTGCCTAAAGTAAGCTGTATCGAGGGAGCGAGATTACCATTGAGGAGAGTTTAAGTCTCGAGCAAAAGTGAAACCAAGACGACTTTAAAGTCATATTTGGTCGAAAGTAATAAAAGTACTGATTTTTTTGTTTATAACGATATGATATGGTATATAATCACCAGTACTCGGCGAATTTCCAGTACTCGCATAGGCGCCGCGTCGACTCTAGCCTTGCCGCGAGATTTTAAGTATTTACATTTTTATTTCTTTTTATCTTGATTTTTTTTAATGATTCCATTTAAACGAGTAAGGTGGGTTATCGATAAATAAAAATTAAAAACTTTTTCTTAAAAGGTAAAAATCGAATATCGTTTTTTTTGTTTGAAAAACACCGGTATATATACATATCTATAGTTAATATGTATAGTCAATATTGTTGTGTTGTATTAGTTGTCAAATGTTTCGATTTAGTGACCTTTATAAAAATTTCCCTCATAATTCGGCAAAATTATTCCGTAAGCCTATGTTCCTGTGTTTATTTTCAACGATGATGAGTCATAACTGAGTTTATGCCGACTACTGATAATCACCTATTTGGAATGTCAGTGTCGGATCCAGGAAACGGTCATAAAAATTCGGAAGATCTATGGTGGCATTGTTAAGGATTCTAGAAAGTAGGATATGTTATATGTCATTTTAAAGGGTGTTTCAGGCTTAACACAATGGTGATTTTCAATCAATTAATGGGCAAATTAATTTAAAACTTGACATTTTACAAAAAATTTAAAGAAAGTGCCTGATAGATTAAGGGGTAAAGGGTACAAAAGCCAAAATCTTGATAAAAACAATTAATTTTTTATTCTCAAAACAATATGACGCGTTTCGACAGTTCGGTCATTTTCAAATGGTTACATATATAGAAAACTACGTCAAAACCTCCATAGTTAACCGATTATGGCTTTTGTACCCTTTACCCTTTAATACAATGGATTTTGAACTTAAATTTCATAACTTTTTTTTTCGATTGATAGATTTTTTTAAATTTTCATCCAAAGTGTTTTAAGATGCATTCCTAATCGATTCATAAAGAAAAATTTTGGTTTTTCGAAAAGAGAAAATAAAACGCAAAAAACTTATAGTATAACGTTTACAAAATAAACCAAAAATCGAAACTCCCTGAATTATTTATACACTCAGAGAAAAATCGTTGTGAAATCAAACAAAAGTCACATGATTTAAAAGAAAACCAATATGTTTTTGCTCCGACAGTATTTTTTGTTAATTTAAAAAGATATTTTTTAATTTTATAAGCCATTGTAAAAATAAAAATATTGATTGTAATTTGAAAACAAAAACTGGTTATTTTAAAAAGAATTCTTTTAATATATTGATATTTTTTAACAATATAAAGGGAAATATTATAATTTTATAAGAAAACATTAAAGTAAGAAAGTAAGAGACAATACTTTTACTTTAAAGTGAAAAACGTTTTGCTTTAAAAATTATTTTTTTAATTAATAATATTAATAATATTAATATTATTCATAACTAAAACGTAAAGTTTTTACTTCTAATATTTTAAAAGGCATATTTTTAAAATAAAAATAATTTCTTATTGATTTTACAAGATGAGATTTTTCTGAGTGTAGGTAAAACTACCTGAGCCCTGGAGTAACATTACAAAAAAAATTTGAATTAAATTAGCTGTAACGGATATGCTATCTGGACTGGTGGAAATTTATTCAAATCGATTATCTCGTTACACAACAGACCTACGACAAAAACGATTACAAATGATTTTGTATAAAATTTAAGATGCTTTTCAACTTTTTTAATACCCTACTATAAATAACTATACTACCCTCCTAAAGAGGAACGCGAATCTACACCTGAAACATACGGTTTTCGAGGTTAGCATTATTTTACTACGGAGAATAACGGTAAGTACCAATCCTAAGGAAATCTGCGTTAAGTACACCGAAGAAGTTACTTGCCGCGTTCTTTCTACATACAAGGTTGGCATGGATTTTAATTTTTTAATAAACGAAATAATATCTAAACTAAGTAACTATATTTATGCTTTTTGGTATTTAAAAAATCTGTTAATTTCTTGTATCTATATTTAAAATAAAATTTAATTGAACGTATAATTATTTTGTGCGTGCAAGTGAATTTTTGAAATAAATTATAAATTTTTTTTTAAATTATTTTCTGTAACAATATAAATTTTTGATACCTTATAATATAACAAGCCGTGAAGACATGTCGTGCTAAGCATTCCATTATATACTATTCACAGTAAATGGTATTGGTATGCCTATAAGGGATAATATTTTGTTGGCAGCAGTTTTTATATTATATTATTATTTAATTATGTATATCTTTATTCTATTAAACAATAGTAGTATACTATTAAACAATATATTTTTTATTTCTTTTTTATTTATTTATTGATTGATCAATTTTTTGTAATAATATTAATTTTGTCTGACTGCCCTTAAATACCCATAACTTCGCTTTCTTTTATATTTGCTTTATCATGTTTCTCTTTCTAAAACAAAATTTTACATAGAAAGAACGCGGCAAGTAACATCTTTGGTGTACTTACCGCAGATTTCATTAGCATTGGTACATACCGTTATTCTCCGTAATAAAATAATGCTAACCTCGAAAACCGTATGTGTCAGGTGTACATACCGCGTTCCTCTTTAGAATGGCAGTATAGTTATTATGTTTTTGGATGGTAGTGTAAAATAAGTATTTAAAACACGTTGAGAGGTTTGTTGCTATGCAAAAAGGCAGCAAAATTTACGAGTGTCAGCAAAATCAAATTACAGCCTGCCAAAGCACGTAATAGTGTATAGCGAAAGAGACATTAGTTCTAAAACAACAAATCTATTCGAATTTATTTCAAAGGGTTGTTTTTTTTTCGTTTTTTGGATGTGAAAGGTGTTTTTATTGGCCAATTTAAATGCTCTACGAGATATACATACATTATTGGGAGATATACAGCTACAACCTATAGCGGCCCTTGCGTGACAAGAAATTAGACTCATGCTAAATGATTTTTCACGTCGTGTACATTAAAAGTGTACAAGGCAAACTTTGAAGAAATATAAAATATTTGATAACCGTTTGATATTCAATAGTGAAATAGTGGGTTAAAAATATTTCCTACGACGTAGTTAGTAGTTAGGGCTTATTTTTCACTCGTTGCCATGATAGCGGTCGGAAAGTGAGAGTCAGCCGATTTTACATATGGTCCATTCCAACGTTTCGGGTGTTTCACCTTTTCAAGTTGTAAATAGGAAAGTGTAAATTGATATTCAGAACTTCAAGTTAAATTTCAGAAAGTATAAATTGTAATTCAGATTTGCAAGTTATATTTCAGAAAGTGTAAATTGTAATTCAGACTTTCAACTTATATTTCAGAAAGTGTAAATTGTAATTCAGATTTGCAATTTATATTTCAGAAAGTATAAATTAAATTTCAGAAAGTGTAAATTATATTTCAGAAAGCGTAAGTTGAAATTCAGAAAATGTAAATTATATTTCAGAAATTATAACTTTATATTATTATTACAGAGTAAATTGTATTTCAGAAATATTTATCTATTTATCAAACGTTAAGGGATTTTTTATTTGTTAATTTATAATTTATACGTATGTAATATAATGAAGTGACCTAGCCATTTAGAAATTAATTTTGTTAAATTCTTAATTTTATGTAAAAAAATACATTTTTATTAAATTTTAATTTATTGCTGTTCATTATTTAATATCGAATATATGTATAATACATAACTGCTACTTTTTTAAAATTTTGATAAATAAAATACACAAAATTAATTTCTAAACTTTTCACTTCACTTCATTATATACATACGTATTAGTTATAAATTAACAAATAAAAAATCCCTTAACGTTTGATAAATAGATAAATATTTCTGAAATTTAATTTATACTTTCTGAAATACAATTTACTCTGTAATAATAATATAAAGTTATAATTTCTGAAATATAATTTACACTTTCTGAAATTTAATTTATACTTTCTGAAATATAAATTGCAAATCTGAATTACAATTTACACTTTCTGAAATATAAGTTGTTAATCTGAATTACAATTTACACTTTCTGAAATATAACTTGCAAATCTGAATTACAATTTATACTTTCTGAAATTTAACTTGAAATTCTGAATATCAATTTACACTTTCCTATTTACAACTTGAAATAATAGAAATAATACGTAAGTAATACGTTCCGAAATAAAAATTATAATTTCTGATTTACAAATTACCGTTTCCTAAAATTAATTTAGACTTTCTGAAATTGAATTTACAGATCCAAATTTAAATAAAATAACACATTCTGAAAATTAATTTCTACTTTCTGAAATATAATTTACACTTTCTGAATTTCAACTTACGCTTTCTGAAATATATATTACAAATCTGAATTACAATTTATACTTTCTGAAATTTATTTTAAAAATCTGAATAACAAATTACACTGTCTGAAATTAATATTACACTTTCTGATTTACAACTTGAAAAGGTGTAGTACGCATTAAAATTGATTTTATTAATACTTGTTGCATTAACAGATTGGTACACGTGTGCTACAATTAGACTAATTTACCAGGTAAACAAGCTGTTAAAACCCGAAATAAAATTTAAAAAATAAGGAAGATATTGGCAAAATTTTATTTCAAGTTTTTACAGCTTGTTTAACTGGTATATTAGTCTAATTGTAGCGCACTTCGAGTGCTTTTTTTACTTGGCTCCGCCTTGTAAAAAAACAAGCACTCTCATGCACTGAAAACTAGGTTCGGTGCGGACCGCACCGTCCGGTACGACTAAGTTAGTAGTTAGTGTTCATTTTCCACCCGTTGCCATGACAGCGGTCGGAAAGTGACGAGCACTCTCGTGCATTAAAAACTAGGTTCGCGTACTCGGTGCGTAATATCCTATTATTCGCAACTGCATATGTAATACATACATTAGTACAATGTATTACATTACATACATGTATTAATAAAGTTTGGGAAGTACGTGATTTCTTGTCCCACTGTTTTACACGCCTGGACCTGACCTGTAATGAAAAATAGAGACCAGTAAACTAATTACTACTGGTCTGAAATTTAAGTAATTAATTTCCACCGGTTAATTAATGTCATTATTAATGCTTAAAGCAAGATGGCATAACTGCTGTTGTCATGATAAACATGATTATAATCTATATATAAACTTAAATATATAGTTTTAGTCAATGTTTTTTACTTTTGAGACTAAGAAGGATAATAAATGTTATAAACGGTGCCATGTGAGCTATCAACAAATGTTTTTTGTGGTTGTTTATTTGGGTTACGCGTATGCGGAACTTCAGTTTTATATATTGTGCTTTTCTTGTGAAATTCAGGAAAAAATATTTGTGGTAAATATAAAAAGAACTAAAAAACTAAGTTTGATAGTATTATTTTCTTCATTTGGATTCAAACATCTAGGTTTCAAAAAATTAGTACTTTATTTTTAAAGTATTAAAGCGAATAAAATAGTATACAGGTCTCAGGGAAAATGGTACCTATAAACACCTATAAATGGTCTCGGAAAAGTACTATTTTCCTAGTCGACCTGTAATCTACTATTATTATAATACCCCCACCAATATAATTTTTTTTATTAGGTTTAAATGCTTGTTTTTTTACTCTTTTTTGTTTTGCAAACAAGCATGCCTAATAATTAACTACTAATCAGGGTATTTAGTTGATTTTAGTTTATGTTGGTATTAAAACTAACTATTTTCATTTTTTAAAGTTGTAAAACAATTTCGCTGCGCAACATCGTGCCTAAATTTTCCATGCATGCGTACTAAAAAAATCCCTTGGAAGCTATTAAAAAACACTGGACTAGTGAAGTAACCATTTTATAGTAAATTAAATTTTAAGTAAATAAAAAAAGAATATGTTATGAAAATAAAATGCGGATTTATATAAATACCCGGATAGTGGAAAAGTTTAGCCGCAAGCAAATTGGTTTTACGCGAATTGGGATGCGTGGTCTGGAAAACTTCCTAATTCCCTTAAACATTATATTTATAGGCCAGGAAAAGAAGGTATACTTTTTACTAAAAAATTGCAATTCCAAATTACTTTTTTTTATATAGCTCTTAATTTTACAGATCTGTTGAAAATTAATTTTCTGTAAAAAAATTACCCAGAATAAAATTGCAGACTACATTTTGAAAATAAAATATTCGAAGTTACACTAAGTAACTAGTTTAGTCTCGGTGTGTATTAATTGATTTAAGTCAAACAGTGTGTCATTTTTCAGAATATTATTCATGGATCCCCTGAGTATTTTCTTTCTATTTTCAAATTTAAAAAATATTTTGTTTCTAAACATTTTTTTATTTATAGAACAAGAACAACAAGAAATTATTATCTAGAAAGAAAAAAGATATCATTGTAAAATGTTGTAAATTTATTTATATTTAAAGAATACATTTTTTTATAGGTTTTAGAATTTTAGGAAGTGCAATTTTTTTCCATATTTTTTGTTTGAAATTAAAAAAAAACATCAAAAAACGGTGGTGACTTCGGCCGTTTGGATCGATTGAAAAAAAAAACGGGATATTATTCAGTATTGAAGTAGCTATAGCCCTACCTAGAAGATTTTTTTTTTGGCCAAAAAATAACAAAATAACGGACGCTTTTTAAAAAATTTTAAATAATTTTCAAGAAAAACGTCTGCTATTTTATTATTTTTTGGCCAACAAATTTTCTTCTAGATAGGGCTATAGCGACTTCAATAATATCCCGTGTTTTTAGCGCACTGTACTTTAGAAAACTCGCCGCAATCGGCTTGTTTTCTAAAATTGTACTCATGCGCTAAAAACGTATGTTATGAAACTAATACTTTCATATACTATTTGAATTAACGCTTCAAAAAAACGTTGCAAACTTCAGCTTCATTCTTTTTCTTAGTCGATCCAAATGGCAACAAATGGTATCATGGCGACCACCGTTTTTGATGTTCTTTTTCAAAAAACTTAATGGCAAAAAATGGCAATTATAAATCTAATTTTTTTTTGTATTCTTTAAATATAAATAAACATACCTATAAAATTTCACAATGATATCTCTTTATTCTATCTAAAAAAATGTTTAAAAATAAAATATTTTTAAAATTTGAAGGTAGAAAGACCCCTTATTAAGGGTTTTAAAGACCAAAACGAAAATAATTAAACTCGGTTAATATAATAATATATTTATTGCCCAACAGACTAACCAATTACAGGACAATTAAATTTAAAACTAAATAACAAAAATTCTATTTATAAAAGATGAGAAAAAAAATTAAAACATAATTAAACACAATTAAGCTAATTAAGCGGCCAAATGCCTAAAATAATAATATTTTTAATACTATTACAACTATCAAAATTTATATCACAATCATAACAATATTCATTAAAATTATGCATCATACCAAATATAGGACAGTAGTATGTTGCATTAGTTCTTGCATTGGTGTTGTAAAAAGGTAATGAATTCCTTAGATTTCTTGAAATTGTAAGATTTAACTGACTTAAAATGAAAGAAGAATCTATTTTATTATGTAGTAAGTTATATAAAAATTTAATACTTGATATTATCCTACGAGTTTCAAGTGAGTTAAAATTGAATTGAGATAATAGTATATTATAATCACAGTTTCTCACTGGATATGAGCCGGAGACCCTAAGATATAAAAACTTTAAATACCTTTTTTGCACTCTTTCAAGCTGCTGTTTGTGAGACTGGTAGTAGGGTGACCAGACAATACCACAGTACTCCATTCTAGAACGTACAAAAGAGTTGTACAGTGTTTTAAGTGCAAGTTCATTGTTAAATTCCTTACAGTTTCGAATAATGTAACCAACAGTTTTCATTGAAGATGAAGAGATATAATTAATGTGCTCTTTAAATGAAAAATCATTTGAAAAGATAACACCCAGATCTTTAAAGCTGTAAATTCTTTCTAGAGTTATAGAGTTTATTCCATAATCAAATACGACAGGTTTTTTTTTGCGAGTGTAAGTTAAAACATTGCATTTTGAGATATTCAATTCTAGGTTATTTAATGTGCACCACCTGTTTAATTCATTAAGGATTGTTTGAAGTCTAATGCAATCATTTATGTCGGTAATTTGTAGCATAAGTTTTAAATCATCTGCAAAAAGAAGAAATAGACATTGAATAAATCCAGATAGATCATTTATGAATAATAGGAATAATAGGGGTCCAAGGTTAGACCCTTGAGGAACTCCCGACTTAGCTAAAAATAGGTATGATTTAAAACCATTGTAAAACACGTATAAAAACCTATATGAAATAAAAAGCTTTAAGAGAGGATTGCTAAAGCCAAACAGTGACAATTTATGGACAATAAGTGGGTGATCGATACGATCAAAGGCCTTTGATATATCCGTATACACCACATCTACCTGTCCTCTATTGTCAACTACATTGGAAACATAATTAGAGAATTGAACAAGATTAGTGACAGTAGAGCGGTTTTCCATAAAACCGTGCTGATTGATTGAAATCATATTTTTTACCAACGGATAGATGCGGCTATACAAACACATTTCCCAAACCTTTGAGAAGTTGCATAAAATGGTTATTGGACGATAGTTGGAAATTATCGATGGGTCGCCTTTTTTAAAGAACACCTTTACAAATTTCCAAATATTTGGAAAAACAGATTTTTTTAATATTAAATTAAAAAGTATTAAGAGCGGGTAAATAAAAATATCTGCACAATCTTTTAACAAATAGCTGGGTATGTCATCATATCCTGCTGTAGATTTGTTGGGCAGTTTACTTAATGCTGACTGAATGTCTTCTACAGTGAATGAATTAACATTAGTATTTTGGGAGTTGTTGATTTCTACGTTATTATTTATTTGACTGGGATCTTGAAAAACATTACCGTAATAAAAATTAAAAATACATTGAAAAAAATAAAAACAAATGAAAAATTAATTTCACAAAAAGCACCCTAACGATTATTTTCGTTTTAGTCTTAATATACTTAGGGGATGTCAGTGAAGCATTATGTAAAAAAAATCAGAGGTGATACTACCTTTAATTTAAATTTACAACACTGTGTAGTATTTCAGTATACAGTATAGCAATTTTTCAGTTTGTTTAAATATTTCTTAGAGAAATTTTCTTTGTAAAAACGCATCAAATAATTCAAAATTTAATCTTGCTTTTCTTGGACTATTTTGCTTCGTTTGCTCTAAGAAATATTTAATTGAATTAGCTCTATAACTTTTTTAAACACCAGATCTCGTTTTTAAATTAAGTTCTCCAAATTATTAATTTGATTAAAATTAATAATTGTCGGCTTCAGTTTTCTGCCAGTCTTTGCAGTTTCAGCGACAGTAAATTTACTTTCAAATTATTTTATTTATTTTTATTTTTTTATCAAACAGTTCTAACCCATAGAGAAGAAAAGAGGACTAAAAGTCCAGCCCGCGAAAGATTATTTTATGACAGAACGGGGCAGCGAAATGACGTAACGCAGTATATCTGACCTTGCGCAGTACGCATCTCTGTCAGCTGTGAAATGCTGTCGGTCGTAAAACAATTCATTTATCGTATCTACAAAAATCCCCCAGTAAAAATCTTAAAATGTCCGAAAATAGAGATATGGCAAACCAATACTGGGGTGACGAATTATTAGTAGTTTGTTTATACTGTCAGTACTGTCAAATCGTCGTTTGTTTCTGTTCATTTTTCAACTTCTACTGTGTTTTAATTGTTTTTTTGCTGCATTTGTTTATAACTTCAAACATGACCTGTATTGTTGCTTTATGAAGAGCAAAGGGTCAATCCCTGGTGTACTCAAAGTAGGTATGGAAAATCCCGAAATTCAAACACACCTCGAAAAATTCTTATAAAATAATTTTAAAACACTATTTCGACGTTTCTTCGTAGATATTTATTGTTTTTTGTAGCATTTTTTACAATTTTTATTTGACACATAAAACTAAGGTTAAAAAATACTTGTCAAAAACAACAATAATAGTGCGCATGCGCAAGGCACACTTTTTCGCAAAGGCTTTGAAGGTCTTTCCTTGTCTATGTTCTAACAACTATTTTTAATCAAATTTCAGAATGTCAGTCCGTCGTCCGCTAAGTCTAATGTACCAAAATTAGCTTTCACTTAAAAATTATAAGAAAAAACTTTTGCTAAATTTTTATTCACATTGCTCATTATCTACGCCTTGTAGATTAGTTAGCTTGGAGGTTTTGCATTTGACAAAATAATCTAAATTTAAGCTTGTTTGCTTCAAGATGAGACAGACATTTAAATTGATTTACAACCTCAAACCAAAAACGAATTATCTTTCGTTTATAGGTTAATCTCAGAATTAATAGCTTTTTTTCAGGATCTCGGAATCCCTTCAAATAAATAAAAGTAAATTAAAAGAAAAAAAAAACAAGCTAAACCCTTTCTAGACGGGTATGGTCGCTTTCAAACTTATAGTAGAATGTTTACATTTAAAAGAGATTAATGAGAGACAGGGACGTATTTAAATTTTATTTTATTAAATACGTATTTATCTTATACAACTCGATGAAAAAAATACAAATAAAACAAATTAAAGCCATCCCAGTAAATATTCATTGCTATTTATTGCCTTGTGGGCGTGGCTAAATCCTTTGGAAATTATGATTACATAGGGTAGAAAACTGGCTAGAATCAGTCCACGTGGAGTGGTAAAACTATACATTAGTTTAAATGAATCTAAAATTTAGCGTCCCGATTGGACTAACGGTTCCAACATATTTTGCACGTGTCACAAAAATATTTATTGCTTAAAAAAAAAATCTTTTATGCCTTTCTAAGGTACTATAGCAATGTCTTCAAGTCGTCAAGTCTCGAAAACTGATAGTCCTATGCATGGGCGCCCCGAGGGGAGCAGGGGGGCCATGCCCCCCCTGGCTTTTCAGATATACACGGTGTATTTGAAATAGGGTCCGAAATTTTAAGGGTTAAATCTACATCATAAAGTATGACAAAAAGTTCCTATAAACATATGGCTAAAAATGCGTCGTATGGGAGCTAAGCCCCTTTGAAAGTGGCTAAAAAAATCGGTTTTTATTTTATCAGGAACTCTTTTAGATATAGCAACAAGGTTATGTACGTAAACTAATCCAAATATGGTCCATATTCGTATGTTATTTGTTTACTTTAACCAGGGGTGTGCGAACCGGGAGGGGGGGGGCATTATCAGTTTTTTGTCCCAAACTTTTTTCTGTGTAATTTTTTTGTAATTTTATTTTTGGAATATGATTCCTCAGGTCAACATACATAGAAAGTACTTTTTTTGTATTACTATAAGATTAACCGTTTTTGAGAAAAATTAATTTGAAGGTGAAATTTCACTGTTCGAGGACGAAAAATTAAATTTTAAAATGTTGAAAACCAAAATTTTAATTATTCCAGGTGAATTTATGTACATCAAAAACTAAGAAAAAACCTCATATACAGGTACTTCCAAAAATCAATCCCAAGGGAGCTATGGTCTCCTAAAATTGCCCATTTTTAAAGGGCCATAGCAGCTTTAAAAGCGATTTTTCGACCTGTATAGTAAACTTTTTTCTTACTTTTTACTCTTTACTCTTTTTTTGTTTTTAAGCTGGAGCTACACACATGCATTTTTTTAGCATAACAACCTCAAATATCTACCAAAATTTTAAAAATAACAATTTTTCTTTATTGTTTATTAGTTTTTCTGGCTCGATAACAAAAAAGTAGAGAACTTTCGTTTTTGGCGAATTAAAGAAAATTACTTTTGTATTGACTAGAATTTTCATTTTAATATCATTGTTAATAACGTCCTTGAAACACCCAGTATTGTTTCGCAAATTACCACGAATCATAAAAAGACACAATTCTTTTTCTTTAGGTGAAAGTAAAAATATATGCCCAAAGTCTTAGTCAGCCATTTTTAGTATTATACATTTTGCAATAAAATATTTCTGGATATATGTATCAAAGTCATGATCAAAATATAGATGATTCCGTAAAAAAATACGTGAAGAAAAAAGGTAAGGCAATGTTTAGCAATATCATAAATCGAAACCAAAAAGGCAGTGAGCTGTGGAAGTATAAAACGAAAAACAAAACAACAGCAGGCATTGTGTGAAATGTGTTACAAGGCAATCAATTATTTAGGATCCATTTTCTTGTCAAAGTGACCTATATATATTTATATACAGGGTGATCCTAAAAATTTTTGGGATTCTGTATAAAAAAAATGAGAAAAGTTTCAAGAATAGTTATATATGTAAAAAGCGTATTAAGTAGATTTTTATGCACCGAGGGCGACGAGCTTACAAACCCGAGGGCCTTTGGCCTGAGGGTTTGTAAGTCGCCCGGGGGCATAAACATCTATTAATACCCGTGGTGCATACTTTTATGTCATACTAGTTCGTTATTGCATCCCCAATATAAATATTTAAAAAAAATTCGAAAATTTAACTTGATTTTAACAGTATTGTTACTAGGGAAATGCCGTAAACAAATTTTGCTAGCTGTCAAATTTAAAAAGTCAAAATGCAGGAAAGTTTTGAAATTCCTAACGAAATTGCGAAAAGGCGGGAAAAGCAATACAAAATATGCTACCGAAGAAATCGAGAGACGCCTACTACAGAGAATATGAAAAGTTACTAAACTAGATGGCAGAAAACTGTGTAGAACATATTAATGAAACTGTAGCTTGGATACTTCAGAATTGCCAGTTTTATGTGAATTTGACTAAATAATGTTAAGTAGATATTTTCGTACGACCTAGTGTACACGAAATAAAGAAAAATGCATGTTCACTATATATCCTCGTTAGGATATTTTTCTATCGCACGAGTACATAGCGCATATTTGAATGAAATGACAACTATGCACACTCATTTATCCAAACGAGTACACATAGCTTTCATTTTGACAAAAGTTATTTGGCGTTTATAAAATTTTAAAATGTCACAATTAAACACAGGAAATTTTTTAAAATACAGATTTTTAAAGAGTCTAGACTGTAGATCGAACGAAAAATGTTTTTCGCACCTTGTGTATTTTAAAAAATTACCTGTGTTTAATTTTGACATTTTAAAATTTTATAAACGTCAAATTGCTTCTGTCAAAATGAATGCTAAATGTAATCGTTTGGATAAATGAGTGTGCATAGTTGTCATTTCATTCAAATATGCCCTATGTACTCGTGCGATAAAAAATATCCTAACGAGGATATATAGTGAACATGCATTTTTCTTTATTTCGTGTACACTAGGTCGTACGAAAACTACTATTATATAATACTTTAATTTCATATTTTGTAATTTTATTAATAAAGGTTATTATGGTCTGTTTCATCAAGCAAGAGAGTAAATTAAAAATCGAACAGTGAATATTTTCAAAACAGACTCGAATATTGGATGTGCGAATATACTGTGTAGTTTATTTTATAAAACATAACTTTATTCTATACACAAACATATACTAATCAAACCTGTTGTGAAAATATTTACTGTGCGATTTTTAATTTGCTCTCTTGCTTGATGAAACATACCTTAATATATTAATCAAAAACTGTTTTTTTGGGTCTATATGCCCGCGCGGGCCATAAAGTGGGCAGACTAACATCTCTACTCTAAATTTCTCTACTCCCTAACATCCCTACTCCATAACATCCCTACTCCACAACAACTCTACTCCGTAACATCTCTACTCCATAACATCTCTACTCCGTAACAACTCTACTCCACACTATATGCACTTTATTAGCCACTTAATAATAAATGAGCAGTTCAAAGAACAAAGAATCTTCTTCTTCTAGATTATTTTATTTTTTTCCTAGAAAACGTTTATCTTTAAATGTAAATCTAGAACAATCATAAATGAATTATTCTAAAAGCAACAATGACCGCGTACTCTTAACATGCACTAATATGTAAGTAATTAATAAACTGAATTCATTTTTGACAGTGACTTAGCATGACAAATATTCTTTTGAGTTAAGACAAGTGGCTAATCGAGTGTCTATAGTGTGGAGTAGAGTTGTTACGGAGTAGAGATGTTATGGAGTAGAGATGTTACGGAGTAGAGTTGTTGTGGAGTAGGGATGTTATGGAGTAGGGATGTTAGGGAGTAGAGAAATTTAGAGTAGAGATGTTAGTCTGCCATAAAGTACACTGTTATGTAGTTGGTAACTAAGCAATAAAAACAATAATGAACTACGATGACATAACAATATTGACGGCTTTTTCTACAAAGTGGCTATATTTGTTAATTATTCATTTAATCTATTATTGTACAAAGTCTGAAAATGTTTTAATTTAATATTTATCAAAAAACCTTATCCTTTTTTTTTTAATCTCGCAATAAAAGAAAGTATTTTTTTGTGATCAGCAGTATTTTTTATGTAGATTCACCATTTTTTTGTTCTATTTCTGAATCACGCTGTATATTTGTTTTTTTTTCAGTTTCGTTCATTTTTCTTTGGTATACTGATTTATCGAAAATAAGGTAATACATATTTATTTATAAATAAATATCCCTACAGGGAAAATATATTGTTCAGGCTCTAGTGCTTTATAGAATAAATATAGATTTGACAAATGGTTTTATTTAACCACACCAAAACCCAAAATATCAGTATACAACATTAGTTATTTGATGGTAGTATTTTAATTAATTTATTAACTTTATACCATTTGTACTTTTTGGTAATAGAAATCAAATATATTTAAGATAATTAAGAGATTTAGGTGTATCGTAAACTATAATATCTTTAAAGTATGTCATATTTAAAACTACTTTTATTGCTTCTAAAAATACATGTAAGGTACGTACGGGTAAACGAAACAAAGGGGGTTAATTATATAAAAAATTGCCTTTGCTTATTTATCTTAACCTTCATAACATTTTAGTCCAGGGATATGAGCAAAAAAATACCCTTTTGGGGACTGTGGCTCATCCAGAGATCTGTCAAGATTTTCAGGTAATACAGGTGTGTAGAAGCAAAACCTATGTATTTGCTGCAGTGGATTTGGTGTGGTTTTTAAGATATTAACAATTAAAGGTCAGAAAATTTCTATTTCTTCACATTTTTGCATATCATTAAAAGCTTTTATCTACAAACAAAGTAACCATCTTTTAGAAAATTAAAAAACCTTCAAAATGGCTTTTTTAAATGTCGATAGGATGATTTGTTGCTTAGAAAACTGCAAAAAACGATTAAAATTAGCATATTATTAATTTATTTAACTATAAATTTTGCAAAAATTTCAGAAGGATTCATTCAATAGTTTTTGCAAACTTGCAATTGTTTATCCCAGAGTTGTTTTTTTTTGCAATAATATTATGCGTACACTAATGATATAAAGATATAATGATTCTACGGGTCTTATTAAAGGGAAAGAGTTGTTTTACAAAAAGAAATTATTAAGTAAAAAAAAAACCGTTTGGATGTTGCATGTTGCATGTAAAAATATTTAAACATTTTTTTTTTTTTGGAAAATATCAGAAGTCCAAATATATGAATGGGTAATTTATACTTTACCATACAAAACGTTGTATAAATAAATAAATAAATAATTTATTTTTATTCAATTTTATGTAAACAAAGTAACTGTGAATTAAAAAAAAGTGACTAACTTTGCCCCATATTAACCTAGAACAATCTTTTTTTTCTAAATGCCAGCTTTTCAAATATAAAAAAATCATTCTCCTAAAAGTAATTGCAACAAATTTATTTAATTTTTTTTACAAGATAAAAATGACTGTTTTTGTAACGAGATTTTGCAATGCTAAAAATCGATTTTTTTTTAATTAATAATTTCTTTTGATAAAACAACTCTTCCCCTTTCATAAGACACTCGTAGAATCATTACATCTTCATTATTGTACGCATTATATTATTGCAAAAAAAACATCTCTGGGATAAACAACTGCAATTTGGCAAAAACTATTGAATAAATCGTTCTGAAATTTTAACCACATATTGAGTACTACAAGACGCAACTTTTTGCACAATAACAAAGTCGTAGGTTGATTTTTGCAAAGTTTATTGTTTATTGAATAATATGCAAATTTCGATCGTTTTTTGCAGTTTTCTAAGCAACAAATCATCATATCGACATTTAAAAAAAACTGGTAAGCAGAAATGTGCAAAAATAGACATTTTCTCACCTTTAATTGTTAATAACTTAAGAACCACACCAAACCCACAGCAGCAAATACATAGGTTTTGCTTCTATACACCTCTATTACCTGAAAAACTTGACAGACCTCTGAATGAGCCAGTCATGGCAAAAGTTGCATATCCCTGGACTATTTATATTGTGCACACACATACTGTTAATATTCCTGTAGCATCGAATATTACTCTAACTTTAACTTTTTCAGTGTATGTATAAATATGTAAATCAAGCTGGCAATGAGAAATATTTCAAATTCTTGGGCGCAACCCTTAAATAAGGATTATTATTTATCTCATGGAAAAATACTATAGTCCTATAATAATAAATATTTCATGACAATAAAATGGCAATAAAAACATCATACTTGTAATAAATTTGGGGAAAATATCCCGCCTAGAACCTTCTCAAGGAAAATTCTTCCTGAATTCCTTATAGCGTTTTCTTGGACAGATACTGGCACCCCTAAATTGTTCAAGATGCACGTCATCCTAAATTCCAGGCCTCAAACATACAGGGCATTTACAAACTTATGAAATATTTTAATTCATACTCGTAAAAAAGTGAAATAATTTGGTGACAAAAAAAACTGTTTCAATGTAAATCTGCACGCCTTCTAACTTTAAATTTTTGTCAAGTAAGTTTAGCGCCGCATGCTATTTCTTTTGTTAATTATTAAGGAAATGTGTTTTCAAAACAATCTTGGACAAAGTCTTGGGAGTCTGTTATTACAATATATATTACTGGTAATCGCAATATAATTTTTATAAATAATTTTATGAGCAAATATCACAAAAAAAATTGTGAGTCTTGGATTCCAATATGATATTCCTCAAACCTCAAAATACACTCGAAAAAGTACTGAAACCGCTAAAATCATCTAGTCCATACCACTTTCAGCCCCTTCCTCCAAATTCGTAATTTTGTAACCCCATAATCCCCTAACCTCAGAATACAATTAAACCCCGTAACCTCATTAAGTAGAAAAATCTAGTTTGGGAAAACAGAACAAATTCTTCAGTTTTTTTTTTGTGGTATAGGTTACGGGGTTTTAAGGTTATGCGGCTATAGTATTATGAGGTTAGGGGATTATGGGGTTCTGGGGTTATAGAATTAATAATTTGGGGACAAGGGAATGACAGTGAATGGCATAGATGATTTTAGCGGTTTCAGTAGTTTTTCGGGTGTTTTTTGAGGTTATGTCAAAATCCTGACCGTAGGGGTTAAACGGGTTGCGGATTCAGTTTCAGCGGGAAAAAATACATAGGAATATCATATTGGAATCCAAGACTCACAATTTTTTTTGTGGGCCTGTGTTACTTTACAACAATAATAATTATTATATAATTATAATTAATAACAGTTATTAATTTTAGTTAAAATTTTCTCAAACATTTCGTTTGGGATTTTAGCTGGTGCTGGGGTTCGTTTCTGACTGTGATTACCATAATCCAAATTCAAATTCATTTATTTATAAGTATAACATTTCATAAGTCTACAAATTTTATTTTTTTGCCTAAACCTAGATTTATGTGCAAAAAATAAATATAATCAAGGCATCCTTCAATTCCAGACCAGGCTACTGGCTTAGGTACCAGACTTCTTAGTGGGCCATTCCATGGCCAGCTAAGTGTAAACTTTTGAAGCAAAATGTCACATATTTTATTTGTGAGATAAAATAAATCTGTTATTTTTTACAAAAACAGCGAATACATAATGGCGTGGTAATAGGTGAAAAATAAAGAAAAAAGGTGCAAAAGAAGAATTTTACTGCATTGAAAATCAAAATCAGTTAATCATTAAATTATATTTTAATTGTTATTAAATGTGAATAATTATTAAAATTACATAGTTTTATTTTCATTACATTATAAAATAATGTAAACTCCGCGCATTATCTATCTGAGTTGATGGTCATTTGTTTCTTGTTGTATGGTTGGCAGAATATATTTAGTTCCTTGTGTAAGGTTTTCATCTTGTTTTAAATTTATTGTCAATCAAGACATTATTTTGACATTTATAAAAAAATCCAAATAATTTGCTTTAGCAAGAAGAAATAACAAGAAAATCGCATAAAAAGAAAACTAAATCATCAATCTATAAACATTTTGTTTAAATGAAGTAATATAATGCAGTGATCTATAAATTTTTGAAGTAAACACTATAACAGAGAATTTTTTGGTTAAAATAATACTGGTCCGTAATTTTATTCAGGTAATGTTAAATTTAAGTTTATAATAGCACTTTATGTATAAAAACTTACTTTTATTATAATTTTGAACAAAGTTTTACTTTTTAAACAGATTTTGTTATTATTTATAAGACGTAAAATGACAGTCAATTTAACCTAAATGTTAAAAATTATCAAAAGCACAATGGGCTACAAAAATATTACTTAAAGTCATTTTTAAACCACTAATCATAGCTTCCTTGATCCAATTTGTTACTCAGATAGATAATGCGCCGAGTATATATTGTATTTTTATTTCTCGACATAAGTAAAAACCTAATAAATATATAAATTCTAAACTTAATTTATTAGTTTATTGCCATACATGAAACTACATTATCTTCTCTGATTCAAGCAGCTTAATTGCTTTCCCATTTTGAAAATTTTTAAAATTTCGGAAAGCCTTGTATTCGTGCAAAAATTTTCAAATTTTTTTTTGCGAATTTTTGCGTTTTATGACGTTTTATGTCGATATAAATTAATTTCAAGCAAAAAAAAAATTATCGGTCGATCGGTCGGTCTGTCCGGGAAATCTTGTAAGCACGATAACTTAAGAACGCTTTAAGCTAGAGACTTGAATTTTGGCATACAGGTATGTTACCAAAAGTTCTCGCTCGGGATTGTTTTTGGTGAACATTTTAGAAAAAATTTAAAATTGCTATATAGAGGTTTTTAAGGTTGCTGAAATTGAATCTGATAATAAAATTTCTCTAACTCCACCCCCGAGGGGGTAAATATTTTGAAATGTTTTCCAAATTTTCGTGAAAATTTGTAGATAGGGGTTTTTGAGGTTGATAAAAATGAATCTTGAAATATATTTTTTGAAACCCACCCCCTTATGGGTGGGGGGTGATTTTAGTGAAAATTGGTATATTGACGTTTTTGAGGTTGCTGGAAGTGAATCTGATAATAATAAAAAATCTATTTTACGCGCAGGTGGTAAAATGGGAAAGCCTTTTTACTGGCAGTGTATTTTGCATATTATTTTAGTAAATGGCTCAGAACTCTCACATACCAAAATTAATTTAATTTTTTTGAGTAGTTTCGTTTATTTTTTAGAAATAGGATATTTAAAGACAAAACTGAAACAATTTTTTATAATTGCATCCACATTTTTCAAACATTTCACCACTTTATAATCAAATGTTAAGCCCCAAAACAAAAAAACTTTCAAACTGACAATAATAAATTCTATTTATATTATTTTTAGTAATTTTTTCTTTATGTGGGCGTACCAGCGTTGTCAGACCCTAGTGGGTCATATCAAAGTCAACTAGATAGTCCAGTAGCGTGGCCTGGAAGTGAAGGACGCCTTGATATAATATATTGTAATCTAATAATAATTGAGGCGTATAGTGCAAGAGTGGCCCATATGTGTTTTTTTGATATTTGCGTTTTTTTATAAATGTAATAAGGACATCACCACCCTCATAACAGAGGCTTTTATTAGTGCAAGAGTGGTCCACAGGTATAGGCTACCAGTCAAACATATTATTGGGGATGTTGAAAAAGCCAACTGCATCATTAAACATATTAATTTTATTCGTAAAAAAGCTAACAAGGCAAGTTTTACCAAGGATTTATAAAGATATTTTTTAAAAAAGCAAAAATTTTTTTTATCGAGAAAGTTATTTGTTTGCCCCAAAACAAATAATTTTCTGCACTAATGCAGGAGCGTTACGTTACCAATTTTGTACATTTTGCTTTATTAATTAAAAATAATTACAACTTACCTTAAATTTTAAGATCATAGGAACTGAAATCCATTTAGGTACTTGAACAATGTTTACGCATTAGTTATTCTTCACTTTTAAAGGTAATTACTCCAAGAACAGTAAAAAAACGTTTATTTAACTATTCCAGAGCATAATTATAGGTATTTTGACTATTCTGTTAATTAAAATTTCAAAGTAAAATTTGAGGTTAGATCTACTAAAAAAAACGTGTTATTGAAAGTCAGATCTCGATCGTAATGCAATAGTGGCCCAAAATGAACACAATATATAGTGCAATAGTGACCCACCAATTTTTTTCTCTAAGAAAGTAAAGAAAGTAAAATAAATCTGTTTGTCATACATTACCTTAATGTTGGTTAAGTCTAAAAACCCTAACAGAAAATTTTAAATAAAATAATGCGCCCTAGATTAAAGATTAAAAAATCGGGGAAATTTAAATAGCCATTATCTCGATATTTCCATAAAGTTGCACTATACGCCTCAATTATAATATAATGTAATCTATATCACCAAAGACATTTTTTTTAGAAATCTTAAAGTGAAAACAAATAAAAAAATAACTGAATAATGAGTAATTATTTTATGGTTTTGTTTATTTATTTACAGGACGGTTGGTGGGTAATTGCACTACCTATCTCGCCCATGGCTACGAGCTACGAGCGCTCCGAGAAGCACGAAAAAGTCAAATTTTGCAATATCGTTTTAAAGTCATCGCACTAAAAAAAAGGTTGTAAAATCAACTACTAAACTAGTATGATTTGGCGTAAAACAAACATTTGTCACATAAACAATTTTTTTTTTGTTTATTTTATTCAAATTATTCTACGTGATTGTTCAAAAACAAGAATATAACAGTGTTGAAATAACAATTTTTGACGAATTTTGTTAATTTAACCATTCCTTTTTCTTTCAGTGCGAGTAAAACAAAATATACTTTGAAGACTATACACGGAAAGAAATTAGTGGGCTCTGCGCTATACATTATAAGATATTTGGTAACAGTGGCAAATTATAGTGATTTAAGCTATAGATTATAATATATACAATAACTAATAATGTTAAAAATAAATTGGAAACGATTATATATATTACAGACACGATTATATTTATTACAGGCACTATTATAAATTTACAGAAATTTTATTATATTATAAAAATTATTAGCACGGACAATAATTAAATCTATTTAAGCTATAAATGCCATACTATTTGTTATATTTTATTATTCACTAAACAATTAAAGTATTTCATATAAATTTTTACACTGACTGCCATAATTGTAAGAGAAAGCCTTGTATTTATATAATAAGCGATTATAATTTGCTTGGTATGTGTGTTATAGCGCTCCTAGCTATAATTTTTTTTTCCGTGTATATGCCATAAAATTTAAACTTCCTAGCTTGTTTAAACAGTAAAATCGGTTCCTAATTATTTTCTCTAAAACGCTTGAGAATAAGCCACTTTAAATTAAGACACATTCATGTTTATAACCTCACACTTGACAATTTTGGTTTCTATAATTTAATAATAAATTCACTTTGGTGTATTCGAAGTACCCCTTTAGTTTAAAACCCTTACCTTGCTTACTTTCCAGCACAATAACTTATGTGAGGAAATGTGTCTCTAAATTCTACTTTATGTAAATTTATAATGGTTTAACCGTGTTTGTATTATCCTACGGGGCTTTTTTAATAGGTAAGGGAAGTTGTATCTATACAGATAACTTTCTTTTGTAATCATTAGTTATTATGTTTATATTTTTTTACTTAATCTCGACAAATGAAGGAAAGCTATGGATAATTTTGTTTGCTGTGTTGACGCCTTCGCCAAAATTACAAATAATTATAATTATTTATTATCTTAGAGCTCATTTTTATAATTATTTAACTTCAATTTTTATATAACCGTAACTTATAAGTAAGTTATAAGTCGAAATTTAGCTTGATGAAAATCTACATTAACTTTGAAAAATTGTAAAAACGGCCGATTTATAAATGTTGGTATATAATTTTAATGTTGATAACACACTGTTACCAAATAAATATTTGAACTTAAAAATGAAGCAGTCTCTGATAAAAGTACAATTTGCTTTTAAAAATCTTTTTAGAAGCTACTATATAATGTAATGGTACTTTATTAAAAGGTGTACCAATGTGCTAAGAAGGTTCTTAGGACGCTTAAAGAACCAAAAGGGTTATGAAGTTACTGAACCGTTTTAGAAGCTTCTATGACTATTATTATTTCTAGTAGAAGAAATAATTATTACTCAAAAATGAATAACAACCACATAAAACGTAGGTATGTAAAGTTGGTTATATTAAATTTACGTATCTACGCTAGAATCTTCTTAAAATATTTTCTTGGGAACAAAAAAAAAGTCATTTTGTCTTCAGCATCGAAAATTTCCTCGTCTAGCTTGAATGACAGCTCTCATCCTTCGTGGCATACTCTGAATCAAAGAAGCAAGATAATCCTGAGATATCTGTTCCCATTCATTTAATAGAGCCTGACCTAAACCCTATAGAGCATATGTGGGACAACCTCGGCAGAAGGATAAGGCAGAACTACGGCGAGTGTCACACAGTGATTCAGTTGGAACAAGCTCTATTAAATGAATGGAAACAGATATCTCAGGATTATAATGTTGCTTCTTTGATTTAGATTATGCCACAAAGGTTCAAGCTAGAGGAGGAAATACTCGATACTGAAGACAATTGAAGACGATTTGGGCAAAAAAAAAGTTGCGATTTGTTACCTCGTGTAATTGGACTTCTTTCTAAGAAACCGATACTTAAGTAAAATTAATAATAGCGACAGGGCAATTTTTATTTTAAGCGAGAGCTCTAATTACAGACCAACCTCATCTTTACACCTGTGCATCTTATGATTTTATTCACACGAGTGACGTCATAACCTTTTTCCGTCAAAAGGCAACCTCTTTAAAAGTGTAATAGGATCATATATCAAGTGATCCCTATTTTAAAAGTTTTTTTGACTTTAGTTACAATATTTAATTACTATTTAGTGTTTTTTTTGAAAAGCGATTTGATTTCTTTCAAATTGATATCTTTGATGATGCAGCACTCTTGAAAGGCAATTTTTGACCCATATAAACTTTCTATATTATTTTTTGACAGTTTATAATTTTTCATATTAGTTTAATTGATTTTCGTATTAAAAAAAATACAAACAAAATCAGACATGCTTTTACCTATTTATAAAAATATTGTAGAATAAGAATGAAATATGATAAAACACCTATAAGTTATTCAAAAAGTTGATATGGACATGTAATATAATGTCAAATATCGTCTCTCAAGAGATGCCAATTTGAAAGAAATAAATGTCGAATAACACAAAAAATGCTGGTATGATTTTCAAAAACAAAACAGTAAAAAATCTTTCTTGAAGGATCATTTGATATCCTATAGTCCTGTTTAAGGAGCGCTTATGTGCAGCTCTTTATGCCGCATTTTGATAAACTGCGCATGCGCACACGCATCGCTGACCGTTTTCAATATGTTTTTTAAATAAAAAACGTTTTTTTTACAACAAAAAAAAACACCAAACAGACGCCAAACCAACGTTAACGTAAACCAAGGCCCCCTCATTAAACAAAAAGACCAAACAAGAAAAAACCAAAACAAACTCCTGCACAGAGAGCTGCAATTAGGCGTTTGTCCTATTTAAACTTTTATACATGACGCCCCATGACAAAAGACTAGTCATGACGTCACTTATTTGAGTAAAATCAAAGAAAGTCCCGTTCAAAATAAAAATCTACCAAAGATTTTTTCTAAAAAACTATTATTTTCAGAGTTCAAAACTATTTATTTTGAAAATCCCTCACTGTATTTTATCTCTATTGTTCTTTTCCTTAACCCAATCCCATATGAGTTTTCTCAAGCAAATAATAAAATATAAAAAATTATCTTTGCCAAATAAATCAATCCTTATCGGGGTTATGAACAAAGGCGATTTTACTGAAACTTTTTATATACAGGTTGTTGGCTTCCCTTTTACTTTTTTATCATAACTGAGTAAGTTTTCATCTTTGAATATATTATACCTGACATAATTTTTGGAAAAGCAAAGTTATATTTTTAGTAGTCGTCAAGCCTGTTTTTCAACAGGAAAGCTTCTATCATTTGGAAATTATTTAAAAAATCCCTGGAAGGGCAGACGACAGACATTTTATAATACAGATAGTTTTAAGGACACTAGATCAGTAGAGCAGCCACTAGGAAACTAAAATAGAGTTTACAGATTTACTATCCTTGGATAGAAAAATTACTGTCTGAAGTAGCGCTCTGTAAGGTTGCAAAATTTGGATATTATAGGGATTACAGGCAGATTAAAAAATTAGAGACCTTTGAAGGGGATTGGCTAGGAATAGGGTGGTTAAGTGGTTATACTGGGCACTTCAGATTATACAAAACAGAGAAAACGAAGATAGAACGATCAGTTCAAGGCCTTTTCTGATTTGATTGTTTTCGTTTTCTCTGTTTTGTATAATCTGAAATGCACAGTATAACCTCTTAACTACCCTTGCAAGGCTGACGTGGGGAGACGGACCGTCCGACGCTCTGTAATTTATTAAAAAAAAACACATTTCAGCCTTGGTATTTTTTTCATACGTTTTCTTTACTTTCAAACGGGCGGGATATAACGTTTAGAACAATTATTTTCAAATATTTTTACCGTTGGCTATTATGTTGTAAAAAAAATATCCTATGCCAAGTTACATAATCTTAAGCCGGTCCCATACCACTCGCTGAGTAGGACGATTTTCGGCCAAATGATAAGAAATCACAGTCGGTAAAAGCAAGTGTGCACATAAGAGATGCGTACATGCTGTTGCTTTACTATTATAGTAAATACAGTATACAGGGTGATCAGTAAGTGCTATGCCAAAATTTAAGAGGTGATTCTACATACAAAAATATGAAAATACGTTTCTATAAAGTATATACCAAAACACCTAAATTTAATATTAAAGGAGTAATAGCCTTTTAAAAAGTAACATTTTTGGTGACACAAAATGTTACTTAATCTTATTTGCATTTTTTTTTTGAAAACGGTTGCTCCTACATTGTTACACTATATGAAATTTTACTCAAGGAATTCATATTTTTTTTTAAAAATACACATAAAAAAGTTTGGGGCAAAAATGTGTTAAGCCTAATACATTTTTCCGTCTAACTCAAAAAAATAAATTAACATAAACTTATTGCCCTTAATACATGCAAAAGCTCGTCGCTCTAGCTTAAAGGGTACCAGAGTTGGTAATTAAAAACCTTATTTTTATTACAAGTTTAAAGGGCCATAGCTCCCTTATGGCTCATTTTCGGACCAACTCATAAGAACTTTTTTTAATGTTTTTGGATGCAGAATCACCTCCTAAATTTTGGCATGCCAGTTATTGATCACCCTGTATAGTATAACACTGGATCAAATATTCGTCGTACTTGGCGAGTGGTGTGAGATCGGCTTAAGACCAGCACCATCATTCGAACTCACAGTCGCTGTATATTATAGCATACTATCCACCGTAGATCTGTTAGACACACTGTATATATTTATTAAAGCTTAACTTTAAACCCCATTTCTGACTCACCCTATTTCTGGACGATATTTATAAGTGGTGTTTACTGAAACAGAAAATAGGATTTAGCTACAAATTATAATTTGTTAACGATCAATTTATTCTGGAACGCATCAGAGTGGTTATCTGAAAAGGCATCATTAAAACCTATTAATTTCGCAAATCTATGAGCACTTGTGTACTTCCGCCTAAAAAGGGCCTAGATTTCTATTTTATTGCTTACATTTTACGAGATATAAGCGATTAAAGGGTCTTACAATTCAAAGTAAGGTAAGATTGAAGTTTGATTTGAAGGTTTTTTTTTTCGAAGATGATCTAAACTAATAGTTAGTGTCGAAAGGACGATCACTAACATACTTAACTTTAAAACTCCAAACATTTCTGATTTACATGATTATTTTTAAACTTTTTATCAAACAATCATTTAACAATATTTTATTTTTCTACGGCTGCTTTAGAATGTAAGAAAATACACACACTCAAAGACAGAATGAATCCATTCTAGCTCTAGATAGGGTATGAATATTCCGTACCAAGTGTTAGAATGAGCACATGTAGTGCCATCTCTTGTTTATAAAAGTAAAGAAAACTGTAGCAAAATTAGCAAAAATATGTATATTTTACCATGAAATATTGGTTAATTTAATGCAATTTAAAGTTTTGCGTTAAAATTACATAGTTTATTAGTTTTTCTTAATATTTGACCATTTTTTTATCAATTTAGTTTTATAATTAAAACTGCTTCATCTATTGTTAAATATTTAAACCTGATATATGTCACAACAATTTGATATAACCTTCAATTTTTACATTATAATTTGTAAATATGTGCTAAAATTAAATAAAAATCTTTTTTAAGTACTGATTTGATAGAACTATTAAATAACGTTAATTGCTTTATTTAAAAATATGCGTTTTGTTGCATTTACAATGTCGAGTCACAAAAAACATGGTTTTTAACCTTGTCCGCAGTTTACAGCCATACAGTGTTTTATATTTGCCTGCGGGCTCGTATGACAAACTTTCCGCTCGCGCGGAATATTGTCTATTCCATACTAGTTATAGAATATACTATTCTGACCACGTGTTTATTTCTGTCTAATCATATTACGGTTATATCCAGAAATTTCTACTGTAGAAAATTCTAGTGTATTTTGTTTTTCAGTATTTCTCTTTTACAACAAAATTTCATACCTAAAACTAATTATTAATTAAATATGAATTCGTGAGGTGATATCATCCTGATATAGTCGATGTATATTATAGAATAAAACTAGTAGATATGAATATATTACTATTTATAATTATTCATATTACTTTATTATTTACCAAAAAATACTACAAAATATTCTTTCTATAAAATGTAATGACGGTTTTTCTAGGTTGACTTTTTAATATGCACGAGCCTAGCGCGATACCGCGCGTCAGTAAGTGACTGAATTATTGTCAGAATAGTAATTTTCAATTTAAAAATAGACAAAAAACGTTTTAGTTTAGCAACTGAGAATTGAATTAAATTAATCAATTTAAAGAATATGCCTGTAAAAATATTAAGATAAGTTATAAACAGAGTTGATACTTTCATTACAATAACAGGGTCGGACAACAGGAATTTAAATTATTTCTAATTTTTGGTTTGGAGTTTCTTTAATATATACCTATGCCGAATAAGATTATATGTCTGTATACAGACATATAATCTTATTCGGCATTTTCATTTTCAGCGCACCCAATTTATTTAAAACCCATTAACATGATTTGTATGTTACAAAAAACGGTATTTTGTGAAATAAAAATCTTGTATTTCAGTCATAGTTGGCTTTGACCTCAATTATCTCAATTTCCTTAACAGATACGAGGTGGAACCCACCGGATTCGGAATCAGCGTACTCGAATTATCTAAAAACCATCGAAATATAAACAAGGTTCAGTCATAAATAGACGTTTGGCAACCGAACTGTTATAAGCGCCTCCCCCAACAAAATTTAATGGATGAATCGATATATAGAAACCAAACTGGAATTAAAATTTAAGGGACATGTCTGGGATAACTTCCCCCCATACCGACAATAAGAGCCCTTTTTCACGAGAGTACACATTTTACCTTATGATGTAATTAAGTTTTGATTTTATAATCAATACAGATTATTAAGATTGATATATTACATTGAAATGCTTTTAATAGCGATAATTTTTTAAAATTTTTCTTAATATTTTTTTTGTAATAACACATTATTTGACCGAATATAATCACTTTACTATATCACGGAGAAAGGTATCGAGTGTGACATTAAACCATTTATAAAGAAATTGCGCTGCTCTACTACCGAATTTTCACAATCAATGAGAAAATCCCTACCAAAATGTCATATAGCTGCTATTACACGCTTTTTTGCAAACATCAGTGAGCATATATTGGTATGGTGGCTTTCGCACCGACTGTTGAAAATTTAAAATACTTATCAAAAATAAGTATAACTGTATCGAGAGCGTACAAATTGGTGGCGCCATCTAATGTTTGCACAAAAGTACTACACATTAGATGTTGGCAGACCTGTAATCTGATAAGAATTATCTATATCTAGATACACAGGCGGACAAAAAATTGGTCTCGAAGCCAGCACCTAGTACCACTAGGAAAATCAAATTATAAATGAAAATAAAGTTTAGTGCCTTAAAGACGGCAAACTATTAAAACCCATAAAGAAATTGCACTGCTCTCGTTGATTGTGAAAATTCTGTAGTAGGGCAGTGCAATTTCTTTATGGATTTAAATAGTTTGCCGTCTATAAGGCACTAAACTTTATTTTCATTAAATCATTTGTAGACATTAAAATATAGTAAAATTACGTTTTGTGAGATAGTTTCCCTTATAATACAGACCAATAACAATTTAGGATCTTTTTTAAAACGACCAATCAGATTTTGCTATAATTTACCACACTCAGAAAAATCTCATCTTGTAAAATCAATAAGAAATTATTTTAATTTAAAAAAATTGCCTTTTAAAATATTAAAAGTAATAACTTAACGTTTAATTATGAATAATATTAATTTAAAAAAATAATTTTTACACCAAAACGTTTTTCACTTTAAAGTAAAAGTATTGTCCCTTACTTTCTTATTTTATTGTTTTCTTAATAAAATTATAATATTTCCCTTTATATTCTTGAAAAATATCAATATATTAAAAGAATTCTTTTTAAAATAACCAGTTTGGATATTCAAATCATTTCTAGTTTACAAATGATTTAAAAGGAAACATTTTTCAAATTACAACGACTATGTTTATTTTTACAATGGCTTATAAAATTAAAAAATATATTTTTGAATTAACAGAAAACACTGTCGGAGCAAAAACATATTGGTTTTCTTTTAAATCATATGACTTTTGTTTGATTTTACAACGATTTTTCTCTGAGTGCAGCAATTTAACCTAATTTAGCTTTAATATATTTTTTAATGTAGTATAATAATCCTAACATAAATCCCTCGTTTCATGTAACCTAAACTACGAGTACTATGAGCTGTATTTTTGTAGTTTAAGTAGCAAACTTGAAACGTCTCGGGGTTTAACCTATAAATTTTGATAAAAAAAATATTTTACCTTACATTTAAAACTATGGGTTATTTTAAACTAACTTTAAATCGTATTAGGCTGTGGTTTACTCGAATTGTGTTTTAGGATATTTTTGCTAAGTTTAGTCGGTAAGGTAGACATTAACAGGTCCAGACATCTCTATGAAGCAGATCACAGCGTTTTATATGTGGTCTTTCTAGACAGCTAATATCTCAAGTCTGCCTGTATTACCCTGGGATATTGCCAGAATAAGTGCTTTTGACAACTTACTGGGTCTTTATTCCGACAGTTTTTACTCGAAAAAGGTTGTTTCTGTAACTACCGATGTTTACGCCACACAATGGCAAAAATAACTAAATGACATGACACATAAGCATTGTTGACCTGTAGATTTTATTTAAATTTTAATGTGTTTTTACCTTAGCGAAGTTTACGGCTCTGCTGATTACTGTAAGAGGTTTGAATATATTCATATCAGAAATTAAAACAGTAATTTCAAATCAATAAACATAATCATTACCGGTTAAAAAAATATATGTGACAAACATGTAACCCCTAGTTATAGATTTATTGTTAACTATATAGTTATAGATATAATTTTAAAATTTCCTTAGCTACCCCTAGTTATGGATTTAGTGTTAGCTATATAGTTATAGATATATATAGATATATAAACAACATAAAATTATAATAAATTCAACAAGAAAATTTGTTGTTGTTTAATGTTATCTTATGTCATAGTACTATACCATAATACAATTTGTTGTTAGCGCATATATAACATGATGATATTATATTAATAACTATTTAATTTTATCAGTGTAAGACTTTGGGTGAAAATTCGGCTATTTTCCCCTATTGTGCAGTCTCAATGTTGTTTTTTGATGAATCAACTTATATAAACTTTTGTGGATTATAATTGTCAACATGAATCATACGGGCATACGGGATAGATTAAAATATATTTTTTGAGGAAAGTTCTGCATCATTTTTCTGGATTACCAAGTACGTTTATGACATGTTTCTAAGCCCTCATACATTTCATATTACACAGTATCACTTAAATTGCTTTATGCATAATAAAAATATAATGTTAGTAAACTTCGTGAAAATAATATTAATTAGTGAAAAATATAATTTTGAAAGCCGCGGCACGCGCGTCATTATAAGTAACAGAGCCATAGACAAAATAAACAAATAGATTGATTTTTGACCGTCTGCGCATAGTTCTGCGTCCCGACTAAATGCGTCCTTCATTTTGATTCCAGTTGTACAACATAAAGTAAAAAAATATATATTTTTTGTTGGTAACACTGTGTTGCGTTAGATAGGAATATTTTCTTTGTTAGTGATGTGTCTTTTCATTTCACTTCAGTAGTCAGTAAAAGTTTCTTTTTGTTGTTGTTTTGTTGCAAGAGTTTGTTATATATGTAAAAACTAAATCAATCAATATGTTATACTACACAGATATTTATTTATTTTTACCAGTAATTTAAATATAAAAATATAATTTTTCGCACACACCTCTAACATATTCGTGCAACAGGTTAACATAACCTAATTTATGTTTTGAGTTTGTTTTCGAGGTTTTTCTGTTATTTTTTCTACGCGTTTGGTGTTTTGTGCCAGAAGGGTATAGACTATATAACAGCGTTTTTGAACTTTTAAAGTCTTTCTGTGTTTTTTGTATATTTTATAGGGCTTTTTCAAAGAACTAGTAAAGTCTTTGCAATGACGTGTTTTATAAAAAGTTGTAAAAACATAAAACGACTGCTACCTGCAGACAGCAGTATCATATTTTTTAGGTAAGTTTGATTTTTTTTTAATATAACATAAGAAAAAATTAAAAAGTAAGGTTATGTCGTTTATTTATTTACATTTTACCCACTAATTTAAATTTCCCGGCTGATTTCTGACGTAATTTCCGATCAAAATGGAGGACTTGTAAATTTGTATATAACCTTGAGATGACAGCTCATCTATGTTCTTTGTCTATGAACAGAGCAGAAAATTTATTATAGACGTCTAGACCAATAGAAATTAGTATATTACATAACTAGTGTGGATAGTGACATATTTCACACGAGTGGGAAGGTTTACGAACGAGCCACTAGGCAAGTGAGTAAACCCCACGAGTGTATGAAATACACTTTCCAACGAATTATGTATACTATTTTTCATACGATCCAGAAAAAATATGAAGTTTCTTATTTTAAAATTTTCTAATTTTTATTAATTTTTAAGAAAAGCTAAGCACAAAATATTTATAAAGAGCATACAAATTTATATAGTGTAACGACATAAATCGTCACTTTGTAATATAGCAAGGGTTAATTAAACTATTCGTTTACTTACGTTATAATTTATGTTTATTTTGTATATAAATAGTTACGTACGTACAGAACTATTTTGTATCTGGGACTATTTTGTAGCAGGAACTGAATTCTAACCATATGAGTCTCTATTCCATAGTTCTACCTGAAAATAACATAAAGAAAACATAATTAGAATATGATTTTTAATAATAAAGAATCATATGACTTATTTCTCTATAGTGCAATTGTCTATGGACTTACCTGGTTTTTATATGTTTCAGAGTCTATTGAGGGTTGGATTTCACTGGCTTTCATTTGTAGCTTGTCTCTCTTGTGGAAAGTTTCATATGCTTATTGCTTCGGGATAATCCAGAATTTGTTGAAAATAGTTTGCTGGAACTGCTCACTTAGATTCAGTATTTTGTTTATACTTAGTTCACAGGACACTTAGTATTCTGTTCGTATTTTTATTAGTTTTGCTGAGAAACAATAAGTATTGTTTATATTTGTTTCTTAGAGTAATATTTTGAGGTTAGATATCACTAATACGGATTTATTAGGAAACATTCTTTTAATTAGTTATTATTTTTGGTGTCGTTTCAGTTACCTTTATTAGGAATCCTATACGGTAAAACTGTAGTTGATAATGACTTGCATAGATGTCGCTAATAGTTCAGAAATAGGATTTTATTTACCTGAAGGGTTCATACCGGTTGATAAGGTCGATTTTCGCTCTTTCTTGATGAACTCTGTACAATGGTGGTGTCATTTTGACGAGTGTTTATTTTCTGTAATCATCGAAGTAATCCTTCATGTATTTTTATTTAAAGTTAGTGAAAATGAATATTTAAACAATGCGGAAGATATTATAACTGTTATTTTCTACAATTACGCATTTATAACGTTTCGATGGACATCGAAGACTTAGAATGACACGTAAGTTAAATTTTTTCTGTTTCTTAGAATATTTCTGAGATATAATTATTGTTTTAGCACCATTATTACTACATTAATTAATTACCATTTCTATACCATTAATATGGAATTACATTAATTTAAGTTGAAGTTTATTTTGGTATATTTGATATACAAGTTCTCCGCATGGAGTGATGTTCTGTTGGAACATGGTTCTGTATTTTTCGGCATAGATAAATTCTATATGACCGTCTAGCAGACAATTTTATATTGGACATAATTTTCAAAAGCATATTTAATCCCGGACAACATTTTCAATCGTACATTTTATCCTGGAAGATAATTTTTCCAAAGTAGATGGGACAGCCTATATTTTTTTTTCTTTCATTTGAGAAATGAATTCATCAGCATAGGGGAGACTTGCACAGATGGAGACGATGGAATTCATACCTCATGGATTTTGCAGAAACCAGCTAAGTACTCATTCTGAAAACTTTTGAAAGCAATATTTCATATTTTTAAATTCTTTTATTTCAATATTCTTATAACTGTAAACTTTATCAGATCTGATATAGTATTGATTAATACTATATGCCCTTCTGGCTTTTGTTCATTTTTAGGTACTTATTTTTTTTAAAACATTTAATCTCATTTATTAATTATTAAATATCATACTTTTGATTAAATGATTTCTAATTTAAGCATGACTTTTATACACTGCAAGAAATGATTGTTGTTTACATACATTTCTTGGTGCTTGCTGAACTTCATGTTTTCTTTATACATTTAAGTCGAATGATTTCTGAATTTAGTAATTTTTATTAAGATTTCTTTAATTATATCTTAATATAATTACACATATTTTTTTATATATATTAATACATTACTTGATGTGCTTTCATTAGAATAGAATAGAATAGAATAGAATAGAATAGAATAGAATAGAATAGAATAGAATAGAATAGAATAGAATTTTATTGCCACTTAAATCTACATAAGCAAATTACAGGCAGACGTCAAAAATAATTACATAATTTTAAATGAGTTTTCATAATTTCAATCCACATTATACCACTACACTAAGTTAACATTACATAATTACATAACACTAAGTTAACATTACATATTAAAAAATGGCATAATTTAAAGTTACATTTGATTTAAAATTAAAATTTAAAATTTCCCTCGAGAAATTCAGATTTAGAATAGAAAGGGTTGGCTAGAAAGAAACATTTAAGTTTTAACTTAAAGCTACGAAATGTTAACGTTTTAATTGAAACAGGTAGCTTATTAAAAGCTTTAATTCCTAAATACCTCGTGCTTCTTTCAAAGCTTGCCGTTCTATGTCTGGGAGTACATAGGGAGTGGGTTTGCCTTGTACCAATATCATGTAAATCTCCATTTGCTATAAATTTAGATTTATTTTTATACACAAAAACTAAAAGATTGTAAAAAAATAATGAGTATACTGTCATAATTTTGCTTTGAATAAAAAGTGGTTTGCAATGATCGATTCTGTTTGCATTGCACAATGTACGTAAAATCTTTTTTTGTATTTTTAAAATTCTATCACAGTGAACAGAACCTCCCCAAATTATGATGCCATACTCGATGTAAGACTTAACACTTGCGTTATAAAAGGTCACAAGAAGTTTTTTCGAAACATTGTTTTTGAGGTTGAGAAGGGCATATCGACTGCTATTTAATTTTTTGGCAATACTGTCTATATGTAACTCCCATGAAATATTATTATCTAGGGTTACCCCTAAAAGCTTAAAATTTACTACCTGAGGTACAGATATTTTGTTGCAGAATACTAATACACTTTGATCTTTATTAACTTTATTAAATTGTAAAATTGCAGATTTTTGCGGATTTAGAATTAACGAATTTTCCTCAGCCCAACTATGCATAATACTAGCAAGTACTTTTAAAAATTCTAAATATTCGTTTTTCTCAGCACAGATGGATGCTGAAGAGTCATCCGCAAATTGACAAAGCTTAAATTTTTTTCTAAATTTTAAAGGTAGATTTTTTACAATATATGACAATAAATCATTGCTAAAGATTAAGAAAAGCAGGGGGGAAAGTATCCCACCTTGTGGAGTACCCCTACGTGTTTTTTTTGTGTTTGACTTAAATTTGACATTCTTTTCTTCATCTGTATCAGCGGTTATTTCCACATATTGCAACCTATCCTTCAGGTATGATTTAAACCATTCTAAAGTTTTTCCTGCTATTCCATATGATTCTAGTTTTAAAAGGAGTACCTCAATGTCAATAACGTCGAATGCTCTTGTCATGTCAAAGAACAAATTAAAAACCATATCCTTACCCCCATCTACATTTTCTAAAACATAATCTAACACCTCAAATAAAGCATAGCTGGTGCTTAAACCTGACCGAAATCCATAATGGGAAGAGGATAAAAGATTATATCTTGAAAAGTAGCTGGTCAACCTTTTGGTCATCACCTTATCTATAATTTTTGCAAATACAGAGAGATTAGAGATTTGCCTATAATTTGAAACCTCCGACTTGGACCCTTTTTTGTGTAGAACAATCACTCTTGCCTTTTTTAGATCGGCAGGGTATAAGCCCGACTCAAATGAAGCACTTACCCAATTTGTAATAACTGGCGTAATTGCATCAGCTACCAGAGAAACAATATTATTTTATTTATAATAAATTTCTCAAATGAATTATCTTATTTTATTTAGGGGTTATATTTTCTCAAACTGAAAAGCTTAAGTATTTACACTAGGTTGTTACTTACCTAAAGGAGTAAAAGCTAAAGTAACTGGCGCCCCTAACAACATTAATTAATTCTTTCTATTTTTCCCTTGCCCATACCCATTGCTCCGCTGTCAAAACTAGCCGTTGGCAGTGAACGTATTAATTACGGTACACTAATATTGGCGCCCAAGAACGTGGTATTTGGATAGATAGAACACTTGTTTTTTTTTAATTTTACTCCATTTTTCTCAGTGTATTTTTTATAAAAATCTAAAGCTTATTTTTTTTTCAGTGTAACTTAAAGTTCATTTTGAGAAAACCTACATATAACTGTTGAATAAAATATTTTTTGTTGAAAATTAAGTCAAACTAGAGTTAATCTGATAAGATATATCAGATATGTGTTTTTTATGTTTTTTCTGAATTTTATGGAATAACATGGAATAGAGAAGTTTTGGCGTGGGTTCAGTTTTTCTAGAAATTATCGTTTATTCAATAGAAATAAATGGATAATAGGGTATTTATTTATGCGAAGGATATGAATAAATATTAGCTAATTTTGTAGTTTTGGAGACTATTTATAATTATTAATTTGTCCAATTGAGATAAATAATAATTTAGTATTTTTTTTGACATATTTGGGAAATTTTCCAAAGTATGCAAAAACTTTGTTGAACAGTGTACACAAAAAAAAATAATTTGTGGTACAGTATAAATATTTTATTATAAAATAAATATTTTGAGTAAATTGAATTTAAATTTTGAAAATAAATATTCAAAATGGAAGATTTAGATAAAATGGAAATTAGATTTTTGACTGCTGAAATGGTAAATTATGAACTTCGTATAAGACATTTAACAGCAAAAAATAATAGAGCATCTAGAATTAAAGTTTTAGGTAGAGCCATAGCTAGGGAAGATCCTAAAGTAAAATATGTAGATCCGACTTTTAATTTTAACAGTGAAGTGGAAAATATTAATAGAATTTTAGATAGTATATCTTCAGAAATTGTAGAATATCATGGTGATTATAGTTTAGCTGATTTAAGAAAATTAAAAACTTATTTAGTACATGTAACAAATCGTCTGCAACGTTTTCCTGAAGTAGAAGAAAATAAAGTTAGACGTATTCAATTTTTAGAAATAACAAAAGCAACTTGTTTAGAAATAGAAGCAGATATTTTAGATCTTTATGAAAAATCTGGTAAAAATTCAGATCTTACTCAAGTAAATAATAATATTTCATTACATAATAGTACACAGTTTAGTCCTAACGTTTCTAGTAAAAAAGATAATGATTATTTAAAATCAGTACCAGTTTATAAATGGAATATTAATTTTGATGGAAAGTCTAATGTTTTAAATTTTATTGAGCAAGTTGAATATATGAAAATAAGTAGAAATGTTACAGACGAAATGTTATTTAAATCCGCATATGACTTATTCAAAGAACCAGCATTGTCATGGTTTCTCTCAATTAAAGATAATTTAAATTCGTGGTCTCAAATAATTCAAGCATTAAAAAAAGATTTTCTTCCAGCTAACATAGATGATAGAACATGGGATGATATCCGTTCTAGATATCAAAATCCCGATGAATCTATCGCAATTTTTATAGGTGCTATGGAAACCTTGTTTAAACGTTTAATTCATGCTGCAAGTTTATATACTAGACTTAAGACGATTAGAGAAAGAATATTACCACATTATTTTACACCATTATCACTTATAGAAATAAATGATTTAGAAGATTTAAAGGACAGTTGTAAAAGAATAGATGAAGCTTATCAATTAAAACAAAAGAGCATAGCAGGTAAAAGTGTGGCAAAAAATAAAGCAGTTAATAAAGTAAATGTCCTAAGTTCGGATATAAATCAAAATTTTAGTAGTAAATGTAATTGTAGTCATAATACCACAGTGTCCAAACTTACCCCATCTTCCTCTACTCGTCAAAGTTCAGTATGTAATAGTAGTCAAGTTTCTCAAATTAGTCAAAGTACCAATCAAAGCTTTAATAATACACAGAATAGTAGTAATAGTAGTAATAATAAAAGTAGACAAGTAATTTGTTATAACTGTAACCAACCAAATCATATTTTTAGCAAATGTTTAGCTAAAAGAACAAAGTTTTGTTATAAATGTGGATATAAAGATGTAGTTTTTAAAAATTGCCCTTCCTGTACAAAAAAACTAAATAGGAAAGTGGATGATTTTAGTCGGCATTCACTTAATAAAAAGGCTAAAAATAATAATGACAGTCAGGTAAAAAAGGATAACAAAACTACTTTTTGTAAAAACATTTATTATAATAAAAGTAATATCAATTCTTTACAAAAATCAAGTGTAACAGAAACAAATAAACGATTTTATTTGAATGAATGGAAAGATTGGTTGGATAAAGTTAAAAATTTTTATAAACCGTATAGTTTGTCTGTAATTAATAAAAGTTCTTTTATTAAATTACCTAGAGATAACCGTCCATATATTAAAGTAAATATATTTGATAAAAATATAACAGCTTTGATTGATACAGGTGCAAATTGTTCAGTGGCTGGTGGTCACGCGATTAAAATTTTAGAAAAATTTAATTTAAAAATTGATAAATGTCTTATACCGCATGTTACTACAGCTGATAAATCTAAACAGTTAGTAACTGGTGTTGTTTATTTACCTATTAAAGTAGATAATGAAGTTAAGATTTTACAAGTCTTGGTTGTTCCTTCTTTGGAAACAAATTTTATTTTTGGTGTGAATTTTTTACAATTGTTTTCTATGACTCTGGATTTTTCTGATGAATCTTGGAATAATAAAATTAATAATTTGAATGTGATCAGTCAGGATATAAATAAAGATAATTCAGTAGGCTTATGTGACTTGACAGACGAACAGAAAAAGATAGCAGATAAATTTGTTAGTTTATTTAAAGAATTATATAGCGAAAAAATAGGTAGAACAAATTTAATAGAACATGATATAGATACAGGAAATAATAAACCTTTTAAAATGCGTCAATATCCTTTGTCACCTTATTTAATAGAAATTTTACATAAAGAGTTAGATAAAATGTTAAAAGATGATATAGTTTCACCATCTTATTCTGATTTTAATTCACCAGTTTTATTAGTAAAAAAAGCTAATGGTACATACCGTTTTTGTTTTGATGGACGTAAATTAAATTCTATTACAAAAGGTGATTCACATCCTTTACCAAGGATAGACTCCATTTTAAGTTTATTAGGCGATGCAAAATATATATCAAGTATAGATTTAAAAAATGCTTTTTGGCAGATTCCACTTACAAAAACTGCTAAAGAAAAAACTGCATTTTCCGTACCTGGTAGGGGACTATTTGAATTTAATGTAATGTGTTATGGACTCAAAAATGGAACACAAAGTCAGCAAAGATTAATGGATAAACTTTTTCCTTTCTCCTTTTATCCAAATATATTTGTTTATATTGATGACATTATAATAGTATCAAAAACTTTTGAGGAACATATTAAATTACTTCAAATAGTACATGAAAAATTAAAATCTGCTAATCTTACAATAAATTTTGAAAAAAGTAATTTTTTTAGAAAATCACTTAAGTATTTAGGTTTTGTAATTGATAATTTTGGTTTAAGAACCGATCCGCAAAAAGTAGAAGCAATAATAAACTATCCTAGACCAACAAATAGTACAGAGATAAAACGATTTTTAGGTGTAGCTTCGTGGTATCGTAGATTTGTTAGGAATTTTTCAACAATTGTTAGTCCATTAAATTCACTTTTAAAGGGCAAAGGTAAAAAACAAGCCATTAGTTGGAATACTGATGCAGAAAAAGCTTTTTTATTGTTGAAGGAATCTTTAATAAATGCTCCAGCTTTAGCAAGTCCCAATTTTTCTTTACCATTTGTTATACAATGTGATGCTTCTTTAGTTGGCCTCGGTTCCATATTAACACAAACGCAAGATGGTCAAGAAAAAGTAATAGCTTATGCTAGTAGAGCTTTAACACGTAGTGAAATAAAATATTCTGTAGGTGAAAAGGAATGTTTAGCTGTTTTGTTTGCTATAGATAGGTTTAGACCATATATTGAAGGTGTTAAATTCACAGTAATTACAGATCATTCTTCATTAAAATATTTGAGTAATATGAAAGATCCCTCTGGTCGCTTGGCTAGATGGTCATTAAAATTACAGCAATATGATATGGATATTGTATATCGTAGAGGTAAATTAAATGTAGTAGCTGATGGGTTATCCAGAGCTTTTGATAGAATAGAACCAGAAAAATCAATTTTTCCAGATGTAAATTTAATTAATTTTAATGTAAATGATTATAATAGTGATAAATATTATATTCAGTTGAGGGAAAAAATTATTAAAAGTCCAGATTCATATCCGCAATTTAAAGTTATTGATGATAATATTTATAAGTTCATACCGACCAAGACAAAAGTAAAAAGTAATATTATAGAGTGGAAATTGTTAGTGCCTCAAAAATGTCGTAAACAAGTACTAAAAGAATGTCATGACGATGTATTAGCTTCTCATATGGGATTTTTTAAAACTTTTCATAGAATTTCAGAAACATATTTTTGGCCAAAAATGCGTAAAGATATTTTAAAGTATGTAAGATGTTGTAATATTTGTCAATCACAAAAAGTTAGTAATTCTGCACGTTTTGGATTGATGGGTCGTGAAAAAGAAGTAAATTATCCGTGGCAAGTTATTTCATGTGATTTGCAGGGACCATTTCCCAGAAGTTCTAAAGGTTTTTGTTATCTTTTGGTTGTGTCAGACTGGTTTACAAAGTATACATTATTACATCCTTTGAGGGAAGCTACTGCAAATGCAATATGTAAATTGATTGAGAATGAAGTTTTTTTAGTTTACGGAGTCTGTCAATTTTTAATTGTCGATAATGGAAAACAATTTGCTGGTAGAGTTTTTAAAAAATTAGCAGATGAATATAATGTACAGAAAATTTGGTTTAATGCACTTTACCATAGTCAAAATAATCCGACGGAAAGGCAACATCGCACAATTTCTACTGCTATAAGATCATATATAAAAGATAATCAAAAAGAATGGTGTAAAAATTTAGCAAAAATAGGTCTAGCTTTACGAACGTCTGTAAATGAAGTTACGGGGTATACGCCGGCATTTCTTAATTTTGGGAGGAATGTACCTATCACAGGAACTTATTATGGCAAAATGACATCAACTGATGGTGTTAAATTAGAACCTTGTGACAGAGACTCGTATAGCCAAGACTTGGGAAATCTTAAAGAGATTTTTGTTGATGTAAAGAAATATTTACATGAAGCTTATGAACGTAATAAGCGTACTTATGATTTGCGCAAGCGTGAAGTAAATTTTGATATAGGTGAAAAAGTTTGGAGACGAAACAAAGTACTCTCAGATGCTAGTAAAAGTTTTGCTGCAAAACTTGCTCCAAAGTACATACTTTGCAAAGTTGTTGCGAAAAAGTCAAAGTTAGTGTATATTTTGGAAAATGCAGATGGTCATAGAGGCGACTGGCATGTTAAAGATCTAAAGAAATATTTTGGATCGAATAGTGACATTTCAGTTGGCTAGATTTGATTAAATAAGAATATTTTCTTAGTATTATTCGGAATGATATTTAAAAAATATCAATGTATTGAAAATATTTAAAGGGTACCCAAAACTTTTGTATATAGTAAAAAAAAAAATATATAAATATATTTTTTGTAGAAGAGGATTCTGATGCGCGTAGTCAAGTCTTATTTCTATTTTTTTATCTTGATAAAACTTAGCTAAAAAGAAAACAAAATTAATTATGACAATTACCTGATTATGACAATTACCTGTTTATGACACACACCGATAAAGTCCCAAAATTATGTTCTACATAAGAGTAGGCGAATGATACACGTAGTTATCAAGCTTAGCTATTGTTAATTATCAAGTAGTATTTCAAATGATTTACAAAAAGTATTGTATTTTTTGTTGATTTATTAAATAAAATATAGTATATATTTTAGCTATTTAAGTTAAATAGTTATAGAGTTTGGTATAAAAATATTTTTTGTATATTAAATATTTTTATTATTTTTGGAGGGGGCATGTGTAACGACATAAATCGTCACTTTGTAATATAGCAAGGGTTAATTAAACTATTCGTTTACTTACGTTATAATTTATGTTTATTTTGTATATAAATAGTTACGTACGTACAGAACTATTTTGTATCTGGGACTATTTTGTAGCAGGAACTGAATTCTAACCATATGAGTCTCTATTCCATAGTTCTACCTGAAAATAACATAAAGAAAACATAATTAGAATATGATTTTTAATAATAAAGAATCATATGACTTATTTCTCTATAGTGCAATTGTCTATGGACTTACCTGGTTTTTATATGTTTCAGAGTCTATTGAGGGTTGGATTTCACTGGCTTTCATTTGTAGCTTGTCTCTCTTGTGGAAAGTTTCATATGCTTATTGCTTCGGGATAATCCAGAATTTGTTGAAAATAGTTTGCTGGAACTGCTCACTTAGATTCAGTATTTTGTTTATACTTAGTTCACAGGACACTTAGTATTCTGTTCGTATTTTTATTAGTTTTGCTGATAAACAATAAGTATTGTTTATATTTGTTTCTTAGAGTAATATTTTGAGGTTAGATATCACTAATACGGATTTATTAGGAAACATTCTTTTAATTAGTTATTATTTTTGGTGTCGTTTCAGTTACCTTTATTAGGAATCCTATACGGTAAAACTGTAGTTGATAATGACTTGCATAGATGTCGCTAATAGTTCAGAAATAGGATTTTATTTACCTGAAGGGTTCATACCGGTTGATAAGGTCGATTTTCGCTCTTTCTTGATGAACTCTGTACAATGGTGGTGTCATTTTGACGAGTGTTTATTTTCTGTAATCATCGAAGTAATCCTTCATGTATTTTTATTTAAAGTTAGTGAAAATGAATATTTAAACAATGCGGAAGATATTATAACTGTTATTTTCTACAATTACGCATTTATAACGTTTCGATGGACATCGAAGACTTAGAATGACACGTAAGTTAAATTTTTTCTGTTTCTTAGAATATTTCTGAGATATAATTATTGTTTTAGCACCATTATTACTACATTAATTAATTACCATTTCTATACCATTAATATGGAATTACATTAATTTAAGTTGAAGTTTATTTTGGTATATTTGATATACAAGTTCTCCGCATGGAGTGATGTTCTGTTGGAACATGGTTCTGTATTTTTCGGCATAGATAAATTCTATATGACCGTCTAGCAGACAATTTTATATTGGACATAATTTTCAAAAGCATATTTAATCCCGGACAACATTTTCAATCGTACATTTTATCCTGGAAGATAATTTTTCCAAAGTAGATGGGACAGCCTATATTTTTTTTTCTTTCATTTGAGAAATGAATTCATCAGCATAGGGGAGACTTGCACAGATGGAGACGATGGAATTCATACCTCATGGATTTTGCAGAAACCAGCTAAGTACTCATTCTGAAAACTTTTGAAAGCAATATTTCATATTTTTAAATTCTTTTATTTCAATATTCTTATAACTGTAAACTTTATCAGATCTGATATAGTATTGATTAATACTATATGCCCTTCTGGCTTTTGTTCATTTTTAGGTACTTATTTTTTTTAAAACATTTAATCTCATTTATTAATTATTAAATATCATACTTTTGATTAAATGATTTCTAATTTAAGCATGACTTTTATACACTGCAAGAAATGATTGTTGTTTACATACATTTCTTGGTGCTTGCTGAACTTCATGTTTTCTTTATACATTTAAGTCGAATGATTTCTGAATTTAGTAATTTTTATTAAGATTTCTTTAATTATATCTTAATATAATTACACATATTTTTTTATATATATTAATACATTACTTGATGTGCTTTCATTAAGTTTATTTATAATAAATTTCTCAAATGAATTATCTTATTTTATTTAGGGGTTATATTTTCTCAAACTGAAAAGCTTAAGTATTTACACTAGGTTGTTACTTACCTAAAGGAGTAAAAGCTAAAGTAACTGGCGCCCCTAACAACATTAATTAATTCTTTCTATTTTTCCCTTGCCCATACCCATTGCTCCGCTGTCAAAACTAGCCGTTGGCAGTGAACGTATTAATTACGGTACAATAGGTATGTATGTATGTAGGTATGTCAAACAGGAAATATGATTTTCATTTAGCTTTAGTTTTCTTGGTTTTATATTTAATACAATACATAGCTGTTTAATGGGTTGCCTATTCCTAAATAAATGCAAACTTGAGTTTAATTATTAAATTAGATTTCTGTGGTTATGCTGCCATATAAGACAGTAAAATTGTACTGTTTTACATTTCATAAGAAAAATACTGGGTATTTATATTTTTTATATAATGTAAGGTAACTAAATAAAAAATTAAGTAATTTTTATAAGATCTAGACAGTAATGGTCAAAATAGTAACGCTATAGCTATAGTTTCTATTTTTGACATGAAAAACAGATATATTTGGATTAAAACAGTTAAAAGATATAAAAGGCTGTGAAAGGTGGAAAATGGTTTATAAAACAAGATGAATAAAATTCGTAGAATCTACGAGGTAAATATCTAAATAAAATTAGGCAAACCTCCATACATAAATATCACACGAGTGTGATATGAGGCGTTTTCTAAAGAACAAAAGAGTGTGCTAAATGTCATTTTCATAGAGGATCGTAGGAAATTGTTATTTATAATACAAGGGCGAAAAGTTAAGTTTTTCGATTGAGTAGGGTTTTAGAAGCCGAAGGCCGACCGATTTTTTTATATCATAAAAAAAGTTAAAATTAGGAAAACCAATTTTGTGCAATTACAAGAAAATGCTTTGACTTATCAAATTAAAATTAAGTACGGTTAATAATGGTAATATAAGTTATTTATTCCCCTACTTCCCCTAAAAATAAATAAATAAATTAAAAAAATAATTAATTTTTTTTTTCCGAAAAAACTCTCTTTTTTCGTTTTAACGAAAAATAAATTGAAAAAAAAAAAGTTTTAACCCCATTTTACCCCCTTACCCCCACCCCGATTTTTATCAAAAAAAAAATCCTAGCCACACTAAAAAAGGTCAATAGTTTTAATTTATTTATTTATTTTTATATTTATTTTAATAAACCTAGACCTATAGGAGAAAGTATTATCTTGTTGGCAGCAGTTTTTTTCTTAGTGGAACTTGCAGAGATATGTTTAAACCTATTTTTTTCGAAAACTATTGACCTTTGATCAAAAGGTCCAATATGTTTTTTACATAAAACTAATCAATAAATAATAATTTTTTATCGAAATTGTAAGATTCTTAAACATAAATTTTGTTGGAGAAATATATTACAGAAACACATTAAAACGAACGCCTCTGACATACACACAATTTTATTTTTGGATAAGTAGAGGAATAAATAACTTATATTACCAATATTAACCGTACTAAATTTTAATGTGATAAGTCAAAGCATTTTCTTGTAATTACACAAAATCAATTTTCCTAATTTTAACTTTTTTTATGATATCAAAAAATTTGAGGGTGATGGAGACAAACGGCCTTCGGATTTGGGTTCAGCGACCCAAAATTAGTATAAACCTATTTCTAGAATCTCAGTTAGAGAAATCTTCAGATTTGTCGACCAGTGTTATTCAAATATGCTTAATTTTAAATTGCAAAAAAATATTTCTTTTTACTGTCTTATTACTTATTTAGTTATCCGTAACAAATTGCTATCCAATCAAATCGCTAAAAAAATGATTTAATCGTTTTATTTGCGCGTGGTTTTATTTTCAAATTAAAGAAGCTATAACTTGGTGATTAATATCTGTTAAAATGTGTCTGTTAATTAATTTTACAATTGAAATTTTGTGTTTTTAATTTATTTTAGTGCATGAATACAGATTAATCAGTTAACATATATTTTGAGGTTATGTTAGGGAAGAAATTTTGATTTTGTATGAAATTATTATTACTGTATCTGGTCAAAAAGAACAGTTAGTGTTATCATCTGTATATTTTATATGGTGTTAAAGTTTTAAAAATAGTATAGCGCAAATACATTCTGGCCTTCACGAGATTCGGCTTCGGCAAAGTCCGGTTTGTTCTACATTAGATCGGACCACTTTCCGGGATTCTTGTCGGTATAACTTAAAAGTTGTCTCGTAATCTTAATTGTTTAAACAAATCTAATTTATGGTGAAAATGATCGTTTCAGATGTCAGAAACAGTAATTAGCTTGCAAATTGATGAGACTGAAACTCTTTTGTCGGGGTAATTAAATATAGGCGGTATCTTTATAGATATTTTGCGCTAAAAGCCTTGTCAAATAAATTTAACTATTGACCTTCTTATTAGGTATATAAACTCATGAAAAAATTCATATTGATTCAGTTTTACTTAGAGTGTCTTGATGTCAATTTCAAAAGTGAAAATGTAGTTTCTATGAGAAATAATTTTTGAGAATTATTCTTGAATTAAAAATAGTTTTTAAACTTTTGAGACTTGTAATATCAGACATAAAAATAATGTTGGACACTTATAAATATTGTTAGTATGAACACTGATAGAAATTTTGACGAATATTAATTAACTTTGAAAAATATTCTGTAAATTATTTAAATGACTTATACGAACCAGGTCTAATATTTACACTAAGAAAAATGTGGACAATAAATTGGGATTTGAAAATGATTGCGAATAGTTGGGATTTCAAACATAGAATGTTTTAATTTATAAGTATTTAATGGAAAACTAATATATATCGGAAGTTAGAATTTAAGGGCTTTGCATAGAAGTAGGACTTAGAAGTAAGAATCTTTCATGTTCTTGAAGAATTTATTTACATTTAATTAATATATTATTCTTAAGTTAAGAAGCTATCGTTTAAACTGTTTCCAAAGCACCGCCTCACTAGAATACCCGCTCCCGAATAAAGTGATAAGTGGTTAAGTATATTCTCCGCTCGGGTATACTTTAAATATGACAGAAGATGGCCAACCTAACTGAGTAAGTTATAATAAAAGTTATAATTAATCGCTCGGCTATAACCGAATTATATACCACTTCACAACCTTAGTGATCGAATTACGACATCACAACATTAGTTCAAAACCAAAAGTGACCAAAAGGTCATATTTCTTTATAAATATTACAGTAAAAGTAAATTATCTTCTTTTAAAGCTTAAAAATAACAAGTTTTAAAGCTTAAAAATAACAAGTTTTTACGCGGGGGAAATAGTTATTTTTTTATTAAGAGCGCAAAATGACTAATTTCTGCTTGAGCGTGGAACTTGCTGATCGAGCCGTCCAGCCGAGATCAGCAATCAAGCGAAAGCAGAAATCACATTTTGCGCTAATAATAAATAAATTTAAAAAAATTGCACAACATCTCGAAGCATATACCTGACAATTGTTTTACGACATACCGGTTGCCTACACTATATCGCGCAAGATTCAATTTTGCGCTTGCTGTCATGGTAACGAGCAGAAAAGTAAAATGCTAAGAAATGCGTTATTTTGCGATCTGAAAACTTCATTTGTTTTTGTAGAAATGTTAACTTTTCTATTAGATCGTAGAAAAAAAAACTTTAAAGTTCAACTTTTCGCCCGATAAACTTGAACAAAAAGTGTCGCTTTTAGAATCAATCGAATAAAAAAGTAATAATGTATAATAAAAAATAGCCACTTAAAACAGATTACTAGAAAGGACAGAAATTTTTAATTTTAAACAAAATTATAAAAATATTAATTTATTATTCCATCAATCTGTTTTCTAATCATCGTACAGAGTGATATTGGTAGACTGACTGTACGATGATTATAAAATAGATTGATGGAATAATAGATTACTAGAAACAAGTACCTACGTAATATTCCGGTCAAGTTGCTCAAAAATTTGTATATCCGAAACCATGTTACGTATCAAAGGCTTTGCTTGATTGAAGTTGAATAAGTATAGACCAATGGTTAAAACTTGAATCACATAGAAGTACTTGGTTTGAATCTCGGTTTTAATAATTTATTTAGGGTTATTTGTGATAAACACTGGGAAATGAAGCAAATAAAAACTTTATTGCATTATATAATCATGCCAACGTTTGACCTAACATTTAGGCTTCTTCAGGGCTAAATTAATAAATATGCATTAAAACAAACAAATTAAACAAAAACATTACATCAACAAACAAAATACACTGGACGTTTTTCAAAAGGCGAATTCTCACTGTAGAACAATTTATTATTACAGTGAGAATTCTCCTGTTGCAAAATGTCCAGTGTATTTTGTTTGTTGATGTAATGTTTTTGTTTAATTTGTTTGGTTTAATGAATATTTAATAATTTAGCCCTGAAGAAGCCTAAATATTAGGTGAAACGTTGGCATGATTATGTAATGCAATAAAGTTTTTATTTGCTGCATTTCCGAGTGTTTATCACAAATAACCCTAAATAAATTTCAAGAAGCAACCTGTAGGAAATATTATTATTGTTCATCGGTTTTAATAATAAAATTTATTATTTTGAGTTTTAAATAAACTTAAACGCAAGATCCCGAGTAAATATTTATACTGAGTATATTTCACTGAGTTAGTACTAATTCAAAATTAATTATTGAATTTTAAAATTATTAAATATATTTATATCAATTATTTTTATGCAACAACTATTTAACACAAATATCACAAATAATTCATATTATAATTTTTTTCTGTGTGTAAAAATCTCAAAACATGAGCTCTGATGATGTTCAAAAATCTTGTTGTTCTTAAAAAAAGAACTAAGCTATATATAGCCAAATATAATTTGTTTATATTTAATTTACAAAAAGGATCATCTGTTTACTGAAGAATATTACACAGGTCTATAAAATATATGGGGTGAAAATATATGTGTAACGTAGAATGATGTTTATGTTTACCAAACTTATACTTACTTAAAGGTATACATAAATAAATAATAATATTTTTCCCTCGGTTTTTATAAAAGATAAGTAAATAAGGACTTATTAGATATATTAATTCTTATAAAAATATCCATTATATAAAAAAAAATAATAAACTGATAACGGTACGGTTTCACCGCACTTACTTTCTCGCGAAAAAAAATTGACTATTATGTTGTTTTTTCATATCACTGAAGTCTGGTTTTAATTTCGGTGATTATGGACAAGTAAATAACCTCAAATTTAAATTTTAAAGCAGATTTGCCAAAATTCCAAATAAAAATATTTTACGCCCTTCTCTGATTTTTCTGATATGTTATGTTTGTAATTTAGCATTAACGCAAAAACAAGCCGTGAAGATATGTAATGCTACGCATTTCATTATACATATTATATATTATTATTTTATGTATATTATATCATATATTATTATATGTATATTATTTACAGTAAATGGTATATTGCATTTTCCCAAAAATACTTGAAAAAAAAATTTAAAAAAGTTTAAAACATTTTTTTTATTAAACAAACATTTTTTTAACATTTTTTTTTTAAAACAAGTTTTTTTTAAGCAAAAAAATTTAAAAATAAATCTTTCAAAAAAAAAACTTTATTTTATTCATATAATATCGTAAAATTACATGTAAAATCTCGTAACTTTTACTTGTACCTGAATGGCAACATATTACCCATGATTTTGTATGTAAATTTACATATTTATTTTTTACAGTGTACTCTATAAAGTTTACTAGATTTTACATGTAATTTTACATGTAATGTGCATATAAAATTCTAAAATTACATGTACAATTTAAAAATGTAGTAAATTTTACATGTACTTGCATTGAATCACATTTAAATGTAGAACGATGTGTAATTACATATTTATTTTTTAAAGTGTACACAAGAAAATATACCATACACTAGATGGGTCCGAAACGTCTTACCTAGTATATCAACTCTTCTCTCTAGAATATGCATACCGTTAATATAAAGTATCGCCAACATCTCGATTGTTTGCAAAACAAATAGTAGGTATATTCAGGCCTGAACAATAACAGTTACCAGTAACTGTTATTGTTGTCTTTGTTAGAACAAAGCTGTGCGAGTAAGACAGACAAATGTATATGTTGGCTACGTTTTTGTCAGTTTTTACAAATGAAATGCCTATTCCAGAGAGAAGAGTTATTAGTTCGTTGGACGGATACTGTAAAGTCGGTTTTTCGGAATGTATTTTCTGGAATTTTTTTTTCGCCTTAACAATAGATTCTTCTTTCAAAAGTCGCTCGAAAATTAAAAAAAAAAAGATTAAAATATAATGGCGTAATAAAAAAATAAAAAAAAAGATTAAAATATGATGGCGTACCCATCAAGGTTGATTTATTAATATAAACTACAACGTGTAATATTATTTTGTACCTTTGAATTTTGGTTTTTTCCAATTATTGACCTCTGAATTGATTATTAAGCAAAAATGTCTTAAGAACTTTTGAGTGCTTCTAATAAAATTTCCTGGTTTATTAAACTTGTCTTTATACAGGAAATCTTTATTCTCTAAATTTAAATTTTATTAAAACCAACAAATAGGGGAAAAACCTTTTCAGTGTTCCTAATAAAAAAGTTGTAAAAGACTTAATAAGTAAGACATACAAAGCGTGCAGAAAAAATCGAAAATTTTCAAATTACACATAATACCCAATAAAAAACTTTTTAATCAAATAACACTCTGGAGTCTTAAATTTTTAAATATGTTAATAAAAATTTTGCAGTAAAAAGTAAAAGTATTTCGAGACAAAAAGGGAACTTAAATACAGGGTTATTAAAAATTTTACATAAAAATATACATATAAAAAGCTAAAACTTTCCAAGCAAGTAATTACATAAAAATGAAATAATACTGGAATTTTTTGTCTTGTTTCTGAATTACCTCATAAGGCTTAAGGATTAGAGATAAGACCTTGTAAAAAATCTCAAAGACAAAACATAAAATTATTATCATTTATTACAGCTTAAATTTAAGCAAGTAAAGGCTTGATAAACAAGTTTATACTCATAGCTTGATTAAAATCTAAGTTGGACTTTATCAAACGATTTGTTGAAATCTATTAAAATCGCAGCAACCTTGGATGTTCTCATTTTTTAAAGTTACCTGTTTTTTTTTTACAAAATGTAAGTGTATGATCCTTTTTTGTATATGTGTCGCAAAATTTAAGAGCTACTTGGGCCAAAACGCGGTGACGCATCGGTAATGACCCAATAAATCATCGGCCCGATATCGGG